>JADLZK010012076.1:0-369857 GCA_015847255.1 Hyparrhenia diplandra | reverse complement strand
CCAGGAAAAATAAAAAGAAAAGAGGAGGGGTATTGGGCTGGGCCGCCATTCTCAGCAAACGCCTAGTTCTGTGCCGATCGACGCTGCTATCAGTTCTCTCCGGTGGCCAAACCAGAGGCGCGGCGTGCGTTTTATTTCCATTTCCCCAAATTTCAAACTGTATCAACAATGAACAATACAACGCTTCGCCATCCTGAGTCCTGACGCGAGCTCACGACAGCGTCCACATGAAGAAGGCGGACCAGATGGTGACGGCGACGGCGGCGAGCGCGTACACCCACACGAAGATCACCGAGCACTCGCTCTCCCCGACGCCAAACAGCTGCATTATAGTCCCTGATGATGAAAAACAAAAGAACAGCACCCACTTCGTCACTTGCTACGACGACCTTTTTTTTATCATCATCATCTCAACACGCATAATAGCACTATATATTACCAATGTTCATGGCGGGTGGCACGGCGTATTGCAGATGCAGGATGAACTGGTACAGGGGTCTGGCTGGATGAGCCCTAGCCGGACAGCTCCCTTCACCAGCGCGGTGCCGAGCAGTGGGAGCAGAATGTAGCTGACAACTATGACGCCGGCTATCACCGACGGTGGAACACTTGCCCCGCCTGATCGTACTCTGGCAAGAGTCATCAGATACGGTTTGCTTTGTCATAATATGACAGTTAAAGATGACACAACATTATATGCAAGCATGACACTGTTGTTTGTGATCAGAGCCCAAGGGTAATTACCGTTCAGAAGGTTTGCTCCCATTATCAATGTGATGGATGGAATGCTCCTCCACTGAACAAGGCATAACCCATGAAAATGATTAGATATATATATATGCATACTATAACCAGAGGCAAGAGGGTAAGGCAGAAAATGAACACAATAGGATTGACAAAAACAGATAACAAATTAAAGTTAAGAAAGTGTAGAACTATATATGTACCCTATCAATTCAGACGATTCCTGCAGGACACGGAGTGGGGCGGTGTCGCCAATTATAGCGTTTCTAATCAGAGGTGTTCCTCAATTATGAAGCCAACAATCTACACAAGGTTGATAGATGGCCTCATTATGTTGAAATCAGTAGAGGCAAGAGATGAAATAAAATGGTCTTCTTTTGTGATTTTAAGGTTGCAGAGATATTATGTAGTGATTGCAGCAATTATCAGTTTCAATGGAAAAAAACATGATACTAGTAGCTCATCAAACCAGTGTACCACTGCAATGGTTGAAGGAGTAAAGAGCTTCTTCAAGTCCACTGCTCCAAAAGTTGATGATAAAACCTTCCGTGCTCTCTCCAACATCGAATCCTACACAGTTTTAAAATCTTATAGTACCTCAAGCAATCAAGCAAAACTGTAGAACATATAGAGCAGCGTAACTTGTGGAAGAAAGATCTTTCAGCATTAACAAACCTTATCTTTAGCTGGACGTATGCTCGTCGGTATCAAAGGGAGTGTACATCCATTGTTGCAATCATTTGAGGTGGAGCACTTCTCTTCGGCAACAAATCCTGTAGCACTTCCTGAATTTAAGACATTCCTTTCATTTGTATGAGCATCGTCATCTCCTTCCGTCAGAATTTGATGTGACACGAACAATATTATATGTAATCGACCACACAAAAACAGCACCGATCTGTGGCAAGCCATTCACTTTAGTGACTTGAGTCTTGCAACTGATTACAAGCACAGGCAGGCTTCCAAGAACTGGAAATTAATAAATACTCCGGCAGCATTTGACTTACGGCCATTGAGAGTGAAGAATATGCTAGTCAATATCCTGACAAACATCAGCTTCTCCAAACGGGCTCCCCTTCTCTTGGCAAGAGCTGGAATGATGATGAGAAAAATATTACCCAAATTGCCTGCATTCAAACAGCAAGTTGACAACCAGTAATAAACTAGCTCGTTTTGTCTCTAGATTGTAGCATCAAAGGTCGACATGTACAATATACCACTAACTCCATTCCAATTCCAAATTATAAGACGTTTAACTTTTTTGACTCAAAGTTTGACCACTCGACTTATTCAAAAAATTATAGAATATGTCAAATCTTTTACTGTGGTTTACTTTATTAATAAAAGTTCTTCAAAAATGATTTAAGTTTGACAATGTTTGTACGAATTTTCTGAATAAGATGGGTTAAACTTGGAGTAAAACAAGTCAAACATCTTATAAATTGGAATGGAGTGTTTGTGAAAACTAAACATGCATAACCTTTGGCCGGTCACTACGACAATGTATAAACTATGAACTATAAGAAGTGAGACAAATATTTTAGTGGTTGTTGCTTTTGATTTGGCTACTACTAACTAGCGTTTGGAAGCTTGTATCTAACAGTAAAACATAAGTTTTTTTTTTTTTTTTTCAACGAATCTTGATTCTTCATTTGTCCTTTTCACTTGTACTTGATTCTTGATTCCTTGCTTGACTATTTACTGGTATATATCATTCCGACTTGCTTAAAATTGAAGTCTAAAACATTTTCAAATGAATAAAGCCGATAAAGAATGTATATTTTTGAAGTAAGTTATGTTCTGCACTGCCAACCTCAATTATGCCCTTCAAATACTAAAGCCACGAGAATAATTTCTCCTTCACAAAGCACCAAAGTCTAGAGCAAATCGACATGCATATATAGCCTATCTGAGATAGCAATAAATATTTGAAGGTTCTACACTATGTTTATCTGAAATTTGAAGTTTAATTATTATTTCCTGATTTGCAAAAAAAAAAAAAAAGGTGTGTATGGTATATGTAGTTACCAGTGGAACAACAACCCAAAATGAGGCCTCTTAGCTTGGCAGGTGCTCTTGTAACTTTTAGCACAATCCATCAAAAGAATAAACCAAAGGTAAAAGCAAAAGAATATTTACCGGCATAAACCACCTGAATCAGGGAACAGAAGTAGTCGTCTTATACATTTCTCATTAACAATTATAATGATACACTAGATAGTCAGAGTAGCACTTAGCCACTTAATTGTCATTATTGAATACTCACAATTTAGCCAAGCTTCCCATGGTGATGGTTTTTTTTGCCAAATAGATTGCAACAAGAGAGGGACTGAATACATAAAATACTATCTGAAGATAAAAAAAGAGATAAATTTTTTTGAAAAGGATGTTGTGATCCGTGGCTAGTATTAATAAGATAAAATTATGACACGATATGTTAAAACTCTTGTCGTAGATCCGTTAGTAAAATTACTGCTTTCGTGCAGCCTTTTGGATTACTTACATTGTTTAGATGTTTTTCTTGCTTCTTTGCTTAGTATGCCAGCAAAATCGGTTGCCAAAAACAACCCAACACCGGTTACCAGAAGCATGTTAAAGACTGGGACGCATGCTGTGATGAAGAGTTCTACGAGATCCATATTTGGCTTTGTGGATTCAAATTATGCAATGCTTCTTATCCTGAAATTAATCATAAAATTTGTGTGAAGTAATTGATGCTTAATTATAATAGGCAGAAGTACTAACCAACATAGTAATCTTCGAGTTTGATGTGAGCATTTGGTTAAAAAATAGAGATAGTTTCAGAGAGAGAGAGAGAGAGAGCTCCACTCTCTTTTTGTCACAAACTTAAAAATTTCATCTCCCTCACAATCAAGAAAAGAAGAAACACCAAAGCCTTTCAAACATTGGAGCCATCTAAATGAAGACTGGTTCCTAGATAGCACTATGGGGTGTTTAGGACTGCTTCACAAACTCCAGATTTTTTTGGAACTCTGCTTCTCTTTAGGTGGTCTCAAAACTCCACATTTTTTCTCGAATCGTTGAGCTAAAACTGTTTCGCTAAAAAAATTTGGAGTGAAGGCCCCCCTATGTCAAACAATTGCTGGACGCGACTTTTTTATTAATGCTTCTCCCTCATTTTTTTTAGAGATCACGCCGAAGCGCATATTTCATTAAGCAGAAAGAGTTTTACAATGTAATGCAAATGCTCAGTAACCCCTGAGTTACCTATAAGTCCAATCTAACAACTACTGTATGGAGACTCGTCCATTATCTAAAAAAAAAAAAACAACTACTGGATGCATAGAAAGATATTACGTTTGATCGAATTTTGCTCCGAGGACAAAGATGACACTCAGGCTCTTGCCAACAAAGGCGCGAAGCTCCTGATGGCGGCCGCAGAATGCTTCTCCCTCATGAAGGATTCCTTCCATGAAGAGTACGAAGGAGACAAGGGCCTTAATCTGAGAAGCTAAGCTAGTGCTGGCTTGCTCCGTGCTAGCTTCTTACGAGAAGCGCAAATATTAAGAAAATAGGTGGTGCAGTACCCATCCAGATCGAGCCGTGGGGTTTCAGTTCAGTAATAATGGCTACGCTAACATCCTGCGTTGAAGAGCACACTGGCCCAGAGAGACGTGCCCGCATTAAATCCCGCAAAGACTGTAGAAAATCCCGATGATTGAACGAAAATGAACAAGGAGTGTACGAGATTTCAACAACCTAGCGGGGATCCTCTGGACCAGCTGAACATGGCTGTCATCCTATGGACTAGGTGTAGTAAGTTAAATTTGCTCCCAAGAGCATGTGCTCCCCCTTTATGGGCCACAGGGATGCGCGTTGTGATCCGTCTTGCTTACTAAGGTAGTGTTTGGATTGAGGGTTGGTGTGGGTTGGTGCGGGTTCGACCCAAGTGAACCCGTGTTTGGTTGAAAAGCAACATGGGTTGGGTTGGTCCTCATAGGGAATATCTTTGTCAAGATGCGGGTCGGCGGGATTCCGAAAAACAAGCGAACCATTCCAACCCACATCGACGACGCGTCGCTCCCGTCCGCATCCACGGCGCCCCCGCGAGCCACCGGCTACCACCTCGCCCGGGTTCCATCTCCGTCGCGCCAGGCTGCGCCTCGCCATGTCCACCTCCCGTCCACGGCCGTCGCGGAGTGCGCGCAGCGCGCGAGCTCGATCCCGCCGCCCGGCCGTCGCCGCGGCCTGCCCCTCCGCCCGCCCGCCCGGCCCGTCGCGCGCGAGCTTCGATCGCCGCCCGGCCGTCGCGGAGTGCGGCGCCGCCCCTCCGCCGCCGCCCGGCCGTGGCTGGCTCGGTACTCCGCCGGCCGTCGCGGAGTGCGGCCTGCCCGCAGCCGCGCCGCCGTCGCGGCGGGGAGCTAAGGGCCCGCCCCGGGGCGGCGGCAGCTTCCTCCGCCATGGCCGGGGCGAGGGGCGAGCGGGCCGCGGGGCGGCGCAGCTTCCTCCGCCATGGCCGGGGCTGCGAGGCGAGCGGCCGGGCGGCGCCGATTTCGATTTAAGAGGAAGGAAGCGGCGCCGATTTGGACGAAGAGGAAGAAGGAAGGGGAAAAATAAAAAATAAATAGGAGGCTGACAGGTGGGTCCATCAATTGCTGCAGTTAACGGTGTTAAAATGCCATCCATTCCATCCCTCTCAATCCTTCTAACCAAACAACAAACCTGGGTTCAACCCATCCCCATAACCAAACACGATACGGGTTCATTCCATCCCTCAAAACTGGGTTGGACCCAACCCAACCCATATATAGCTCCCAAACCAAACACTACCTAAGTGTGCTAGCGGGAGCACATGCTCTTGGGAGAAAAAAAAAACCGAGAGAGGAGGGGGAAATGAGAGCGCTCAAGAACAGCTAGCGTCAGAGTTGGTAACGCTATCCAGCACGTACCTCGCCAAGGTAGACGACGATGTCCAACGTGGAGAAGGGCCAAGGGGAGCGCTCCGTCCCTCCCTCTTCTGGTCGGAATTGCGTTGCCGAGGCTGTGATGATGGAGATATGAAGCTGGTGGCTGGTTCCGCTTCCGTGGCCGCCTTTGCCTCGGTTTTTGTCCATGGTGTCACTGGCCGCGTTTTCTTGCCGGGTTTGTTTTTTTGTTGAAAGAAGAAAGAACCTGGCAGGTCCGTTGTTTGTTTGTGGATGTGGATTGTGGTGGGTCAATTTAATAAGTGGACTGCCCGCGGAAGCGGAATGCCATCGTGCCTGTCTGTATTCGCGCTGCCCGGTTCAATGTTACTCTTTTATAGTCTCCACTTAGTCGTCACGCAAATAATAAACCAAAGGACAAAGCCTGTTACCTATGTGCATCATGTCGAAGAATCGATCATCTACAATGGTGGTCTCAAGCATGTGACATGCCTGCCCGGTTCAATGTTGATTTATCATCGTCGACAGGAACGCGTTGGACCCGAGTGTACACCAAGACGAAGATCATGGAGCGTGTCTGCTTACCAATGTTCATCGCAGACGGGACAGTGTGCTCGTACTTGAGCAGCTGGATGAACTGGTACAGGGATGGACGAGGCCGAGGTGACAGCGTACTCGGGCGTCCCACACGACCCGACCCTCTGCGCCTGCGTGCGGCCTAGAGGGAGGGGACGGCAAGGCCCTGCCGCTGCCTGCAACTGCTGGGTGCCGGCTCTCGACCTGCGTGCCTGAAGCTTGAGGCCGTACTTGCTGCCGATGGACGCAGCTAGTTCTCTCTCGTGGTAAACCCAGAGGAGTTTCTTTTTGAGATTAAGTTTTAATTCCATTTTCCCCCTAAATTTCTAGGTTCTAACAACTGTATCGACAATACAACACTGGCATCGCTGTGTCCTGACTCGATCGAGCTCACGACAGCGTCCACATGAAGAAGGCGGACCAGATGGTGACGGCGACGGAGGCCAGCGCGTACATCCACACAAAGATCACCGAGCACTCGCTCTCCCCGACGCCAAACAGCTGCATTATAGTTCCTGATGAAAAACCAAAACAAAACACAGAACCCACTTCACTTGTGGCCTGTTCTTTGTATAATGACTGGAAAAAACAAAATGATCGACTAGGCTATCTACGCAGGGGCAGGGGGTGCGTTGCTTTACCTATGTTCATCGCGGGTGGCACGGCGTACTGCAGAAGGAGGATGAATTGGTAGAGAGGGTCAGGCTGGATGAGCCCCAGCCGGACAGCTCCCTTCACCAGCGCGGTGCCGAGCAGTGGGAGCAGAATGTATCTGACAACTATGACGCCGGCTATCACTGACGGTGGAACACTTGCCCCGCCTTGTACTCCTGCTAAGAGTTTAACACATCATCCATGTGATCATCGTATTTATGTGTTTTGCTGTATCATAATAAGACGGTTAAAGATAATGAAGACACAACATTATATATATGCGTGCATGATACAGCAAAGCAAAGTTACCGTTCAGCAGGTTTGCGCCCATTATCAATGTGACAGATGGAATTGCTCCTCCACTGTTGTACAAGGCATTACCCATGAAAATGATCAGATATGCAGACTAAACTAGAGGCAAGAGGTAAGGCAACCTCAAATGAACACAAGTGGATCGACAAAAAAAAAGGACAACAAAATTAATTGATCAAGAGGACCAGGTATGTTTTTTTTTGACAAAAAGTTCAGAAAGTGTAGAACTGTATATACCCTATCAATTCAGATGATTCCTGCAGGACACGAAGTGGGGCGCTGTCGCCAATTATAGCATTTCTAATCAGAGGTGTTCCTCCAATTATCAAGCCGACAATCTGCACAAGGTCGATAGATGGTCTCATTATGTTGAAAATTGGTAGAGACAAGCGATCAAACAAAATGGCCGTCTTTCTGCGATTTTAAGGTTGCAGAGATATCTTGCGGATATAGTGATCGCAGCAACCATCGGGTTTCAGTTAAAAAAATTAAATAAACATGATAGCTCATCAAACCAGTGTACCACTGCAGTGGTCGAAGGAGCAAAGAGCTTCTTCAAGTCAACTGTTTCAGAAATTGATGACAAAACCTTCCGTGCTCTCTCCAACATTGAAACCTACAAAATTTAAATCTTATAGTGCCGCAAGCAAGCAAAACTATTGAACATAAAGAGCAGCACGACTGAAAGAGAAAGATCTTTCAGCGATAACAAACCTTATTTTCAGCTGGAAGTATTCTCTTGGATATCAAAGGGAGTGTACATTCATGGGTGCAGACATTTGAGGTGCAGCAGTTCTCCTCTGCAACAGTTCCTGTAGCACTTCCTAAATTTAACACTTTCGTTTCATTTGTTTGAGGATTGTCATCTCCTTCCGTCACGTTTGATGCGACACGAACAATATTGTACACAATTGACCATAGGAAAACAGCACCGAGCTGCAGCAAGCCACCACGTTATCGTTAGTGACCGAGTCTTGCCTGCAACTGAATACAAACAAGAACCGGAAATTATACTAAATACTCAAGCAGCAATTGACTGACAGCCAGTGAGAGTGAAGAATACGCTAGTCCAGTATCCTGACAAACATCAGGTGCTCCAAACGGGCTTCCTTTCTCTTTGCAAAGAGCTGGAATGATGATGAGAAAAATATTGCCCAAATTGCCTGCATTCGACCAGCAATTCGGCAGCAGTATTTGAAAAAAGATGAGAAAATGACAAAATATGGGCTGTACTAAATCAGTCCTATTTCAATGCTAATGGGCAGTTGATTTCTATCTATAATCAGGGTTAAATATCTTAATAATGCCATAACATCACATAGATAAGAGCATACAAAATATTCAGAGAAAGAGCCTTATAATTGCTGATCCGGTAATAAAATAGCTCGTTTTGGCTTCTAGATTCAAGTAACGAAGGTTGTCTTGACATGTACAAGATACTACGTACTAATTCTGAAACTAAACTTGCATCAGCTCAATTTGGCTATCAGGCTTTCGAGTAGTGGCTGGTCCTTACCGCACTGTATAAACTATCTATAAAAGACGATGACATTTGTAAGATTATAAAAATATATTTTGTGAAACTAAACTTGCATTGGTTTTGGGTATCAGGATTTCCATTAGTGGCTGGTCCCTGCCGCACTAAACTATAAGATGGTGTTCTTGTTGTGAAACGAAACTTGCATCGGCTTTGGCTATCAAGATTTCCAGTAGTGGCTGGCCCTGCCGCACAAGACTATAAAGACGGTGCCTTATATAAAGGTAACAAGAATATTTTAATTGCTTTTGCTTTATATTTGGTTTTGCTCCTCTGTTCCAATTTTCAAGACATTAATTTTGGTTTTTCTAAATACATTGTTATATATACTTTATATCTAAGTTCATAGCAAAATCTATATATCTACAAAAGCCAAAACGTCTTAAAAATTGGAATGGGGAGTACTAGTTTTTCGAAGGAATAAACTTGGTAAATAAAGAATGCATGTTTCTAAAGTAAGTTCTGCTCTATATCCAATCTGAACTAGAGCCATTCCCTTTAATATGAACTAGAGCCATGGGAATAATTGCTCCTTCACAAAGCACCAAAATCTAGAACAAATAGACATGCATCTAGCCTATCTGACATAGCAATAATAAGCATTTGAAGGTTCTGCGCTATGTTTATCTAAAAACTAAACTTTAATCATTATTTACTAATAAATGCAAAGAAGGCGTATAAGTACACTTATTAGTTACCAGCAGAACAACAGCCCAAAATGAGGCCTCTTAGCTTGGAAGGTGCTCTTGTTACTTTCACCACAATCCATCCAAAGAATAAACCAAACGTAAAACCAAGAAAAACATTTACTGGCATAAACCACCTGAATTAGGGAAAATAAGTAATCTTCTTATTTATTTTTCATTAACAATTATAATAATACACAAAAAAAAAATATTTGGAAGTGCCAGATAGTTAGGGTAGTATTTGTCCACTTAATTGCTATTATTGAATACTCACAGTTTAGCCAAGCTTTCCATGGTGATTGTTTTTGCCAAATAGATTGCAATAAGGGAGGGATTGAATACATAGAATACTATCTGAAGATAAAAAGATATACAAAACTTTAGAAATGATGTTGTGGCCAGTAATAATAAGATAAAATTATGACACGATATGTTAAAACTCTTTGTTGTAGATAAATTAGTAAAATTATTGCTGCTTTCATGCAAAATGTATTGCTGTTGCCAAATACAGTACTTACATTGTTTAAATGTTTTCTTGCTTCTTTGCTTAGTATGCCAGCAAAATCAGTCGCTAAAAACGACCCAACACCGGTTACCAAAAGCATGTTAAAGACTGGGACACATGCCGTGACGAAGAGTTCTACGAGACCCATAATCCACTTTGAGGGTTCAAAATTATGCAATGCTTCTTATCCTGAAATGAATCATAAAGTTTCTGTAAAGTACTTGATGCGTAATTATAGTAGGTAGAAGCATCAACCATAATAATCTTTAAGTTTGATGCGAACATTTAATTAAATTTGTAACATTTTGACGAACTTTTAACCGTACAAAGCTAAAACGGTTTGAAAGATTGTATTTTATCAATAAACAGACCACACAAACAAAAACGAACAAAACAATGAACATATGTGAAAAGTTGTAAAAGTTCTAAAAAATTGCAAAGACCCAAAGTTTCTTTTATATATAAAAAAGACACCAATGCTCTCTGCTCTCCTTGTCACAAATCTCAATAATATCAGCTCCCCAAATCAAGAAAAGAAGGAACACTAAAACCTTTTTAAACTATACAACCATATTATAAGGGCACCTCCAGCATTTGGTGAACCAAACGGTTCGGATATAACCAAAGTTCGACCCTTCGAGTGTGAGCATCAGTTTTTTTTAGAGGGGGGTCATGGCCGCTCCTCTCCTGTTGCCTCCTCACTCTTGTGCATGTATATTATTTTATTTGCCTCGGTGCGGCTCATCTGCAAGATCTGCCTTTTGAATCTGACAACCACGGTTCATAGGCATGGTTCGCTTTGAATAGCCCACGGTTCGCTTTTGCACCAACAATGGAGATGCTCTAAGGGCTTATTTGGATCCCTGCGACTAGTAGTTCCCAGCTTAAAAATAGTTAGATAGACTATTTGCATCTTTAGATAATTTCTTATATACCACACAACTAACAATTAGCTATTAGCTGATTTTTCTAGCTAAAATAACTGGGTACATCCTGACAGGACCTAAATCATGTCGGATCCGAGATACATGGATGTGCTTGGATCTTTTGCTCGACCATTGTGTCGCCTTGCCAACGGATGGGTGTTTGCTTCCCTTGCTCAAGCTCCTCGCGATTGCTTGCCTCGCTCGCCTAGGTCTCAGCGGGCAAGGTCCTCGTTTAATTTCTTGCACCGGCTCGGCCGAGGCGAGGTCTTGCTGGAACCAAGCACGCCCTACGTCAAACAAGTGCGAGTACGAAGAAGAGAAAGGCCTTAGTGCAAATTTGATTGCTGACGGTTGTTGCCGAGTTGCCATGCTCCGTGCTAAAGCTTGGGCTGGGTAAATTTCGGTGCAAAAATCTGCTGCCCAGGATCGCAGGAGATTGGTAACAAGAATAAACTACGCCGCCTACGTCTGAGCGAGCTAGGCCAACCAAAAAGTTTGGCTACCACTACCATTCTGGCCAAGCCTCATGCTCATAATGGGTAAAGCATTCTTTTTTGGCTGGATAGTTGGAAAGATCAGCCTCTGCCAGTCATGATGCCTGAGTTGCTTCTATAACTGTTGATAAGGCCTTTTCGGCTGCTGATGCTGCTGACTTGTTTCAGCTCCCTCTCTCTGATGTGGCCTTCTCTAAATTCCAAGATATTCAGCAGCTGATGATGAATGATGTGCTGGTGGACAGTAATGACTTCTGGTCCTACTGCTGGGGCTCTGCCAATTACTCTGCTAGAAAGGTGTACAAGAAACTTGTGGGACATTCCTCTCCGACTTTCAACTTCAAATGCCTTTGGAAGAGCAAATGTCAACCCAAGAACAGGGTTTTTTGTTCTGGCTTCTCATTGTTGACAGATTGAGCACCAGGAACATTCTTGGTCGTAAAAATATGCCTCTGTCGTCCTACCATTGTGCCCTCTGCAATGAACTAGTCGAGGAATCGGTTGATCACCTGTTTCTCAATTGCCACTTTGCCAGGTTATGCTGGAGCCTCATTCATGTTGATATTCCCCCAGGCAGTTTCTTCCCTCAGTTTGTCAGTTCCCTTAAAGCTCAGATTAATGTCCAGGTTCTTTATTGAGGTGGTAATCATCATGTGTTGGGTTATCTAGAAAGCCAGGAATGATCTTATTTTCAAGGGCATCAGTCTGAATCCTAGTGATTGCAGGCTCATTCTTGCCAGTGAGCTTAAGCTCCTGAAGCACCGCTTGGCGCAAGGTTAGAGCTTTGTTTAGATGCTTTTCTTGTTTTAATATTTTTTTACTCTTTCTTTGTTCCCTAGGCCTTGTTTTGTTTACACTTTCCCTCTTGTAATCCTGGACCTTTCTTTCCTGTTTTATTTATATATATGTGTGTGTGTCTGTAGGGGCTTCGGCCCTCCAGTTTTTTTTTTTTTTTTTTTTTTTTTTTTTAAACCTACCATTCCGGCCAAATACTAATCCCAAACGGGTAGGTTTGCAGGCTGCCAAATACTATGTCCTGGCATCCAAACGTGAATCTGAGAGGCTTACGAGAAGCGCAAATTTTACAAAAAAAAAAACTGCAAATATTAAAACCATAAAGCTGTCTGACATCAAAAGAAGAAAATATAAAAACCATAAAAGCACACATCCGATCGAGCCTTGGCCTTTCACGGTTTCAGTTCAGTACTGGCTGCGCTAAACAAGCTCACACTGGCCCAGAGAGAGAGGCGCCCGCAATGAATCTAGCACAATAAACTGTCAAAAATCCCCGTGTGTGAACCAAACTGAACGATCGAGGTACCGAGATTTGAAGAACATAGCTGGGATCCTCTGGACCATTCTCTGAACACAGGTGATAGGTGATGGGATCCTTTGGACCAGCTGATACTGATAGATGAGGGAAAGCCAGAGAGTGCTCAAGAACAGCATCAGAGTTCGTAAGTCGTAACGCGATCCAGGACGTACCTCAACAGGCGCCGCGCCGAGCTAGACGACGTCCGTCTAATGGGAAGAAGAGAAGGGCGAAGGCCGCGGAGCGCTCCCTCCCTCTCCGTCTCTGGCTTGCTCCCTCTCCCTCTCCCTCTCCCTCTCCGTCTCTGGCTCTCCTCTCCCTCTAATAGTGGAGTGGACTGTGGACAGGACTCTACTCCTCTGATCGAGATATAAAGCTGGTGGCGGCCGCGACGGTGGGCCAATGGGTGATTCTTGGGTGATTCGTTGTTGCCTGCGGCGGGCTGGCTGGTTCCGTGGCCGCCTTTGCCTCGGTTTGTGGTCGATCGCCACACTCCCTGCGTCGTCACTGCGTGCTCTTGTGTGTGGACTCTGAATTTTCTTGCCTCTGTTATTTCGGGCTCCCTTGCCTTTGGACCAGCTGATAATCAAATAGGAATACAGTATCTTTTTTAACCACCCTATTACATGTGTGTCCCATGTAAAATACAAGCAACAACTTCAACCGCTCTCCAAATGGAGTGTACCACATGATTGTTAAAGAACATGTGTTGGGTGGCCTATTTGCTACACACTAGGTTCCAAATTTACTTTACTTCTTGGTCCTACGCCTAACTTCGCTAATTTTGAATTAATAAAAAGTACACTACATTTCAATATATGTATAATGTAAAATTAGTTTCATTAAAGTATTCTTAAAATTTAACGTAAATTAGAAATGTTTGGCTTTTAAAAAAAAAGGTAAGTGAACTACAATTCAAAACCGATGAAGTAAAAAAGCAACAATTTATTTGTTTTTTAGCTAGAGGCTGCAATTTTTAGTTCTATTTGTTGGAGTGTACAATTCATGCAAAGTTTGAAATAAAAACTTTCCTTTTTCTAAAATGTCTAATAGAAGTATATAAGAGGTATAACACTGAGTCTCTTATGGGATGTTTATCGAATGTATAGAAATTAAGGATCCCCAAATATATAGGGCAGTATCGAATTATAATATAACAATCTCTCCCTATAATCGGCTTCCGATAGTAATAAAGGAGGGCCATTGTATTGCTTGTTTCCTTAATTAATACAGTATGCTTTATCAAAAAAAAAAAAAACAATCACTTTTTTAATTAAGAGTGAATCTATGTTTTTATGAGTGGAACCAATCAATGTTTTTGTGTTCTCTCGTTCTTGTACCCTCTTCAACGCTCCACATTTTCTTTTGGTAAAAAAAAAAAAAAAAATCTCCTTATTTCTTATCAAAAATTTGAGGGGAAACTCTCCTCGTTCTTGTGCCCTCGCCAATAGAACCCCTGGGCCCTGGCTGCCTCTCTCCAACTCTCTCTGAGTAGCTAGGCAACTTGAGTACGTGAGGTCCTCTCCGACGGATCTTTCTCTCGACCTTTCCCTGCTACAGTTGAGAAAGGGCGGAAAGGAGGCGACGAGTGTTTCCGGCGGCGATTCCGGCCCCCTTTTCCTCTCCGGCCCCGTTTCGGCCTTTGGAGAGGGGATGGCCGGGGAAACTGTCTTGGCGGATGTAGATAGGCTAGGTAGATGTCATCCTAGGTCTAGGTTGTTCTCGCCATCGGTTCTCGACGGTGGAGTTAGGGTTTGCCGGGTGGAAATCTTCCCTCTGCAGCTTCGTCTTCCTGGCGGCGTCGGTGAGGCGGTGGTGGTGGCGTCGCAGCCTCTTCCTCGCCCCTTTGATGTCTTCCTCCAGCATCATTGGCGAGGCTGGGGAGGAGGGGATCTGGCGTATCCCCTTGTTTGGAGTCCGAGGCTGGTGAGTTTCTGCCTTCGTTCGATGGCGTTCTTGCTGGCCTCCCTTTTGTTCAAGGTTGCAGAGCCGGCTGTTGGTTTCGTGGTTGATGGCCGGCTGGATCTGGTTCTTCTCCCCCTTGGCGGCGGTGGCCATCACGGGCAAACTTCGGATCCGTGAGGCGGTGAGGTTGGGGCGCGGCCCTGTTCGATGGTTGTTCGTCGTTGGCTTCTTCTTTTGCGACTGCAACAAAAGCATGTGTGCGATGCGGCTTCTCCAGCTCATGGTGGTCTTCGAGTTCTTCCATGGCGGCAGTGGCCAGCGGCGAGGAGCTCAATTGCAGTGGTTTCGGGAAGGATCCAGGGATCTCCTTGTATTTTTTTTCTTTAGGGCCCTTTTCGATATTTGGTTGGGACAGTTCACCCTGTACCTTCGTACGTGTTTGTATTCGCTTGTCATGTATGTTTTCCTTACTGCTTAATACAGATATGTATTATAAAAAAAACTCTCTCTCGAGTGAAATGGAAGCCACCACGGAGGAGCAAAGACAAGTTAAATGTAGATGCAGCTTCGCGGTATAACAAGAAAGGGAGGATGGGGCTGTGTGGGTGGTTGTGCTGGACATCGGAGGAGGCAATATCCAACGAGCAGGTAGTGCTCTCCATGCCGAAGCTTTGACTGCTCTAAATCTATACCTACTAATAAAGCTAGAAAGTTTCTTGTCCACCTCCTTTTTTCGTCTGCCCTCCCCCTCCCGTATCCGTATACTCGGTCTCAGGCTGTAATCACCGTACGCCCGTACCTGCGAAACAATCCTAGGGCCGGTTTTCCGACTTGGGACCGAGCCATATCTGTACGCAATAGATGTGTGTAGAGCCAACCAGAAAAGGGAATTCGACCCCGATACGAGTCCAATATTACTCATGTTCAGGCTACATACTATGCTACTTACCTCTGCCCAATTTCGCGTGTGCTGTCGTTTTGGGTCAGAAAAAGAAGCACACGAGAATAAATCAATCTTGTCACGGCAGGGGTCTACCGGACGAGGACGCCGGCGCCGGGTCCCTCGCGAGTTGCCCCGGCGACCACCGAGCTGCACCCGCACCCGTACTGGTACGCGGTGCCGCCGCCACGCATCCACGACACTAGCGTCGAGACCCTGTTGTCATCACGGTACTGCGCTGCTCAGGAATACCTCCACGTCGAGTACAAATTTATTGTACTAACTAATCTCTCGTATGTTCGTCGAAGCACGATATTATCCATAAAAAAAAAAACTAAAAAGTCTTAATAACTTTAATGTAAAAAATGGCATATATAAATACACATAACAAATTAAATAATTTAATATTCACCCGAAGAACGCGAAAGACGTTTCCTAGTGGACTAAAAAGGGCAGAACAGTTGGGAATGGCAAGAGTAATCTTGGAGACAGATGCTTCAAACTTGGGGAAGGCTCTGACAACCAGTCTTGGATGATAGCCCGGAAAGGGCTCTGTTTAGACAGATTAGGGACACAATATGCAAACTTGTTTAAGTGCTCCATTTCAATCTGTCCCCATCACGTAATAGAGTGGGTTGATTGTATGGCTAGCCATGGTGTAGCCGCCATTCTTGATGGAGGGCGAGCTTTCTGGTGTGAGGCACCACTTTGTAAACGATATTGTCTGCGGCGATCTGCCTGTTGCTTTTGGGTTTATAAAGTGCTGTGATGTTAAAAAAAACTCTCTCTCTCTCTTGAGAATGTGGTGGGCTGGAATTACTAAAAAGCAAAGTCCAGTCCATTTCATGCTGGGCCAACATGGGCTTCACGAGCCGTCATAGGCATCTCTGTAGAAGGTTCTAGTAACCACTAGTGTTACCAATCAGGACCGTCCGATTGAAAACTAGCGGCCGGATGAAGCTCCATTCACAGCCCTTAATTATCTGCGCTTCTGGACGCGATGGGAAGCATCCACCAAATCCATCGGGTCCGTACTCCTCTGTTTCCCCTCCGGCTCCGGGCTCCGGCTACGGCGGCGCCGCTCTCTGGCTGCTAACTGGTAAACCTCCTCTCCCTTATCTGTGGCGCGACGTATTCGAGATGTCTGGATGCACGCGCATATTGGGTTTAGGATCGGATTGCGCCTGCTGCGACGTAGCATACCGTGTTATTTTGTTTCCCTTCCTGGATTGATACTTTCTCTGTCGGTTCTTATCAGGTCGGAAGATGTTGGATCTTCCGCTACAAATCGACAAGGATTCAGATTAGTTTTGTTTACGTCTTTTACTCGGTGTAGTTCTGTGCATTTATTTATTAATTAATTTCGCCTGGATTGGATTTAAGCTGCTGCTATTTTGAAGGTTTCTTCTCCGGGGAAATCCAGATCCCTCCTGATGTTAGCGAGTTCTTGGGCTCACAAGTTGTTGGATTGTTAATCCTGGCTGTTGCATATTGTGTGCCTGACCACAGAAATCTCAAGGCGACGAATCGAATCGAATCAAGGAGCAATCATCAGGCATCCATGGCTGAGCATCTGGCGTCCATCTTTGGCACGGAGAAGGACCGCGTGAACTGCCCCTTCTACTTCAAGATCGGCGCGTGCCGGCACGGCGACCGGTGCTCCCGCCTCCACAACAAGCCGTCCATCTCCCCGACGCTGCTGCTGTGCAACATGTACCAGCGGCCGGACATGATCACCCCGGGCGTGGACGCGCAGGGGGAACCCCATCGACCCGGAGCGGATCCAGGAGGACTTCGAGGACTTTTACGAGGACATCTTCGAGGAGCTGAGCAAGCACGGCGAGATCGAGAGCCTCCACGTGTGCGACAACCTCGCCGACCACATGATCGGGAACGTCTACGTGCAGTTCCGCGAGGAGGAGCAGGCGGCAAGCGCCCTGCAGGCGCTGCAGGGCCGCTACTACTCGGGCCGACCCATCATCGCCGAGTTCTCGCCGGTCACGGACTTCCGGGAGGCCACGTGCCGCCAGTTCGAGGAGCACAGCTGCAACCGCGGCGGATACTGCAACTTCATGCACGTCAAGCAGGTCGGCAGGGACCTGCGCCGGAAGCTGTTCGGACACCTGCATCGCTCCCACCGCAGCCACAGCAGCCGGGGCAGCCGCAGCCCGAGCCCGTACCGCCGCCGCGGCAGCTCGTCCAGGTCCAGGGACCGCGACGATGACCACGACTATTACTACCAGTACCGTAGTGCCAGTAGCGGCCGCAGGAGCAGCGAGAGACACCGCAGCCACGACAGCGACGGGAGCCGCCGTCGGCGTGGGCGGTCCAGGAGCCGGAGCCCGGTGAGGGAAGGCAGCGAGGAGCGGAGGGCAAAGATTGAGCAGTGGAACCGCGAGCGGGAGGCAGCGCAGGTGGTGTGACGTGAGCAGGTTCCCTCTGGGACTCATGCCTTGCCTCTGCCTCTGCTGCAGTGTTGTTGGCTGCTTGCTAGTTTTGCCAGGTTACTGAAGCTGTCATAATGTATTTTTAGTTATGTACTGTTGTTAGTCTGGAGTCTGGAATTCAGATCTTGCTGTGGACTGGTTGTCATTGAACTTTGATTGGGATGTTCTGAAAATAATCATATACTTGCAGCTCGTAATGTTTGAGTCTTTTGCCTGTCAAGAGATAATCTAGATAATCTAACATCGGTGTGTTTGGTCTCTGATTTTGGTGGCCATGAATTTTTTGCTTTCGAGTTATCACAGCCAACTGTTTAATAATCTGACTAATCTTGTCACCAGAAAATGGTCTCAACACCCTTCAATATGCTTATCACCAGCGTCAGCTGGACACAATTTTTTTCGTGAACGCAAAGTTTGGATATCTCATTGTGGCCATTTTTCTATAGTTCTCACTTTTGATGTGCTGATGGAACATAGGAACTTGTTATCTCCAGTAACGAGCCATTGTAATTGTAGTGGAGCTCGAGGGGAAACAGTTCTGTCCAAGACACTTCAAGGTCACCGTTCCTAACTCTGTACAAGGTCCCCAATAGCTGCTGAATTTTCATGGACTTCTGCGTAGACCTAGCTAATATTCTTTAATTTCTTCTCAACTGAAAATTCTGTGTTCCGTTTTTATCTAGATGGTCCAGATTACCATCGGCGTAAGGGAGTGGTTAGTTGCATTTCCGGTGACTGTCAGTTCTAGGAACCAGCTTTGAGTGTCGAGCTCTAGTTTCTAGTTTGCAGGATTCAGGATGTCCTTTGCTCCAGCAGCTCATTTTCTTCCAAACTTCTTTATTGAAAGGGCATTCAACAAAAAGGATAACACTATCTCCATGTTCCTTCTGCATAGCCGGGTTTTTTTTTTTTTTTTAAATGAAGCTGCAGGGGCGCAAGCCCCTACAAAATTTTTTGATAAAAAGCAATAAAGGTCTTACAGGAGAAGCCAAACAAAAGGAGGAAAACAGATTACAAAATTACAAGAGGAGACTTCAGGAAACATAAAATGAAATGAAAAAAAATGAAAAAAAAAAAGACAAATTACAACAGATTTTGTATCCATAAATCAAAGAAAGCTTGAAACTTTGCCTTGACCCTTAGGGAAAGGATTTTGAGTTCTCTCTGAAAGATTTCTCTGGCTTTCATCGGAGTGGCCGGGATGCTTTTAAAAATCAGGTCATTTCACACTGACTAGATTGCCCAACACATGAGAATGACCATATTCATGAAAAAACTTGAGTTTACTTGCCCCCTGATGATGTCAATCACCTGAAAAATGACTGAATGGGGTTCTTTATATCAACTCCAATTTGATTCTAGCACTGAGTTACAGGTTAGGAATGGATGTTGAACTGTTTCTTCTTCATTACTTTGGCAGAGGAAACAATTGTAGGACTGCAATTGCATTGTTTTCTTTTGCAAGATGTTTCTGGTGCTTAATCTGTCTTTGAGAAGTAGCCAAAAGAAAACTTTGTGTTTTGGCTGACAACTGCTTTTCATAACCACTTGAATGCTTTGAGGTGGGTTTTCATTGCCCATAATGAATCCGTAGGCTTTAGAGGGTGGGAAAGGGCCACACTGGGTAGTCCAGACATCTTTTTGTTCTAGTAATGGCAAGCCTTCTTTTGTTTCTTCAAGGGTTAAAAATTGATGATAGACTTATCAGGAGAGTGGCAAATTGAATAGCTCAACTAAGTTCTGATGAGAGACCCAATGGTTCACTGTTAGTGCTTTATTTTTTGCAAAGGAGAATAGCTCGAAATTCATTTGCTTTAGGTTGAGCATCCCAATCATCCAACCATAGTAAACATGTGGAGCCATCTTGGGCTTGAGCAGTTGCAAAATCTTTGTAGATGTTGAGTAGCTTGAAAATATCTCTCCAACAAAAAGATCCATTCTTAATGTGATTTGGGAGCTTCCCATTTGAAAAATATTTTTCCTAGATTAAAGATACCCAAGGGATGGCCTTCTTGTTGTAAAATTTATCAAGGTTCTTCAACAGCAAGGCTTCATTGTGTTTTTTGATATCAAAGACACCAAGCCCTCCTTCATCCTTTTCTTTACAGACCATTTGCCATGCTTTGCTTTTAGCATTTTTTTTAGAGTTAACATCGACCCTCTCCACAAGCGGTGTTTCCTGAACTTATCATTTTGTTTGATGACTCCTTTAGGTAGGTGAAGATCTCTTGTTTGGTTTTGGCTAATTAGTGACACCTAAGGACTAATCTCTCGATGCTAAGTGTTTGACTAGATTGGAGATTGGTCGTGCCGGAGTTGGTGCATGGTGATCATGGAGGATGGATCGAGGTGATCCAAAAGATGATCAAGCATGCAACTCGGTGGAGTTTCGAGATCAATTGTCCCCAAGGCAAAGGTATAACCATAGGGCTTTTTGATTTCACACCCAAGACACCATAGAGGGTGTGGGGTGATTATAGGATCGATAAGCCGTACTATAAAGAAGGGAAACTTATCGTACATATCGGTCCTCATGTGCCTTTAGGTTCAAAATTCATATGCATGCATTCTAACCTAAAGAGCTAACTCCGCGCTTGTCGAAAAATATTTTCGAAAATGCTAACACATGGTGTCGAGGTGTTCTTCGACGTGTCGGCAACAAGAAACAAGTGACGGAAGTCATTTGGAGCAAAGGCGAAGGAACGACGACGAAACATAAAGAGATTTTCGCAAATGAAAAGCGTGACCGGATGCGGCGGCAGAAGTTTGTATCCAATCGACCGGACGCACCGCCGGTGGTGAGTTGCCTCGAATTCCTCAGGGTGTAAACCGGGGTTTTTCGCCGAAAGCCGACCGGCTTTCATCGGGCCGGATGCTTCCGGTCATTTCACACGGACGGATGCCCAACGGACCCGGCCCGCCGGGGGTTCCATGAGAAACTGGAGTTTACTGGTTGTGACCGGACCCACCGACCGGACTCAAAATGAGTCCGGTGGGGTCCGGCCAGGCCGCCGCAAAGCGTGGCTTTCTCCCCCAACGGCCACATTTAGTGGTGTGGCCTATTTATACCCCCCCTTGGCTGCCTCTTGCTCTCTCTCTTGGTCATTTGAATTATTCCTAACAAGCTAGAGCAAGCAAGCAAGCCTCCCTCCTCTCTCATTCTTGATTTGAGCTTCATTCTTGAGAGAAGAGTGATCCAAGTGCATTTGCATCGAGTTCTTGCATCTAGAGGCACTTGGGGATCGTTGTCATTGCCGGTGAGTTTCTTGTTTCTCTTGGAGACACCGCTCCTAGCCGGGGTGATTTGGTGGAGTTGTTGGCAAGAAGAGGAGATTGTTTCTTGGCCACCTCCGGGGAAATTGTGAGAGGATCACGCACTCCTCGTCGGGAAGACAAAGTGCAAGGAATACATTGCTCGTGTCTTGGGTACCTCACTTGTGAGTGGTGTGTTGAGGCTAGCAAGGGCACCGCCTAGCTCAAACACCATCCTTGTGTTGGTCGGCATAACCGGAGACTAGCTTGTCGGTGTACAAGTGAACTCCGGGTGAACAAATCGACTTGTTCATTGTCTCATCGTGTGGATCATCACCTTCGAGTGATTGATAGTTCATCTACTTCCCGGTGATTGGTTGACATCCTCTACACGTCGGTATACCAAGCTCCTCACTCTTGCTTTACTTACGTAGTTTACTTTGAGTAGAGAGCTAGCACTTGCCTTGTGTAGTTGTTCTTGCTAGCATAAGGATCATAATAGGTTTGCTCACTAGTTAGAGTAGTGACTTAGCTCTTGTGTGACATAGAGATCATAGAATATATTTAGAATTGTCACTAGAGGCTTGCAAGACAATAGAGCTAGCGCAAACCGCTTTACGCCGTGTTTTGTACTAATCGGTTTGTTTAGTTGAGCTTGTAGAAAATTTTTATAGGCTATTCAACCCCAACCCCCTCTAGCCATCTAGGACCTTACAAAGAGGGCAAGGGCACACATATGAAAAAGTGAGCAGGGCTGTAAGCACAACATTGATGATTTCTAGCTTTTCAGCTTGAGAGAGGAAGGAGGAGGTGCTGACAAGACTTCTTTCACATTTGGTAATTAGTGGGAGGTAATAATAATCAACCTTTAGCCTGGTGATACCAAGAGGGAGGCCCATGTATGTGAAAGGGAATGATCCTACCAAACAGCCAAAGGTATTAGCAAGATGAGTAGCCTATAGGAGGGATTTGAGGAAGAAGGGCTACCTTGCATCTCCTTCAAGGATGACTAGGGTATCATCAACATACTGGATGATTGAGAAATCAGGTGAGGATTCTATGAGAATAGGGAGTTTCAAGAGGCCATCAGTTTTAGCTTTACTAGGGGGATTCCCCACGCGTTGCCGCGGGTATTGTTGAAGGATTGAATTGTAATCACTAAGAAATGTATGAAACAGAGTACATACTCATTGTTATAAACATTTTTTTTTTTATGTTTAAACTCCAAGCTGAACCAATATCGAACCATAATCGAATAGGAATATTTATACATGTTGGACGGGTGACAAGTTTTGGTAATGTAATAAAACATATATAATAATTTATTTGATGGAATCCTTGGCAGATGATTCGATCACTTTAACTTTGTCGTTCATGCAGTATTTTGAGATGAACTTTGAAAGCTACCTGCATTAAGAGATTGTACAATATAAATTTGGAGTCTAATTAGAAATAATCAATGCTGCAAAAAAAAAAAGAGTAGCAAGTCCACAACTTTCATTAAACCTTGATCAGGGAAAGATTGAGAAGAGAGAGTGCAAGGAAGCTCAGGCACATATAAACATTTTAAAAAGTAACATTCTCAAAGGTAATTTCAGGTTTATAAAAACTCATACTTTATGCATCACTGGAAAACAATCTGCATAACTATGAGCACTGATTAATTAGTTCAAAACTTGTCACGATTGACCTTAAATCCAGTACTAAATCAGTAAAAGATTGTCGAGCAATCAAGTGCACACCCGTTATGGTTTGACAGTGACAATAAAAGAAAACAATTTCATCACTGCTTGGAGGCATGATTGAGAGCAATGTCTGCTTCAGGCAAGGGAGATGCAGTCCTGCAGCAGGGAACTTACATTCTGTTGCATTATGTTCAAGGATGACCAACCATTTGTTCATGATCTCGTCAGTAGTTAGCAAGTATGGCAGTACTGAGTTTAGGTGCTAACTGACCTCCTCACAAAAGAAGTGCTCATCACAGAGTTCAAGAATGAGGTTCTCCCATCGCTTCCCTATTTCAGTACTTTTCTCATGATCCTGGAGGCCGTCAAAAGGCCTAGCAAATGAGCCATCCAGCATATGGCCCATCATATAAAAACAATTATTTCAAAAAGTAGATACCTGAGTAAATATAAGATAATCTGTTACCTGACAAGATACTCAGAAACAGCACTACCTCCCAGCCAGCCAAAAAGTTGTAGAAACTGAAGACAGAGTGAGATAGTTGTATCGACAGCACCTGCAACAATTCCTATTTGTGCTAGATTATTAAGAACCGTGATTCCAGATCCGATGCCAACAACGATATTGCAAAAGAGAAGCCAGAAATTAGCCTTCAATATTGCTTCAGGAAACCTGAAATCTTCTCCCCTTCGTGGTCTTCTTCTATTTGGATTTATAGCACTTTCACCCTCAGCTAAGAGAATATCAATGTCAGAGGACTCATCTTCTTCAAGATTACCAAGGTTTGATTCAGAGGAAGAAGGCAAAAGTGATTCTGTGTGATCATTATCATTTGTTGGAAAGTGCGAATCTGATGGGCGTTTTTTCTTCAGGAATAAAGTCATCTTCAATGGCATTGCTAGGGGAGCAAAAATGAGAAGAACCATAATGACAAGCAGAGAATAGTTCATAATGTCATTGAGATTCATGACATGGTCCAATATAATAGCACCAACCAGATAAAAGCCAAGAAGAATGACACACAGGAGGAATTCCCAGAGTGAGAAGTAGAAAAAAGTTTGATGGGTGAATCACCTTCATATATTGACATCTTATTTCAGTACAGCATATTTTATCAAACAACGAAACCTTTCCTTTGTCAGACTCTGAAGGAAAAACAGTCAGTACACCTTCATATATTGCTCGAAAAATAGTCAGTACACCTTCATATATTCAGACAGCGAAACTTTTTCCTTTCATCTACACATGCAAAAAATATGTTCTACTTTGTTCATTTTAGACAACGAAACGAAATTGATACATAATAGTACACAGGTTTTCAGAAATAGATAGTCATGGTCGCTGCTAACACCTATTTTGGAGGGTGCAAGACTGCCAAGAGACGACAGTGCAATAGCTGCTACATGTGTTCAGTTATTAGTAGTGCAATGAAAACTTAGCGATAAAGCTTTCAGAACCCGATTTGTGAGCTTTACTTGGGAAAAAAAAAAATAGTAACATTAGTTACAGATGGGTTCTGATTTGGTAGGATAGTGTTGCCATAGTAAAGAGCTATTTAAGTTTGATATGTAAGAAAATTCCAAAACTAAAGGCTTTTACGGTTGCAGACTTGCACCAGGAAAAACAAATGGATGACTATTTCATCAATCAAGAGAGGCGATTGGAATATTGTTCATGTGCTCTGGAAATGTACTTTCTTTGTACTGAAAACAGAGGGTATCAACTATTGGATCAGATTATTAGAAATCAGGTATTCAGTGATGGCAAGATCAGACACCTGATATTATCCTTAGGATGACCATGGTTACGTACCAGCAAGAGCTGCAACATTAATATACAGGAATGGATTTAGACCTTGTGATTAAAAATCATGAGTGGCAAAACCAATCAGAATATGCAGAGAACAAAAATAAAAAGTAGTTATAGAAGATCCTAAAAAGCAACGTAAGCAAAAGGCTCACTTGCAAACACAAACACTTGGCTCAATTAAATTTACTCTGACCCAACCTTAATGAACCTGAGTGCCTCTGTTATCACAAGAGAAACATCTTTCAGACCCTTAAAGTTAAATCTATTTGGCACTTGAAAACTCTGCTACTTTTAACAACCATATTGATGTAGTTTCTGCTCACCATTTCTCTATTTAATGGGCCATACCTGCACAATTCAATTGGAGGGGGACCTTTTAGCTTGAGATAACGCTGTAGTCCTGGTAGAAGGAAAAAAAATGTTATCCTTGCATCTTACATATCAGTATTAAAAGGTTCAAAAATTCTAAATTGTGTTCATGACTTTCTCAATAATCTTTCTCTGAAGTCGAAGACCTCTTAACAAACCTTGTAGACAGACCTGATTCCTCTGGTATTATGCAAGAACATAACCAAATCAATAAATAATCTCTCCCAATATCATTGGTGATGGGAACATAACTTGATCTAAAAGCTTTATAAGCTGCTGGTGCTGTTGCTGGCTTCTTCCTACTCGTCACAGCGACATCTGCACAGGGAAATGGAAATCGTATGTATAGTTTCAGTAGTAGTACGGCCGAGAGGGCATTGTCTGGTCAGGTAGCAGGTACTGTATGCTTTCACTTCTCCATGGTCATGGCGTCCACCGTGTCTGCCTCTTCACCGGCGACGGCGGCCGCGCTCTCAGAGAGCACTGCCTCGTCGGCGGAGGCAGTGGCGGCGTCCACCACGCAGCCATCTCTATGGCGGCCCCGGCAGAGCTCCTCGACGGTCAGGAGCCGGTGGCGGAGGTCGTCCATGTCGCGCTCCATCAGGAATAGGCGCTCCCGTAGGGTCAGGTTCTCCTCCTCCAGCCTCGCGGCGGCGCGCCTCCTCGTCCTCGTCGTCCTCCTCGCCGCCCTCACGGTCGCGGCAGGGAGGTGGACCATCTCGAAGCGGCTGAGGTCGTGGTCCAGGCGGCGCTCCACCTCGACGTGCTCCTCCACGTCGCTCTCGCCGGCAGCGACCCCGGCATCGGCGCGGAGGCGGATGAGGCCCTTCATGGACCCGTACCCGTCCATGCCCCACGCCTCCTTGGCCATCTCCACGCATCGTGCCGGGTAAGACCGATGATCAGGATTCAGGAGCGCGGCAAGAACGTGGTGTACCTGGGGGAGCTAGCAGGGGAAGACGGGATGCCGAAGAGCTCGCTGGGGAGGAGGCGGGTGGACAGCCAGAGCCGAAGACGGGGAGGAGGCGGCCGGCCGGCCAGCGGCCACTAATTACGTTTGGGTGGGGAAGGCTCGGCTCCCTACCCCTCGCTCGGCGCCGCCGCACTGCCCGTCCAGGTCCACCCCAAGGGTCGCAGGAGGCCACAAATATATATACAGTTAGGGTTCGGCAGCCCGGCTCGGAAGAGCAAGGTAGTGGAGGAGGCAGCCGCCGCGGGTCGCGAGGTAGGGGAAGAGATTTCGGGAGCCGAAGGAAACCGAACGGCGGCGCACGAGCGTGGGGTAGTGGAGGAGACAGAGTCGGGAGGGGACGGGACGGGACAGGAAGAGGCAGGAGCTAACAGTAACGGAAGATGCTGATGTGTTATCTCTGCATATGCAGAAACTCTTCTAGTGGGCGCTTGCTCAAATGGGGCTAAAAATCAGAATCGAATGTCACATCGCATAATCGTAAAGACGCTTCGTTTGTTAGTGGTAAATATCATCCTACCATGGAGTAACTAGGCTCAAAAGAATCGCCTCCAATATACATCTAAACTGTGTAATTAGTTATTTTTTTACCTACATTTAATACTCCAAATATACGTCTTTTGGTGTATTTAATATGATGTGATGGAGAAAAGTGAGAAAAAAGGTTAGAAATTTTAGCCATCTAAACAAGGATTGGGTTTCATCTATATAGGGGATCTATATAGGGTTATAGATTAATCAAGGTTTGCAGCAGCTAGGCCAAAGAGAAGGGGGTGAAAGAGGATCACCTTGTCTAACCCCTCTTCCACAGTGGATGGTCTTGCCACGGACCCCATTAAGAAGGACTTTGGAGGTACTAGAGCCTACAGTATCCTTAATCCAGTTGAGCCATTTTAAATCAAAACCCTTAGCCTGAAAGAGATCAATAATTGCCTTGTGCTCTATTTTATCAAATGCTTTTTCAAAGTCAAGTTTAAGGATGGCAATTTCCTTTTTTGAGTGGTGGCAAAGGTGAAGATTCTCAAAGGACCAGGAAAGACAGTCCTGGATTGTTCTGGATTTTGATGAAGCCATATTGGTTTTTATAGATGAGGGGAATGATGACATTCTGTAGTGTGTTGGCAAGCAACTTTGTGATAATTTTCGTAGAGCAGTTCAGAAGAGAAATGGACCTGAAATCAGAAATGTAGGCATGGTTTTGGATTTTTGGGATTAGGGTTATGTAGGATGAGTTGATGCTTTTGAGGCAAACATTAGCATCTTGAAAATCCTGCATAGCTTATAAAAATCATCTTTGATTGTAGGCCAACATTTTTTTAATAAACTCATTATTGAAATCATCTGGTCCAGAAGATTTGTCAATGGTAAGTTTTCAGATGGCATTATTAATTTCTTCCATGAAGGGCTCTTCAAAAATCATTTCATTGGAGTTGCTTTGGCCTAATCTCTCTCTGAAGGAATCCCAGATCAACTGCTCTTTGTCTCCATGAGAAGTAAAGGTGACATCCATGTCATTTGTGAGTGAAGTGATAAAATCCCCTCCGTGTATTATTGTAGCATTAGCATGGAAATTTTTTTGTTCCCGCACCTCCTAAAGTTGCCCACTTTATTGCGCCTCTCTGTTTCTAGTAGATTCTCTGCTGCTCAAGGAGATTGAGTAGCTTTTCTTTCAAAATAGCTCTAAGTTCCATTCTTCAAGACTTAGGTCTCTAAGCTCTTCCAATGCTTCCATGAAAAACAGGGTGGTTGAAATGTTATCAATTATCGTTTTGAGGTTGGATAGTCTGAGACTCCAAGCTCTGAGGACACTTCTCAAGTTTTTGAGCTTAGTTGTCAGTACTTTTGCAGCACCAGTGACATGGTCTGTAGCAAATCAATTATCAAGAGGAACCTGCTGAAAATCATCTCTCATCAACCAATAATTTTCAAATCGAAAGACATTTGCTTTGGGAGTAGCAATATAAATGGTCTACTAGAGGAGTCTGGTTAGAGACTTCTATTGTGAGAGCACTAGAGGTTGTTTCAGGGTAGGATAGCGTCCAATTGTTGCTTGTAAAGACCCAGTCAAGCTTTTCCAGAAGGGGATCGTTTTGCATGTTTGACCAATCCTTGTTTACCGAGCTCCTCTTGCAAAAACCGGCTATCTAACATCGGTGTTTTGACCAGCGGTGTCCCTTTTGCTTTCCATATCAGCTTTGGGAACGATGATTAGTGTGGTCCGCTTAATTTGTGGGCTGAGCGTGCGGAGTATTCACCTCTGGTTTCAGTAGTCCAGGTAATAATCTCATTATCCTGGTGCATCTTCTGGATTGAACATGATGCTGCAATAGATGACAAGACTCACAACAAAGTTATAATACTGTAACCGCGTTGCAACAATTTTATATACATCTTGACAGTGGGCGTTTTGAGGCGTCTACCGATCTGGTACTTAAGATTCTTACAAGAGCTGGCCCATTGTTCTTGTGTAACAAAAAATACCTGATTTGTGCCGTACAGAGAAGCGTTACTGTTATTCAATTAGAGAGGACTTGGTCACTGAGATAGATACGGCAATGGGAGGATGCCTCGTAGGACGCCTTGGCGTTTCCTGCGTTCAAACATTGTGTTAGCCGAGGTCACTCTCCTTTTAGCCTGCTGCCAAGTGCCAACAACCAGAGACATCCGTGTGCCATGGACTTCCGGCCATGGTCCTCAAGGCTCGGCCGCGTGGGTGCCCGCCGCCGCGGCGAGCCCCGGCGGCGCAACGAGGTGCGGCGACCTCGACGTTCCGTGCCCGTTCGGCTTGGACCAGCGCGCAGTGCACCATCCAGGCAGGCTTTTGGCTCAATCACAAATTACAAAACAAGGAGAAGGAATTCCATCAACAAAACAGGGGAGATGATTAGATGATGCAGAGTACATTGTAATAGATGACGGTTGTGACGAAGATTTATCTGGTTGTGCCGTTTGGAGTGGTTAAGTAGAACAAATTAGAGAGGGTGCTCGTGCCCTTGTAAGTACACATATACATGTCACATGTGGCACAAGGGGTGCACATATAGTGAAAGTTTGGACAAAACTATTCTTTAAACATTTTTGTGGTAATCTAACGTAGCTTTGCTTCTGGCCGTTCATCGATGCTTCAATTAATAATTTAGACAATTATAATTATAGAGAGACTTGGTCATAGATACCCCTCCGTCCTGAAATAAAAATCCTTCTCGCCTCCAGATGATTTTTTTTATATATTTTAACAATTATATATAAAGAATATTAATATTTATATACATAATTAATATCATTAGATAAATAATCAAATATACTTTCATAATAATATACTTATTCAGATATATAAATACTGCACATATTCTATGACTCTAGTCAAAGTTAAGAAAATTACACATTTCTCATAACTACTTTTGTATTATGGGACGAGTATACGGAGGAAGAACGGGTCCGGTCAGTGCACCCTTGTTTCTTGCGTCGACAACACATCGTGTTAACCGGAAGTCGCTCTGCTTTTATCTTGCTGCCAAGTGCCAGCAACCAGGTCCGAAGGACATCCAAGCGTCAGCAGGCAGACATCGTCCTCTTAATAAAACACGGGTGAATGGCCCGAGAAAAAAAAAAAGAATGCAGACATCGTCTCCGATGGACTGGTCCTCACGGCTCCTTCTCATCTCATGCCTTCCGGCCGTGTGGGTGGCCGCCGCCGCCGCCACCATCGCCGCCGAGGCAAGGAGTCCCGGCTGCGCAACGAGGTGCGGCGACATCGACGTCCCGTACCCGTTCGGCCTGGAGCAGCAGTGCGCCATCAACAGCGACTTCCTGCTCAACTGCACCACCGTCGGCCGCACCACCAAGCTGTTCTACTTCGACGTGGAGGTGACCAACATCTCCTTGGAGGATGGCAAGGTCAGGGTCAAGAATTTCATCTCTCGGCAGTGCTACAACCAGACCTCCGGCGAGATGTTCTACAACAACGCCGGGGTCAACTATATCAACACGCCCTTTGTGCTATCGGCAGACGATAACACAATCGTCGTCCTTGGCTGCAATAGTATGGCCTACATGCGGAGCGACTCTGTAAGTATATATAAACTCTCAATTGACATTACCATGGTGTTCTTGAGCTCTCTGTGTTGTGTTCATGTTCATGTGCACTGCAGTAGTACATAATCGGCTAGCTGATACATGAATTGTGCTTGTACATGTGCAGTACATAGTCGGCTGCATGTCGACGTGCGACGACCCACTCAAGAACGGCTCATGCTCCGGCACGGCTGGCTGCTGCCAGGCGGAGCTCCCGAGAGGTGTTCAGTATTACCAGGGCTTCTTCAACGAGCTGTACAACACCACAAAGATATGGAGGAAGACACCCTGCAACTACATCACGGTGATGGAGAGCGCGGCCTTCAACTTCAGCACCACCTACCTCACCTCGACGGCGTTCTACGACTCCGGCGACCAAAGGACCCCGGTGGTGATGGAATGGGGGATCACTCGGCAGACATGTGAAGAAGCCAGAGCCAACGAGACTGCATATGCGTGTGTCAGCGACCATAGCGACTGTGTGCATAGTGATGCCGCCGGCTACCGATGTAGGTGCTCTGACGGATTTGAAGGCAACCCATACATCGCAGATGGATGCAAAGGTACGTTCGTCCCTTTTTTGCCCAGGGCACATCGTTTTTTCATCCAGATTTCAAACGATGCATTATGCTTTGGGTGTGATTTCAGATATTAATGAGTGCTTGGACAATGTTACTTATCCCTGCGCTGGAATATGCGAAAATACAATCGGGAATTTCACGTGTTCGTGCCCACGAGGAAAAAACATGATCAATGGCGTTTGCGTTAAAAGTCAGAGGTCAGCTTGGATGCTGCTGGTCGTTGGTACGTCGCTGGAGAATAAAGTTGCATTAGGAACAAAAAAATCCCTGCTTTTTCCGGTATTTAACAAAACACGTCACGGCGTCTGAACCTTGCATTCACTTCGAATCGTGATGCTGCAGGTGCAAGTGTTGGACTGGTGACTCTTGTGATCGGCGTCACTTGCGCGTACCTTGTTCGAGAACGGCGAAAGCTGCACCGCATCAAGAAGAGGTATTTCCGACGGCACGGCGGCCTGCTCCTATTCGAGGAGATGAGATCACAGCACCACCAGGCTGGCGCCGCCGCGTTCACCATCTTCTCCGAAGAAGAGCTGCAGCAAGCCACGGCGAGCTTCGACGCGCAGGGAGTGCTCGGCCACGGCGGCCACGGGACCGTCTACAAGGGAGTCTTGAAGAACAACTCCGAGATCGCCGTGAAGCGCTGCATGACGATCGACGAGCAGCAGAAGAAAGAGTTCGGCAAGGAGATGCTGATCCTGTCGCAGATCAACCACAGGAACATCGTCAAGCTCCTCGGCTGCTGCCTCGAGGTCGAGGTCCCCATGCTCGTCTACGAGTTCATCCCCAACGGCACGCTGTTTGATCTCATCCACGGTGACCACCGGCAACACATTTCGCTGGACACTCGCCTCAGGATCGCCTACGAGTCCGCCGAGGCGTTGGCCTACCTCCATTCCTGCGCGTCGCCGCCGATCCTCCACGGCGACGTCAAGTCGACCAACATCCTTCTCGACGGCGACTACACGGCCAAAGTCGCCGATTTTGGCGCGTCCATCCTGGCGCCGAATGACAAGTCGCAGTTCGTCACGGTTGTCCAGGGGACGTGCGGGTACCTTGATCCGGAGTACATGCAGACATACGAGTTGACAGACAAGAGCGACGTGTACAGCTTCGGAGTAGTTCTCCTGGAGCTGCTCACGGGGAAGAAGGCATTCAACCTGGAAGGGCCTGAGAAGGATAGGAGTCTGTCTTTGAGGTTTCTGTATGCGATGAAGGAAAACAAGCTTGAGGATATCCTAGATGATCAGATCAAGAACAGTGAGAACATCGAGTATCTTGAGGAGATTGCAGAGTTAGCGAGGCAGTGCTTAGAGATGAGTGGTGTGAATAGGCCAACGATGAAGGAAGTTGCAGATAGACTTGATAGGTTGAGGAAGATAATGCAACATCCATGGGCACATGAGAATCCTGAAGAATTGGACAAATTGCTTGGGAGACGTCTACAGTCAACTCGACTGCTACTACTGGAAATTTCAGCATCACAAAGAGAGCTGCCATGGGCTTGGAATCAGGGCGTTAGCCACTGTAAAGTAATAATATTGCATTTCATTACCTCATTCTATAACAGATAAGAGACAACATGTTTTTTCTTGGCTGTACATTGATTTTTTGACACATTCTTCTCTAGAACTATGTTGCTCATATGTAGTCTAATGAAAACTGCAGTACCCATTTCATACGCATTGTTTGAATTTGCAAGTCAAATTGCAAAAGTATATTAACCAGACAAACATTCCCATTCCTATAGATAACACAATCAAGATCAACAAACAAGAGCAGCAATGAACAAAAAAGCTTGAAAGCATGTCAGGAGTATTATATTTAAATGGCTCAATTAACTTATGAGTTTGCTCCCCTCACAATTTATCCGTGACCCAAAAAATTTGACAACAAAAATTACAATTCTCTTAACCCTCACAGAAAACTAAGAAACCGGAGGCAGGTAAGATTACTTCCTATCTGGGTTGTGAACATAAGGTGTTGTTGTTTGGATTTGTGATGAGTGATTGTCAACAGATTGCGCCTTGGGTTGAGTTTGTGGACTAACCATGGCATGAGTGTGTTGTGCAATATGTTTCTTGGCTTGTGGTGTATAGGTGTGGAGCTCGAAGGCGGTGGTCGACAACAAGGTGAAGGTCAAGTAGGGACATGCCGTGCCGACGAGCGAGGAGCGCTAAAGGATGGACATGAGGCTTGACTAAAAGGGATCTTTTTTTCGTGAGAAAAAGGGCATCAAGAAAGCCTTTTCTATCGATGTGCCAAACACATGCGGCGAGCTTGGTCTCCTAGGCATCTGGATGTTCATAGTCATTCTCATGGTTCGAACACTTGTGAGCCTCAAAAGAAGTTTCTTTTCATTGATGGATTTTATGACTCCTTCTCTAGTGGGCTAGTTCATGTTTTTGGACATGCTTCTAATGCTTTTTTGTGTTGGTTCACATCATCCTTCTCTTGAGCTTTTATTGGTTCTTCTCATGAGACGTTAGGAGATGTTTGCCTCTTGTCTCTTGGTACCACTCATTCTTCTTCTCAAACTATCTTTTTTGAGGAATGTTGCCAAGAATGTTTCAATATAAGTTGAGTGTTTTTTTTTATGGGTGATCAAGTCTTGGGTTCCCAAGTATATGCTTGCTAAATCTTCGGGATCCATGACTGGGGGTTTCTTTGTCCTCTCGCGTGTAGCTTTGAGGACGTAGGGTGGAGAACATGCGTTTGTTGGAACTTGATTCTTTGTATGGTGTTATCAAGTCATGATGATTCTCTACACCGCCACTTCGATCGCCTCCAAGAGGCATGTGCTTTATTGTGATACCTACATATAGTATGTGAGCTATCATATACATTCATATCTTGTGCATTTATGATTTCCTACTTGTGGTATGAGAAAGTTGTTCATTTGCTCACTCGTATATTTCTTGCATGTATTATACTTGTATCATGCTTTTATATCTAGTATAGAATGTTTTAGCTTTTGTATAAAATCCTCTGCTAGCCTTGTGTATATCTTGGTGGATTAGCCATTCATGTTAGTGTGTGATCCTCAAGAACATTTTGCCATGTTTTACCATATGCTTAAATTATGTAGTTGGTACGGTGTTCATTAGGTATCATTTTAGGTGTTAGTTTTTGTATAGTTGCATGTACCCGATTGACATGTTTGCTAGCCTAGACAGATCATAGAAAGGAAGAAAAATGTCTACTCAATAGTTGAGATAGCAACTAAAAGGGTCAGAGGCCTGAAGTAGACGAGCTAATAATTGAGATAGCAACTAGAGGTGATGTAGAACTCTGGAACAAGGTCCCCAATAGCTGTAAAATTTTCATGGAATTATGTGAAGACCGATCTAATATTATTTTGTTCTCAACTGAAAATTTTGTTGTTCCATTGTTTCTAGACGGTCCAGATTACCATCAACGCAAGGGAGTGGTTTGTTGTATTTCACGTGATTGTCAGTTGATTAAGACTATGGGCATCTGCTTCAGAAGCTCACTTTCTTGGAAACTTTTTACCGAAAGGGCACTCGACAAAATGTGTGTATATGGCGCGAAGTAGTCGTTGTCTATTGTTCATGTTCTTATCCTACGATCGACATTGATCCTTGCCAACAACTAGTATCCGTGATCCTACGTTAGCGAGAGTGTTAGAGCACTACGAAGATGGCGGGTGATGGTGAGAAGGGTAATGGGACTAGCTCGCCGTGTACGGTCGTGGTGGAGAGCGCCATTAGCAGCATGGAAGAGATCCCAAAGTTGACGAAGAACAACTGCCATGAGTGGTTGCTTGAGGTGCATGTCAACCTAGAGGGCATGGAGCTTTGAGATGTCGTAGAGAGCTACAACAACGAGCGAGGAAAGGATCGATGGGTGTTGACGTTTATTAAGTGCTAAAAGAATAAGAAGGATTCTACAAGCGCAATCAATGTAGCTTTTCCCTAGGTGAGTATTCTAGGTATCGTATCCACAGGGAAGCTTTGGGTAAAGAATCTAATAACTCACAATCATGTATCTACTAACTTAGTAAACCAACTAGACTAAAGTAAGGGTAAGTGATAAATGATAAGTAAAGCTATAAATACTAAAGCATAAAATAATAACATGCCTATAAGAATACTATGATAAATGAATAGCTTAGCTAATCAAGAGGACAGCGAGAGAGGCAAAAGTTCCTAATTACTTCTCTAATACTTTGGTTCTAAGGTAATTGAAGTATGGATAGATATAGCAATCACACAATAACACTTCGGGACATCGTAACACTAGCCACGAAAGAGGTGAGAATGGGGCTAGGAAGCTCGACTAAAGTCCTACAAACACCAACCCGAACGTGGTGGAATACGTCGACCCATCGTGGCTGTCACCACCCAGGGCTACCACAAACTATCCGTGGGATTGAGTGCAATCTCATGTAAACTCTAGTCTAGACACCATGTCTACACTATTAACTACTACTCTAGCTAACCGAATAACTAGAGCACTCGATGCGAGTGGAGATCCTAAGCAAAAGTATAATAACTATATTAACCATGAATGAAAAGCATAAAAGTAAATAGAGAAGATGAATATAATAAAGCATAAGTCTTGTAGAGTGAAGATACAAAGACATACCATGCTCAAGACTCTTTTCCGTAATCCTGAGCACGGCTCCGCTCTCCCTAACTCTCAACTAGATCTAATCTATTACATTGGAAAGTCTAACCCTAGATCTACATTGAAGAGAGAGAGAGAGTTCCTCACATTGGGATCCCTCTCTAATCAATGAGATGAGATAGCTAATGAATTAGGGTTTCGAGGGGAGCCCTCCGCCCCTTCTTTTATAGCTCCATAGGATGAATCTCAGCCCTTAGATCAAACCGACTTGATTGGATGGACTAGATCTACTCCATAGGTCGGTTGTAGGAAGGTTCCGTGGCTGACACGTGGTTCTTCCGGGCGGTGCCGCGCGGCACGGGGGGCGTGCCGCTCGCCCCACCCGACAACAGTGTAAGGTCCTAGATGGCTAGAGAGGGGGTGAATAGCCTATAAAAATTTTCTACAAGCTCAACTAAATAAACCGATTAGTATAAAACACGGCGTAGCGGTTTGCACTAGCTCTAGTGGTCAAGCAAGCCTTCTAGTGACAAGACTAAGTAATTCTATGATCTCTAGTCCACACAAAGTCTATGTCACTACTCTAACTAATGAGCAATCCTAATATGGTCCTTATGCTAGCAAGAACAACCTACACAAGCAAATGCTAGCTCTCTACTTAAGGTAAACTAGGAAAGTAATGCAAGAGAGAAACTTGTTATACCGACTAATTGAGGCTATGAACCAATCACCGGGATGTAGATGAACAATCAATCACTCGATGGTGATGATCCACACACGAAGACAATGAACAAGTCGATTTGTTCACCCGGAGTTCACTTGTACACCGACAAGCTAGTCTCCGGTTGTGCCGACCAACACAAGGATGGTGTTTGAGCTAGACGGTGCCCTTGCTAGCCTCAACACACCACTCAACAAGTGTGGTACCCAAAGCACGAGCAATGTATTCCTTGCACTTTGTCTTCCCGACGAGGAGTGCGTAATCCTCTCACAAATCAACCGGAGGTGGCCAAGAAACAATCACCTCTTCTTGCCAACGCCTCCACCACGTCACCAAGCCGGCTAGGAGCGGTGCCTCCAAGAGAAACGGGAAATCCACCGTCTCACAACGATCTCCAAGTGCCTCTAGATGCAAGAACTCGATGCAATGCACTTGGATCAACTCTTCTCTCAAGAATGAAGCTCAAATCAAGAGTGAGAGAGGAGGGAGGCTTGCTTGCTTGCTCAAAGATGTTAGGAGTGATTCAAAATGACCAAGAGAGAGAGCAAGTGGCAGCCAAGGTGGTATATATAGGCCACACCACGAAATGTGGTGGAAAGGGTGGAAAACACACTTTCGCGGCCCGATCGACGCGACCGACCGACTCATCGCTGAGTCCGGTCGGTGGGGTCCTGGCCACAACCTAAAGCCCAAACCGCCAGCTGACCACCCCCCCGAGCTTCCGGCCACGAAGTCCGGCCAAGCTTCCGGCCGCGATCGGACGCATCCGGTCGGCGCGCGTCCGTCACCGTCGACGCCCGAGCCGCTTGCCCGCGACTCTGCCGCGACGCGACCGGACCGTCCGGTCACTTCCGACCGGCTTCCGGTCGGTGCGTCCCGGCCACGCCGAGCCGCGAAAACTCGTCGTTTTGTCGCCGTTCCTTCGCCTTTGCTCCAAACCGACTTCCGCCACTTGTTCCTTGTTGCCGACACGCCGAAGAACACCTCGACACCATGTGTTAGCATTTTTGAAACCATTTTCGACAAGGACGGAGTTAGCACTTTAGGTTAGAATGCATGCATATGAGACTTGAACCTAAAGGCACGTGAGGATCGATATGTACGAAAGTTTTCCCCTCTTTATAGTACGGCTTATCGATCCTATAACCACCCACACCCTCTATGGTGTCTTGGGTGTGAAATCAAAAGCCCTATGGTTATACCTTTGCCTTGGGACCTTTGATCTCCGAAACTCCACCGAGTTGCATGCTTGACCATCTTTTGGATCGCCTCGATCCATCCTCCATGATCACAATGCACCAACTCCGGCACGACCAATCTCCAATCTAATCAAACACTTAGCATCGAGAGATTAGTCCTTAGGTGTCACTAATTAGCCAAAACCAAACTAGAGATCTTCAACAGTGCTCGGCCGTGGCCTTTGCGAAATGTGTTCTCTTCTCATTTGGACCCCTAAAATTTATACCAATCGCTCCGATTTGGTCCTTTTCTTCTGTTTCTCTATTTCTCCTCTTTTCTTCAATATTCGGAATATTCCGGAGTTCACACAGTAAAATTGAGTGTGCACCAAAACTCGTGGAATCTATTAGTAATAATAATCTTTTATATTATTTATCCATGATTTTGTAGGAAAATAATTACTTATTTTTTGACAATAACTACCGTCAACAATGGGGTCTAGCCGCTATCCCGCACGGTGTGCCGACGAAGATGAAGTCCCGGGCTCGCCGCGAAGAAGACCATCATGGAGGCCGGGCGGCGATCAAGCCGCCGCACATGGGGATGTGCCCGTGTTGGAGGCCAAGATAGAACATCTCCTCAAGCATTTTGAGAACACATCATTCAAGGACGGAGGCCATCTATCTCAACTCTCTCGTTGTAGAGCTTCGCGAGCTAGTGGAGAAGATGGAGGAGGGACGTCGTGAAGAAGATACTTGGCGTGGTACCGGTGAGGTACAATCAAATCGAGACGCAGATTTTCATCATAACCCCACTAGCAAACTACCTAAGCTCGGTTCCCCCACGTTTGATGGCACCGATCCAAATTATGGATCACCCGTGTCCGAGGATTACTTTGCCATGTACTGGCCGATGTCTCGGTGTGGATCCAATGTTCTCGCATGCAATTTGTTGGGCCAGCCAAGCCGGGGTTCAGTTAGTCACGTAAAAGCTTAAAACTATGTCGTGGTCCGAGTTCCGCTGTGCATTGCATACTAGATTCAACCGAGATCAGCACCAATTATTCTTGCGCGGATGAATAGAGTCCACCAAACCACCATCGTGCAAGAGTATGTCGACCGGTTCGGCGAATTGGTCGACCAAATTTTATAGCCTATGACTCCTCTACCCACCAATTGTTCTACATAACCCGTTTCATAGATGGTTTGCATCATGAGATCCGTGCAGTTTTTGCTTGTGCTTAAACCTGATTCCCTCGATACTGCGTACAATCTTGCCCTCGTGCAGGAGCACTTGAAGACGATGTCGACAGAGGAGCTCGTCGGGCGGTTGTGCGTGTGTGTAGTGGGAGGCTCGCCGCCATGAGCCTCGCGGCAAGGTGCGTCGCGCACAATTGCAAAGTGTACGGCGTGGTGAAGGAGAGAAGAACGGCGGCAATAGCGGCGCCCCAGAAGACTACGACAACGACAACCATGGAGGGAGTAGCGTCCCTTCGGGCGCGAGCATGTGCTTGAGCAGTTCCGGCAAGGGCAAGTGCTTCAATTGTATGCGCTCGTGGCCACTTCGAGGGAGTGACCGATGCCAAAGAAGAAGGAGGCGTTGTTCGACGATGCCACCGATGAGTCGGTGTTGTTGTAGAGTGGCACGCACTATGAGAATAAACCATCACATTGTTTGTGCATGGCGTGTGAGTCGTTAATGGTGTGCGTATTCGAGCTCACGTTGCAATCCATTGACCGGTCGAGTCCGTCGTGGTGTGACGTGTCGATGATGAGTTCAGGTTTAGGAGAATGGTGGAAATAAACCTGACTGGTGGGTGGGTGTGTCCGCGTGAGGTACATGCCTATCATGTACTCCTTCCGTTCTAAGTTATATGTCGTTTTTACTTTTTTGTTCATCCATTTAGTTATGTAACTAGACTAATTTCGTTTCAAATTATAAGTCGCTTTGACTTTTTTGTTCATATATTTAGTTATGTATGAACCAAAAAAGTCAAAGCGACTTATAATTTAAAATGGAGGGAGTACTACTTTGTTTTGCGTGTAAGTGCCTGTAGGCTATTTTTTGTTAACTATAGTCTAGTTAGTTGGGAGATGCGGCTCTTAATCTAGAGACCTGTGGATCATGGAGCGTGAGTCGTGCATTGATCGAGTCTATGTGCACGCGCACGCATGAGCTCCGACGAGTAGGTTGTTGTAGGCTACAAATATCTATGTACTCGTGTCAAGTCAAATTGTCCTGAGTTGCTTTAATAATAATAGCCAAGATAAAAGTTTTCGTCTCTATTCTTCAAAAAAAAAAAAAAGTGTTCGTCTCCCTAGAAATCTATTTGTCTTCTTGTTCTGTGGTCGCTAGAAATCTTTTTTTTTTTTTTTTCTGTTGTTCTTGTAGTGTGGTCGTTCGTCGATCCTCTGTTTCAACTGTCGCTCACCAATCTATCATTCGTAGCGGCCTTGTTTAGTTTCCAAGTTTTTTGAATCTCTCTCCATCACACATCAACATCACATCAATTTTTAGACACATAAATGAAGCAAGAAATGTAGATAAAAAATAACTAATTGCACAGTTTGGTTGTATATCATGAGACGAATCTTTCAAGGCTAGTTAATCCATAATTAGATAATATTTACCATAAACAAACGAAATATGCTACAGTAGATCCAAATTCTAACTTTCTGACTTTTGCCCACCAACTAAACAAGGCTGGGTGGCGCTTTTGCTTTCCATATCAGTTTTGGGAACGATGACAAGTGTTGTCAGCTGAATTGATTTTGTAGGCTGCGCGTTGTAGTGCGGAGTTTCGCCTGTGGTTTTGATCACCCTGGGCGTTCGGGTTACCCGATCCGATCGGTCGGGTAATCCGGGTTTTAAAAAGTTCGGGTAATGGAATCGCTGCAAATCAGCCTCAAAAATTCATTACCCGCAACTTCGGTACCCGTAAATTCGGTTCGGGTTCGGTAAACCCATTCTACCCGAAATATATAGAATCATAGCAAACCCTCAAACATCATATAATTTGGGCATAGAATTATAACTGAAAAATAAATAATTAAATTTGAGGCATTCGATCATTGCCTGTGATACTTAATCATCATAATTTAGTTGCAAGTTCAAACGACACATTCACAAATAAAATTGACAAATCACACAGACACACGGACGTACCTTCCCTTCACCCATGGCAATACCAAGTTGCCAACCGCCAAGTGCAAGACGCTACTGTCAAACACATCGACAAGTGTTCACCAAATGTTTCAACAGAGGTAACCATACCAATTTACGTAAGATGTGACTGTACCAAAATAAAACCAAAATAACCAAACACACTCTAGTACTAACCAGGCTAACATAGGACAGGCAACCAAACAAGTTTAGCTTGGCTTGTCGCTTAAGCTAGCCCTCGACTTAGTTTTGCTAGCCAGCCCCCTGGTATTGAAAACGAACCAAACACACCCTACGCTTGTTGCAATACCACGGGTGACGAGCTGCAAGCTCTTTTGCGAGGATGATAACATCTGTCTTCTGACGGGCTTCAGGAGTACGTCAGGACAACCATGGAACACAACCCAATTGCTTTCTAGCTAGTCAATGTACGTAAGTATTAATCTTCTCGTTAATCTATATCTATGCGTAATTTTTTTTTCACATGTATGTTCCACGTTAGATGTCTTCAGACGTAGTATATATATATACCATATACATCAACATGTATAGAATTTGATCTATTATTAGCTTCTAGCTTGTAGATCGGTTCGATATAAAATTTGATCTGTTAGCTTCTAGCTGGTGGATCGGTTTTAAACATGCGCTATTTATTCAGATAATTATGGTTCGCTGCAAAACGTCAACTGCAATTGACGAGGGTTCTCTGCAGAACGTCAACTGCAAGTTTGACGGGAAAGGTGGTTACATCGATGACCTTTGGGATATATTGCTACTATATATGCAAACTATATGCATAGGTCTATGATGCTGCGATGCCGTGTTTCCATGTTTCTGTAAGAGCCCGCGATACAAACAAACTAAAGTATTAGGATTTCTCCTTCTCCTTTCCTTCTAAAAACAGTTTCCATGTATTTTACAACAAAATAACCAGACAAACTTTCCTATTCCTATAGATAACACAATCAAGATCGACAAACAAGAGCAGCAATGAACAAAAAGCTTGAAAGCACGTCAGGAGTATTATATGTAAATGGCTCAATTAACTTATGAGTTTGCTCTCTTCACAATTTATCCGTGACCCAAAAAATTTGACAACAAAAAATACAATTCTCTTAACCCTCACAGAAAACTAAGAAACCGGAGGCAGGTAAGATTACTTCCTAACTTGGTACACGCAAAAGGAGACTTGACGCAGGTTCAAGTTCAACCTACATCTTGGCTTCCTTTGCGTCCTGGTACTCAGCTTCTGGAGTCTGGTCTCCACCAGTACTGCTGCCGCTGCTGCCAGAGCTGCCACCACCACCTTGTTGCATGTGCTCCCCCGATCTTTGAAACAGCCTTGTTTGCTGCTTCCAGCTTCTGCTTGATCTTCTCCAGATCATCCTCAGCCATAGCTGCCCTCAGATCAGAGACAGCAGACTCGATCTCCTTGGTGACTTCAGAAGGTACCTTGTCCTTGTACTCGCTGACACTCTTCTCAATGCTGTAGATCGTGGTATCTGCAGAGTTCTTAAGATCAATAAGAGACTTCCTTTCCTGATCCTTCTGAGCATGTAGCTCAGCCTCCCTCACCATCTTCTCAATGTCAACCTCTGACAAACCCCCAGAAGACTTGATGGTGATTTCTTTGTTCTTTGCCTGTGGCTTTGTCCCTAGCTGATACCTTCACAATGCCATTGGCATCAATGTCAAAAGTAACCTCAATCTGGGGCATGCCCCTTGGAGCTGGTGGAATGCCTTCAAGCTGGAATTCGCCAAGGAGTTTGTTATCTGCAGCCATCTCCCTCTCACCCTGAAGTACCTTGACTCCAACCTGTGTCTGGTTATCTGCGGCAGTAGAGAAGACCTGGCTCTTCTTGGTTGGAATTGTAGTGTTCCTGTTAATTAGCCTTGTGAAGATGCCACCAAGAGTCTCAATACCAAGGGAGAGAGGTGTGACATCCAGCAAGAGGAGCTCCTTCACATCGCCCCTCAAAATGCCACCCTGAATAGCAGCTCCCATGGCAACAGCCTCATCAGGATTGACACCCTTGCTTGGCGGCTTGTTGAATATCTGAGAAACAACCTCCTGAACCTTTGGTACTCTAGTCATACCACCAACCAGTAGAACCTCATCAATCTCCTTAGCAGAGATGCCAGCATCCTTGAGGCAGTTCACACAAGGGATGCGAGTCCTCTCGATGAGATTGCCCACAAGACTCTCAAACTTCGATCTGGTCAAGGTAATGTTGAAGTGCTTTGCACCAGAGGCATCAGCAGTGATAAATGGGAGGTTGATTTCAGTCTGCATAGTGGAGGAAAGCTCGACCTTGGCCTTTTCAGCAGCTTCCCTGAGCCTTTGCAGTGCCAACTTGTCCTTGCTCAGATCAATGTTGTCTGACTTCTTGAACTCGCTAACCAGATACTCAAGCAGTGCACCATCAAAGTCCTCACCACCAAGGAAAGTATCACCATTGGTTGCCTTGACCTGAACAAGGTATTAGAATTAAGAATTACAATCTATTTCAACATCTTGAATAGAGAAATTGTGCAAGATATGAGAAGAAAATTACCTCAAAAACCCCATTTGATATCTCAAGGATTGACACATCAAATGTACCACCACCCAGGTCAAACACAGCAATAAGGCCCTCCTTGTTGTTCATTCCATATGACAAAGCTGCAGCAGTGGGCTCATTGATAATCCTCATAACCTCCAGTCCAGCAATCCGACCAGCATCCTTGGTAGCCTGGCGTTGAGCATCATTGAAATAAGCTGGGACAGTAATAACAGCCTTAGAGACCGCCTTGCCAAGGTAAGCCTCCGCAGTTTCTTTCATCTTAGTGAGAACAAATGCACCAATCTGGCTAGGGGAGTACTGCTGGCCACCCATCTCCACCCAGGCATCACCATTCGGTGCCTTGACAATCTTGTAAGGCACCATCTTCATCTCCTTCTGGGTCTGCGGGTCATTGAAAGGCCTACCGATCAGACGCTTCGACCCACGAATTGTGTTCTGGGCATTGGTTACTGCCTGCCGCTCGCCGTGATACCGATCAGCAGGTCACCATTCTGATTCTTGGCAACAATGGAGGGAGTTGTCCTCGCACCTTCCGCATTTTCAATCACCCGTGGTGTCTACACAAGCAAAAAGTCATCCATTACTTCCTGACTACCAGCATGATAACCAGACCCATTCTATACTCAAATTGCAGCAATTTCAAGGCATGACATCAAGTACATAATCATAACCAGACCCAGTTGAACATATACTCAAATTGCAGCAATTTCAAGCCATGACATCAAGTACAAAACCATAACCAGAACCAATTGAACAAGTACTCAAATTGCAGTAATTCCAAGCCATGGCATTACCTACAGATTGAACAGCAGCTGACCCAAACCAATTTCAGCATTCAGGCATGACATCTACTATGGATGGATACAACATATAGTACGTAACCAGAACCAGAACCAATTGAACATGTACTCAAATTGCAGTAGTTCCAACCCATGACTTTACGTACAGATTGAAACAGCAGCTGACCCAAACCAATTTCAGCATTCAGGCATGACATCTACTACGGATTGATACAGCGAGCCACTTACAAACAACAGAATATGGCAGATTTCAGAGTGAACAGGGGAAAAACACACCTTTCCTTCCATGACGGAGACGCATGAATTCGTTGTGCCTAGATCGATACCGATGACATCTGCCGCTGCCGGCTTCGTGCTGCGTGCAGAACATTCACTTTAGGCTTCCGCAAAGGCAAGAAACAAATCGCTATGGATACGGTACAATACATCTCGAGTTCCTAATTACCTGAGAAGACGAGCTACCGCTCCAAGCCTGGAGAGCAGAGGAGGCGCTGTCGGCTGGGGCATGGGAGCCTGATCAGATCGAAAAAGCAGAGAACAGATCAGCACATCGCATCAACACAAACATCATCATAAGAACGCGCAACGCCACAAATTGGCCTTGACCAAGGCGCACGAACTGCAAGCAAAGAGCAAGGTTACGGGAAAAGAGGTGGCACGGACCTGGGCAACGGCGGCTGCGAGGGTGCGGCCGGACCTGGCCAGCCTCGACGCGACGAGAGCTCCGAAGGCCATGGCTGGCAATAGGTCTTGGGCGCGGCTTCCGACGGCGGCGTGTGGGAGCGGGAGGGAGGAGGAGGCGAGATCCGAAAAACCCTAGTGGGCGGCGGCGGCAGCAGCGCTCCGTTCTCTCTTAAACCCCTCGCGGTCCGCGGCATTGGCTTGGAAGAGGGGAAAGAAATGGCGGCCAGGGGCATTTCTGTTATTCTCACCAGGACAAGTCTGTGGCTGACGGTGGGCCACGAGGCTGGGTGGAAGCTTCTAGACCGGCATCAATCCGCTATCCGCTTCTGTCCGTTGGGCCTGGGCTTTCTTTTTCAAGACTCCCAATCGTGCGCTGATCATATGCGAGGGATTTGTTTGTTAAAAAAAACAAGGTGGATTTCTGGGATGGGGACTTTGACAAGCGTGGTCTTTTCTCGGTCCGTCTACATATCTGCCTGTTTTGATACTCTAATACTCTAAAGTTAGAGGTACTTTCTAACTTTTTAACTCTAGTCCTAAACTAATTCTATCGCTAGATGTGTTTGGATGGAAAGTTAGATTAATATTAATGCACTTTTTCAATTATCAAGAAACACGTCCCTTGCGTTACAATGGAAGAGAACGATCAATTTGTATAAATCCCACTACATTTCCCCAATTCTTTTAAGTGAGCATAGGAAGTTCATAACCATTTGTTTATTTTTTTTTTACTTTGCATAAATCTGGTACCTCGTGGGCTTGATTTGCTCTGTTGTGGCTTTCATGTGATTTGATGAGTGGCGGTGTCAATTACTATTATTTATTGTCGGGTCGGTATACGATTTGAATTGATGTTCGATGGCTTAATGTGTTCTATTCAATTTTGGGAAGGCAATGTGCAGGAGGCCTAGGCTGGTTTTTTTTTTTTTTTTTTTTTTGGCAACATATCTAGTGCAAACCACATCTTTATGAAAACCATGCAAACCAGGCCAAAAAAGTTGTATAAATTCAAACCAGGCCAAAAAGTTGTATAAATTCACCAAGGCCTTGTTTAGTTGGCAAAAATTTGTAACCCAATGTTAGAAATTAGAATTTGGATACTGTAGCACGTTTCGTTTGTTTGTGGTAAATATTATCCTACCATGGAGTAACTAGACTCAAAAGAATCGCCTTGCAATGTACATCTAAACTATGTAATTAGTAACTTTTTTTTTTACAAACATTTCATACTTCAAACATACGCCTTTTGGTGTATTTAATGTGATGCGATGGAGGGAGAGTGGAAAAACTTGGAAGTTGGTTTACAAATTTTTGCCAACTAAACAAGGCCCAAAAATATCTCTCGTGGTCGGGCGAGCGCAGAGGCAAAGGGCGCTGGCGGCCTGGAGGCACGACGATGTCCCCTCGATTTTATTGATCGTAGCGCCATCGCCGGTCCGCGCCGTTGGAGCCGCGAACTTCGGCGTGAGTCCTCGACAGCCATCGCGTCGGGGACATGTCGAAGAGCAACAAGTACAAAGCAACGAAGAAATGGTCGGAGGACGCCGCTCATGAGCGCTTGGAACATCGCCGGGGCATTGCACAGCCCCGAATGACATCACCAAGAACTCGTACATCCCGTCGTGTGCGCGAACGCCATCATGTGCACGCCCTCCCGCCTCATCCACACCGATGGTACCCCCGACCACAGTCTAGCTTGAGAAAGAACTTGGCGCCGTGCGGCTTGCCGAGGAGCTCGCCGATGACTCGTATGGGGAAGGCGCCCTTCACCGTGAGCATGTTCAAGGCGCGATAGTCGAGCCGGAAACTCCATGACTCATCCGCTTCTTGACGAGGAGGACCGGGACGAAACGCGGAGTCGCCGCAAATGACGATGCCCCCGCTGGATCATGGCGGCGTATTGTCGCCAAGTTTGTCCTTGTGGGCTATTGGGTACCAGACGATCAGACAACCACCGGTGCTCGACCGCACAACCGAACGCGGCCGAAAGCGCAGTGTCGAAAGCGGGGCTCCGACCCGGGAGGGCCGAAGCGCCGCGGCGGGCCGCCCATTGTGACGCTTAAGGGCCGAAAAGGCGACGCCGCCACGCCCGCCCAAAGATATGTCGCGGCCCTTAGCGCTGAACTTCATCGTGGCGAGCAGCGATGTCCCGCACGACGATTGGCCCAACCAGAGCCATCCACTAAGCCTTGAGGGACGAGATCAAAACCCGCCAAGGGCATGACAAAGTGGTCGATGAAAACGGAGTCGCCGACGGTGACCTCCGCGATTGCGGATCACACCGGGCAGGAGATCTTCGCCGTTGGCCACCATAGATGTGAGCCGAGGGCGGGCCGATGGGCAATCCCGTCCTGGTGCGCCGCTGCCTCGCAAATGAAATTGTGTGCCGAGCCCGTGTCGAGAAGCACGACAAGGAGCGTAGCGCCCGAGGGGACACGCGGACCTACATCATGTCGCAAATGGGAACGCTAGCCACCGCGTGCGGAGTGAGAAGACTAGTGCCTCGGCCCGCCGCGGCATCCGCCGCCGACTCGTCGGTGATCTCGATGCCGTCAATGAAGAAGATGCGCCAGTAGTACGGTTGTGCCCCGGGTGTACTTTTTTCGTTGCGCTTGTAGCACAACCCGAGGCGGCGACATTCCGCTTGCTCCTCCTAGGCAAAGGGCGAAGCCACATAGAGCTTGCCGAGTGCACGGGCACCGGGGAAAATTTCAAAAAACAAAGAAAATTGACAAATTTTTATCTCATGTGCACCAGGTTGGGCTGAAATTGTGCACTGTGCTTGCCCGTGACCGCCCTAACAAGACAATTGGCACCGTGGTGGGCTGAGCTCTAGCTTCGCCACGCTCCTAGGACAACCTTTGATCGGGTTGCCCTCCATCCATGCCGGTGTCGCCCGACGGAGGCGTGGCAATGAGGTACGAGGCGGGCGAGGCCGGCAATGCGGGCACCGGGCAGCTTTGGGCCGGAGGATGGCGTGGGGTGCCGGACGCGTGGGCGCCGGGACGGCCGGCCGATCCAACTCCATCACCTCGATCGCCGCAAGAGGCTCATAGCCATCCCAAGTTTTGGGGGCTATGGAGGCGCACAAATTGCCGAGCGGAGGAAGAAGACCTCCGGTGAAGAGTTGGACGAGTTGGGTCTCCTCCAGCAGGCCGGTGCGGGGCAGGAGCGCTTGAAAGCGGTCCTGGTACTCCATGACGGTGCCCGTTGAAAGGTCCTAATGGCTAGAGGGCGGGGGTGAATAGCCTATTAAAATTTTCTTCAAGAACACTTGAGCAACCAGTTAGTATATAAAACGGCGAAGCGTAACAAAGCGGTGCTACAAGTTTATCTAAACAAGCCCCTTATGCAATCAACACTATGTGTAGGTTATGATCTCTAGTCACACAATCAAGCTACCTATGTCAATCCTAGGAGAACAAGATATGCTAACAAGTCTAACACTAGAGGCTACACAATATGATCAAATTATGAACTAAATCAACTACAACTACACAAGCTAAACAATATGAGCAAGGTAGAAACAAGAGTGGAGGATCCTCGATATACCGATGGTGTAGTGTAGAGGATGTTGTAGCCAATCACCGGGTCAATGAATCTCCAACGAACATAAGACAATTGACACGATGATTTTTTACCGAGGTTCACGTGTTTGCCGACACGCTACTCCTCGTTGTGGCGATGCACACACCCACTTGATGGTTTGCAAGCTTAATGACCGTGCCAAATTCCACGATGGGAGCTCAACAAACCACTCACAAGAGGGGATCCACAAGCCACGAGCAATCCACTATGATGCCTTTCGCGAATCTCCCGCGGGGTGAGGCTCAACCCCTCACAAGTCCACCAGTGTGGCCTCAAACAAGCTTCAATCGAGCTCAACACCGCCTCAACCTCCAAGCCGCTAGGGAACCAAGAAAATTCCCAAAATAACAATAATCCCGCAGCTCCTCCAAGGACGAAGTGCCTCTAGATGCAATGCACTTCAATCTCACTCAATCTCACCAAGAAATCGAAGTTAGGAAAGAGAGATGAGTGGAGGGGAGTTCCTTTGGCTCACAAGTGTATAGGAATGTTCAAATGTGCAAGAGAGAGCTCAAAGTCCCAGCCACACACATATATATAGGCCCCCAAAACAAAAGGAGCCATTGGAGTTTGAAATCCATTTCCTGCGTGTTGACCAGACGCACCAGTCGGGTCTGACCAGACGCACCGATCGCTGACCGGACGCTCGCGCTATGCATGCTCATGCTTTCCTTACCACCATAAGCCTTAGCTAAGGTGTGATTGAGCTTCTTTACTTCACTCTTCAAATTAGCATTCTCATTCAAGAGCATGGCATTGCAAGTTGCATCATTAGAAGTAGATATGCTAGATAAAGTACTAGTAGAAGCAACACATGTAGAAACCACACTTGTGAGAGTAGGCAAAGGATCAACAAGTATATCACAAGATATGCTAGCATCACAAGTAACTACCTTTGCCCCATGCATGCTCATGCTTTCCTTTTCTTTAATAAGTGAGGAATGAGCTTTCTCAAGCTTAGAGTGAGACTTTTCAAGCTTCTTATGGTCTACCTTTAGACTCTCATAAGAGGCTCTAAGCTCATCAAGTTGTTGCTTAAGGGTGTTTCTCTCCTTAATGTCGTCGTTTTCTCCGTCGCCTTTGCTTCGACATGCTACCCAACAAGTATACCAACTTGAGCACGAGAGTTAGCATGTTTTCATCACCACGATGCATCCGGCGCAATAGAAAATAGACGTTTCATTTTATCAAAAGCGCGAATCCCGCCTCGCAAGCTCGGCGGAAGGGTAAGCGGTACCCAAACCCATCTCAACCCTACAACCATCATCGCCTTTGCAAATGTGCCAACACCACCACGTGTGCATCACCATGTGCTCATGTATTATCATTTTCACAATCAATTTCGAAGGTTGGGTTAGCTCTCTAGGTTAGAATGCATGCATATGATTGTTGAACCTAGAAGCACATGAGGATTGATGTTCTCGAGGTTTTCCCCTCTTTATAATACGGCTTATCGATCCTAAATCACTCACACCCCTCTATTGTGTCCGAGTGCAAAATCAAAATGGCCCTATGGATATACCTTTGCCTTAAGCCTATTTTGATCCTCGAACCACTCCAAGTTGAGCACTTGATCATCTTTTGGATCATCACGATCCTTCCACCATGACCACCGTGCACCACACTTTGCTTGACCAATCTCTAGTTAATCAAACACTTAGCATAGAGAGATTAGTCCGAGGATGTCACTAATTATCCAAAACGAAACTAGAGATCTTCACCAACGGCGCCGCCCGTACGTCCGCCCGTACAAATTGCAGTTACTTTATCATAATCATGTATGTATCCATCGAGCTTTTTCCTTGTACAAATTACTAAGTTCCATGCTTCCCTATTATAAAAAACAAAAGTCATTCTTGTCTTCTCTGAATTTCATAGATTGACATCATATCTTAGTGATGCATTGTCTAACCAAACAGAAGCAACAAGCAACTCAAACAGGGAGAAGGAAGCAACAATCAAAGAAGGGCAAAAGAAGTAGCAAGTATCACTTTTGCCCATTATTATAATCTATGTTTCTACTTTTGTACTTGTTAATCCCTCATAGTCCTGACATAGGTCAGCTTAGTAAAGGCACTGATTCTTTTCACATTTGAGTCATCAGGAAAGAGCAACGATCAGGGGGATATAGGTTTGTTCTGAAATTTCTCTTGTTCACTTTCTTAGAACGTTTCACTATGCATAAACAATATAAGTAACTCTATGTATGCTACCCTATCTCTATGGAATTCAAATAGGCTATTTAAGTACATGTGTATCATCGAGCTTTGTTGTTGTTGATCTGTGAGAAATTGATCCTCAGGGGACACATGGATTTGTGATCCAAAATTGCTACCCTTTCTGTTCTGTTACCTCTTAATACCTCTTAATTAGGTTAATCTATTTATGCTTTGGGGAGGGCAGAGGATGTAGTTTCCTTGAACTTGACCCATAGTGTGTTAGCATGGGTAGTATATATACTGCAAAATAATCGATCTATGCAGAGAATGTGGTCAAGTGGGAGATATCTTCTGGTGCAAAATTTATCCAAGGTCATTTCATTCAGGTAGTTTGCAAGTCCTTGGAATTAATTACAAGCTTTGGAATGCTCTTTTTGATTATTTTTTCGTGAAGTGCACTTTTGATTGTCACGTGGAGTAAAATCTAAAGCACCACTGAGGTCGTGTTCGTCAACCTATTTTTGTTGTATGTAAAAAACTCGAAGGTCTCTATGTATCCACTATTTTATTTTTGATATCGTTGTTCTTAAAATCACCGGAGCATATACCAGTTTGTTGTTTAATTTGTGTTATTTTAAATGTCATCATATTGTTAGCACGGGCAATATACAGTTGATGGAGACCTCCACCGTCGCTTGAAGTTGCAGGCCCAACTACTCCGGAGAGCGGAGACTTTGCCATGCTCTCTTGCACAATTCCATTTCTTCTCTCTCTACCTGACAATCCCTCCCTCTGGCCACGGGCTTCCCTTCGCGATACTGTGATGCATCCCAAGGTGGTGCGTAGATCCCTCAAGACCATAGGCGAGGCAGTTCGCATGCTGTACTCGCATACTCCTAGGTGGCACCTGCTCCAGGTACTCGTCGCAACTTTTTTGCTGCACATCGTGTTGACGGCGTTGCTGGTGAAGATAGCAAGCCCCGTGGTCAACCTCGATTCCATGGATCTGTTCTACGAGATAGAGGATAATTCGACTGCGACTGTTGATGGCAAAGCCACGGAGACATCGCCCCCGTGGCTGTGGAAGCTCGAAGTCTTAGGGGAACTCTTCTGGAGGTTGATGATGATTATTACGATATTTGTTTTCTCCAAGGTTCTTCCTCTTGAAGGTACACATATAACATTTATATCTATCATCACGAGATAAACAAATTTTGCTATTTATACACAGCTTTGTTTCTTCTGTTGTGTTGACAATGTTATGTTTCCACACATCGTTGACTAAGGTAGCTAGCCTTAGCTTCGCCACACTTTTTGTAGCAAGAAAAGTAGTTATATGAGGTTGGGCATATAGCTAGCTAGAGCTAGGCAAAAGAAATCAAAACCTATAAAATATGGATCCCGTGGTTATTTTTTTTTTTAAAAAAATAGTTGTGGTGGTAACCAAATACTATCTACTAAAACCATGACAGCATAAGGTTATTACTCTCTCCGTTCCAAATTGTAGTTCACTTTGACTTTTCTAGATTCATTTGATTTACTATGTATCTAGACATAGTGTATAACTAGGTGCATAGCAAAATCAATGTATCTAGAAAAGCCCATTTGGAACGGAGGGAGTAGTTATTAGTATGTGTCAAATTTGTTTGTCAACTCTCACGATACTCATGTGGTTAAACATAACCTCAATGATTGGCTTCTTTTATACTTTGTACTTCCTCTGTTCCATTTTGTTAGTCATTTTAGCACCCAGATTAAAAGTCCAGGTTCATTAAATGTTGCATGTATTTGTATATAGATGAGTTCAGATTCACTGAATTATTGTTGCATTTGATTTAATCCTAAAACGACTAACAAATTGGAACGGAGTAGTACTTATCAAAAATAAAATGGAAACGATGCAGATCATGGAGCCAATCACATGGTAAGACAAGCACGAGATGCACCACCGTTGACCTGGAGGGAGGTGAAGAGTTTGGCTCTTGTAGCGTTCATTGGACAGATTGTGGTGATGTTCGCTTTCGAGTTGCTGGATGACGACCACCTCCGAAAAGTGACCGACTTCATTAGCTGCGTGCATCTTGTTACCGTGGTGGTCATTTCATCAGAAGGCCTATACGACTTTGACGCCATCGACAGGGGATGGGATCTCATGGCTGCCAGATACGGTGACGTCTCCGTTTTTGTTGTAGCGTTTTTAGTGACACGGGAAGCTCTGGAGTTTGCTTGTAGGATGGCATTTTCTCAGGTGCAAACGAAGGAAGTGGTGGCGGCAGCAGTTATCAGGGAGGACACGGCTGCCGAAATGTTACAGTTCTCCCTCGTCTCAGCCTTTGTGTCTGTCATTATGCAGTCATTCTGGTGCTCAGTGATCTTGGCGTTCTACAAGGAAAGCACTCTCTGTGAACAGAACCGTAGTAATGCCGCGGTGAGTAGTAGTGTAATATGCATAAAGCCTGTTTGGTTCCCTACTACCGAAGTTTACCGAGCCACAGCTTCCGCGCCTAAAGTTGCAGACTCGCAGTGTGGCTGTTTGCTTTGCTGCCGCACTAGCGGCGCGCTGTAGCGTACAACATCCCTGTCCGTATTTCGGTGCTACAGGCTCTAAAAAGCTTACTAGCTTAGGGCCTATTTGTTCGCCGTCAAATATTGTCACACAATATGTTAGTTGCACTACAATTTTTTAATAGCTCTTTTTTTATGAATTACACAAGATAACGCGCACGCTCTCTTCGATTCACTACGGTATACTTTTTTTAGCACCCCATTCCTCACATTATAGACTTACTTCCAAGCTATTTTTTTTTCACAAATGTGAATTCGATTTTTATCACTACACAGTCTATATAGCAGCCAAAATTTGCCAAAGTTCAGATGTGACATGTTTGCCAACAAACCAAACATATCGCATCTCCACATGTTTGGTGTGGACAGAGCATTGGCGTGGCTTCGTGGTGCGGAGGAGCATTACGCTTTTTTTCCTTATGCAATTGCGCTAATTTTACTAGTCTATCAATCCGTCCTTTTGTATGTGTTACAATCTTATATGAAACATAAGTGTTACAAGGTCGTGGATAAATTTAGTCCTCAACTAATCCAAATTGTTCTTATTTTTATGCTTTTATCTCTTTGTCTATTATTTTGACATAATACCCATATAGTTCCAATGCAATGCATTTTACAAATTACTATTCGGTTTTCATCCATATTCATAGTTCTTCCACCTTGTATAGTATATCTATTTGTCTTCAACATGTGCTTCATATGTCATGAATCTATATTCTGGCTTTTAAATTCTAATCTTATTAGTGGTACAGTTTTTTATCCATAATTTAAGTTTTAAAAGTCTAGTGCGATTGCATAAATCTATCTAATGTAGCAAGTTACATAATCTATTTCCATGGAGTTTAAATATAATGAAAAATAATTACTACTATGTGATTTTCAAGGTAATACTTTTCATGGTTAGTATGCTAAACTTTAGAAATATGTATTATCATTTATAAATGCATGTAAACATATATAGGGGTTACCTCAGATTATTGCTCATACATAACGATGGAGGTGGATAACAAAAAATAGATTATATGACTACTATTATCGATGATAGTGAGTTTATGAATAGAAGGCTTTGATTTTTGTAAAGGTTCTTGGGATTTATTATTTCTTAGTGCATCTCGAATTAATATGAAGGCTTCCAATCAACAATAGTAGGATGGTTGCAATTAAATGCTCAAATTTTTGAACTCGGTCAACACAAAACTCATTGATCTTAATATTCTTCACATCCTCTAACGTTTTATATATCTCATCAACAATTAATTCTGTTTTAGGTGTATGCGATTAAAAAGATACGAAGACTAGCAATAAAGTTCGCATCACTGCATCATACACCTGAAACGGAAGTCTTTAAACAGGAGCTGTTGAAGCAAACTCGCATAGCCTTGGAGCACATGGTTGAGAGACGGCCTATAGCAGCTGCCCCTGGTACATCACCATCGCATGGGAGAAGGGAAGGGGTCGAAATGCAAATGGAGAGAACTAGACAACAAGAAGGTGCTTATCGTGGTACAAGGGCCAGGAGGACGACAAATAATATTACTACTAATTACACCCTCATGCGTGAATAAACTGAAACCCAGCTAGGCCCCAGACACTACTGAAATACTGTTCACTACTCACTTTACTGTATATAACTATCAGTAGTACTGTTTTTTTTTCTATTGATTTCCCTGCTCATCATTGTTAATCATTGTTTAAGTACAATTTGCTTTGCTGTTGCTCATCACTGTTATAAGTATGATTGTCGCAATATTATGTTTGTAGACAATCGTCTCTATTACATGAGTGTTAAAGCAAGTACAATCACACAGAAGCCCCAAGGCCCAAGCTATGTCTGAGCCCCGGCTTCAGTATCTCTGTCCATCAGGTCATGGCAGCTAGATTATGTTGTACACGGGAGGAAAACGGCAGGGAGCCCCCTCCACGTCGTCGAGAAACCCAGCCTGCTGGCAGAAGTCGACGGTCTCTGCAATTATCTCCTTTAGCGGCCTGACCTTCCATCCCAGTTTCTTCAGCTTATCGGACGTCATTGGAGCTGGGTGGTCCATGTCATAGATGCTCTCCCTACCAATTGGAATCAAGTCAGTTAGGCATTCCCATCTTCAGTATACGAAAGAACAAGAGAAATGGTTGGGGTAAGATCGAGAAGGTTTACATGCTAATGAAAGGGTAATCATCAGGGTACATGGTCTTCAGCAAGTCCAGCAGGCCACGGGCGCTGATGACATGAGGAGCACAGATGTGCCTGCCGGAGGTTTCGGGTGTCTCATAGACCAGCAAAAGAGCATCAGCAGTGTCCCGAACGTCAACGATGTGCCAAAGTTTGTTCCTCATTTGATCAGGTCCTCCTGCATTTATATGAATGAAAAGTTAGTATAAGAGGATCAAGCCAAAGCAACAGTACAATCTACTGTAACTTACTGGACCACCCTTTTTAGTATAAATATAATAAATATAAAAGGGAATTATAAAAAGACATGAATTCAGCACATTGTTTGGTGATAAGTGACGAGAAAAACCTTTCACCTTTCAGAAAGTAGGCGAGGAACTGGCAGCTTGTGTTGAGCATAGGCTGCAGAAGAGGACCCAAGACCAGAGCTGGATTGACAGTTACAACATCTAGCCCGGTTTGTTTCCCATATTCAAGTGCAGCCTCTTCTGATGAAATCTTGGCAACAGAATACCAGTCCTGCAATTAAACAGGGCAAAGTGACGAGCTCAAATTTGGAAATGAATGGCTATGGAGTATATTTTGAAATCAGGCCTTGATCTGTTTATTAGGCTTTCCCCGCGCGAACACATGGTTGATTTAGGTCACATGTGTTTAGTTTTGTGATTGAGTGATTGTCAACAAATCAACATTTTAATTCTATTTTCCTTTATCTTTTATGCTTCGGCTATGTTCACCGCACACGTGGAGTGTGTCAAAGACGGATCTCTTGGTTCGTGTTGTGCGGTGTGGAGCTCGGAGATGGTAGGCGACGGCGCAGGTGAAGGGGCCAAGGAGGGGGTCGTGCGGGCCGACGGACCGCGGAGGTGAAGGGACGGACGTGAGGCTTGGACCGAGGGACCGGATCGCCGGGTGGCTAGCCATGGTGGTGACATCAGGACATCGACGGATGCAAGAGGGCGTGGCGAGGACCGTGTCGATCGGGTCAAGGCGGCGTGCGCGGCGGCGGGAGCTCGGATGACTTGGCGACTTCGCGGCGTCAAGACGGCGATGACACGCGTGTCGAGGAGGTTTGGTGGTTTGTCCTCAAAACCATCGGTGCGGGTTTTAAGTGGTTTTGGGCCTCAAAACCACGGGTGCGGGTTTGGTGGTTTGGGCCTCAAAACCATCGGCGGGTTTCACGGGTTTGGGCCTCAAAAACCGGGGCGTTCCGGTGGACGGAAGGGCGGCGGCGTGGCGGCATCACGGGAGATGCGCGGAGCAAGGGCGCGGATGAGGAGGCGCGGCGTCGGATCAATTGATAATTACCGTAGTCGACCAAAATATAGCCCAGGGTTAGAAAGATCGACTCATGTATCATAGGGGTAGTTTAGGAAGAGGAATATTGGACTATTTAGTGGAGGATTACCCTCCATCCCCTCTTCCCTCTCGATTTTCGTTTTTATTTTTTTCATTTTAGGGTTCTTTGTTTAGAGGTCCAAGAACCAAAATTTGTGGATTTATCTTTGTGATTTTCTTTACGTAGGAAGAGTGGCCCTAAGTCCACTCATGCCCCTCCGTGGTTTTGGATCGAATAAATTGAGTCTTTGTGATTTTTCGGTTCACTTGTGTTCTTCTTTTTCGTTCTTAGCCGTGATCTGAAATTCCCAGAGTTTGGATGGATTCAGGCGATGATTTTTTGGGGATAGATTCGTAGTATGCTGTAGATCTTCTGTGCAAGTTTTGGGCTCAAGAGCTTTTGATTTGGTCCGTTTTTCCGTCGGATTTTAGAGCTCGTGCTCTCTCTGTTCGTCAGTCGCCCGCTCGTGCTGTCTTGGGCGTTCGTGATTTTAGCAGGGGTCAAGCCATGTGTGGGATTGCTGAGCCAGGGCGAGCGTGCCCAGCTCCTTCCGTGCGCTTCCAGCAGTCAAGCTGCTCGCTTTCCTAAGCGCCGAGAGCTTCTTGTCCCTATCTGCAGTTCTTGTGTTCGTCAGAATTTCCGCTCGGTGGATTTGGTGTTTTCAAGTTCGACCAGACCTGTTTTCTCTCCGTTGTTTTTCAGGTTTGTGCAGATCAGCGGCCAGGGCTCTCAATCCTCAAGCAGACACACGTCCGTGAGAATCCTGTCATCAGGATTGCTGTTCCCCAGCACTGAGTACCTCTGATTGTTTGCAGCAGGTTCTCGTCAGGATGCAGGTCGAGCGTTGCATCTTTCTCAAGGCAAACAGCAGGTAACAGCTTCGTTAATTGGCAAGGTAAAGCAAGTCAATTTCAGCACGTAACTCCACTTTCATGCATCCGTTTACTACTTCTGACAATCATGAGCTAATGATTAGCTAGAGCGTTAATTTATCTCACCTTTGTTAGAGTAGCATTCACCGTATGCAAATATTGTTGCTTCTTTGTTCTTCGCTTTCTTCTACGTGCTTAGAAACAGGTGCGATCTTTGTCTTTAGCGTGGAAGCGGCGTATGAAGCTTTCCTTCCCCGCGAAGTGCATTTTTCTCTCTATTGCGGTCGATTTCAAGAAGTTTGTGTTCAAACCAAGTCCAAGCTTGAGCATGATTTTATTTGCTTATTACGGCGGTTTAGTTCAAAGGATGTTCCTCGAAGCTTGAGCCTTGATGTGATTTATTTTGGCTAGAATACTACTCACGGTTTGCACGGTTTCCGAACTTCTTGTTTGTGTGTTGAGCACGTTCTTGTGTACCTTTTCTAGTCTACGGTTTTGTTCGGCGTTTGTCCGCTTGAGCTCGATTCGATCTCTGTTTGTTTTGTTGGACTCGTTGTGCCTAACTCTTCGCGTTTGATATCTTGCTACTAGTTAGCACGTGTATCACTCGTTTCTTGTGAGTTAAACTTTTGAGGTTGGGGTTGAGCCGATGACCCAAAATTGAAAAGAAAAAAAATCGAGGCTCCCATTCACCCCCTCTGCGGTCGCCGTTTTGGTCCTTCAATTGGTATCGGAGCCAGGTTAAGGATCATATCCACCTTAATCGGTCCGTGATCCGCGAGAAGGCGACATGGAGAGGTTTGGTCACTATGGTGGCAAGCCTCCTGAGTTCGATGGCACCAACTATCCCTATTGGAAGATTAAGATGCAAGCACATCTTATGGGGATGGATTGGAGAGTGTGGGAGATTGTCGAGGATGAGAACTACCAAGTGCTAGCCGCTCGAGTGGGTGAGGAACAAATAGCCCAACACAATGCCAACAACCGAAGCGAGGAGTGTCTTGTTCTCTAGCCTCAAAGACACGAGTTCGAGAGAGTTGCCACTTGTGAGACCGCTCGTGAGGTGTGGAAGACACTTGAGAGCTACCATGAGGGAACCCCACAAGTCAAGGCCCGCCTATATAAGACCTACAAGAGAGAGTACAACAACCTAATCCAGCTTGATGGCGAGTCCATCGATTCTCTCTTTGCCGGGTTTGACGATCCGCAACAAGTCATGCGGGCGAACAAGCCTTCGGAGAGGCTTGATGATCACGAAAGGCGTCGCGGCTCTTGTGCGCCTTTGGATCGGATGGTGTGGGATGTGAAGGTGTTCGCGATCATGGAGTCCGCCAACTACGACACCCTCACACCCGGCGAGCTTTACGGCAAAGCTCAAGTCCTCCCGAGATCGAGGCCCGGATCCGGTGAAGCTCAAGAACCCATCTGCGCCCGAGCGTTGCACTCGTCTCGGGTAAGGGCGGTTCGGTTCTTACGCTAACCCATCACGCATCTCGTTTGCCTTGTCTTCTTTGGTGTCTATGCGACGTAGGGAGCGGATGGAGTGACTTGGGGACGACGGCCGGCTCTCGTCATCGGCCGATTCTCGCGGTTCCACAACAACCGCTTGAATCGTCGGCATGGCGGTGGTCCCAAGGGAGGATGCTTTGAGTGCGGCGATCCGGACCACTTCATCGCCCGCGTGCCCCAAGAAGAGCAAGGACAAGTACTCGGCGAGAAGTACTACTCCGACAAGCGCAAGGACAAGCGCGAGTACACCGTCGGCAAGCACAAGTCCAAGAAGGGCTTCGACAAGGAGGCGATCAAGAAGAAGTAACTCAAGCGTGCCAAGGAGAACAAGGGCGCCTTCTTCGCCTCACTCGGCGACCTCGACAACGACGGGCAAGCTTCCTCCAAATGACGAGGAGCCCGAGCGCAAGATCGAGGAAAATCAATGGACTTTGCTTCGTCGCCAACTCCAAGCACGGGGGGCTTACGCACCATGGCCCTCGACGGAGCGGTGTCCGACAAATAAGTTGAGCCACACGGCGACTCTTCCCCTAAGGTACCACCCACTATCGAATCCCTCACCGATGAACTTGACTCTTTGGGCGTGCGCTTGTGTGCCAAGAGAAGTTGCTCAAGCGAGTAGCTAAGGAGAGAAAGGAGTACAAGGAGAAGTGGGAAATGGCTATGGTGGAGATAGAGTTGCTTAGGAAGCCCGTGGATGTGTCGATGAGACGGAGTGTGACGCTTTTGTGCCATGCATATGTCTAGCATCATGTCTTTGCAATCCAAGTACTACGCTTTGCTAGATGAGCACGTTGATCCGAAGGCTAAGCCTATGTTGTTGAGCGCGTGCAAGTCTTGTCCGGACTTGCGATCCGAGTTGGCGAAAAAAGCCGCCAAGCTTGCCGTGTTTGAGAAGGCCAACCGGGTAGCACCGTCTTTGAAGTGTGCTAAGTGTGAAGCTTTGGAGATGGAGGTCATGTCTTGTAGGCATGACAAGGGGAGAGTCGAAGAGGAGAACAAGTACCTTCGCTCGTCCCCGAGTTGGGTGTCTAGTGGAGAGCCACGGCTTGGCATGATGATGAGTCGGTTCAAGAGGGGGCGACACAACGGGATTAGGCTTTGCAATAGGTGGGAAGGGTGAAGTAATCTATGGCAAGGTTGGTCAAGGTAGTGGTTTGAGCTCGAGTGAGAAACCTATAAGCACTCCCAAGTTGACCAAGATCATCCCACCCGAGCCTACCAAGCCTATTGTGCAAAATGGCATTCTTCAAGAGACCCCAAAGACTCCACCTCCCAAACAAGTGTGGCTTCCTAAACCAAACCACTTCAGAACCCACTTGACACTTTACCCAAGATCCCTGAGGAAACCCTTCCTAGAGCTAAGGCCACAACAAGAGTGAACCATCCACCCAAGAGAGTGAACCAACAACCACCCAAGAGAGAGTGAGGTATCACCGTGAGTACCGCCAGAGATGGTCACTTGTTTGAGTTTTGCTTTAGGAGGAAGAGGGATGCTAGGCGTCGAGTTGAGTTCGAGAACCATGACTTGTATCACCCACCACTTGGCATGTATGAGAGGGGTGTGCGCTCGGTTCGTTCGGCGGTTTGCTAGGCCGGGAGGTAGGAGGCCTCAGAGGGCTAGGCCACGGTTTGTGAGACCCCGTGGTGGTCGTGCTCATGCGAGTGGATGTTGATCCTCGCTTTGGGAGCTTTGAGTTTGACAGAGGAGTGCACCACACTTTGTTGTGCGTGGTGAGCACTTTGGGAAGAAGGGTCATGGGATGTTTGTTTTGCCCTAACGCCTATCTTGGGCAAGATGGTCGACAATCGGTATTCTTCCATGTTTACTAACCCCATGTTGTGCCATTTGCTCATCCCATGTTTTTCCAATGATGTAGGTGACTAAGTCTTGGGTTCCTAAGTTTATGCTTGTTAACCCTTTGGGATCCGAGGACTTTGGTTTCTTTGTCCTCTCATGTGTAGGTATGAGGACATGGGGTGGAGAACACATGCTTGGGGAACTTGATTCTTTGTCGTGGTGTGATCAAGACTTGATGGTTGTCTACACCACTTTGATGGCCTCCAAGAGGCATGTGCCTTGTTGTGACACCTACACACAGTCTGTGAGCTATCATATACACTCATGCCTTGTACATTCATGATCTTCTCTACTTGTGGTATGAGATAGTTGTTCATTTGCTCACTTGTATATTGCTTGTATGTATTATACTTGTATCATGCTTTTATATCCTTTTTAGCATGTGTCATCTTGTGTATTATATGCCATGCTAGCCTTTGTGCCCTTTTATTTCCTAGTTTTCTTTTGCTAGGTGTCTTTGGTTGAGGGGGAGTTGGGAGTTCTCTATCCTTTTTGAGGGGTAGTTTTGTAGCTAATGTACAGTTGTAGCTTTAGGTTTGTTTTTGCTTTGTGCATCGTCTTGTATCATATTGCATTCATCATGTACACTATTGCACTTTGAGCTTCTTGTTTATATTGATCACAATGAGACTGTGCTCTGTTTAGTGTAAGAATTACATGTTGGTGCTTACAGCTTGTGCTCTTCCTGCTTGATTGATATATGTTATGAGCAAAGCTGTTTTTCATGTGAACCTCTAACAACGATGAGTCTTGCAAAATGTTCACCATTGAGATAGTTCCTAGCATGTTCAAGTTGTTGAGATCCTTTGTGCTTATCATGTATGCTAGGTGACTATGTCTCATTCACTGAGTTATACACTTGCTTAGATGACCACATACTTTTATCTGCTAAAATTTGAAATCTAAGCTAAGTGTATGGAAAAGATCGAGATGGGTCCATACCGTCCCACATCCAAGTCTTGGGACTGCTGCTCATTGCACTTTGAGTTGAACCCGGGCTTGGTAGTGTTTGACCTGCACCAATGTCTTAAGCTTCGATTGCTCACATGCATAGGCTTGACATGGTTGATTAGTAAGGCTGACGGTTGTGGATAACCACTCGCAACATGCTTTGTCCAATGCTTGTAAATCACTGCAACTCCGATAACTTGAAAACTTGACAAGTGTTGGCTCTGTTTTTGCATGATGTATAAACTTTGCTTGGGGTAGTTCACTTGATATACATGTGTAGCACTTGGTAGATTTCCAAATTACTTGTGCTATGTGCTATTCTTTGTGGTGGACACCTTTTTTGAAATGCTTAAAACTGAATCAAAATGCTTTCAAGCCATATTTCATATCTCTTGATCGGTTTGAGCATCGTGTTAAGCACTTTACCTTGTTGCCATGACACTACTTAGAGCATCTTTTCATTTGGATTGCTATAAACTTGAAGCTCCCTCATTGCATTTTCATGCATTTCATAGCTTGATTAGTGCATTTGCCAACAAGGGGAGAAAGATACAAAAGACAATGGATCGCATTTTTCCGGGGGAGTAGCACTTTGAGCTAGATGTGTTGAGCCTTTTGCCTCTATCTTGAGGGTCTAGCTGTTTGTGTGTGAAAGAAATTGGTTTGGAGCCGTGCTAGTGGTGTTGAGCCCGTTTCTACCTCTTCTTGAGGGCTAGCGGTTGGTTTAGCTTGGTTGTGTCGAGCCTTTTGCCCATGTCTTTAGGAACCAAGTTTTTGCTCCATGTTTGCTATCCAAAGGATTTTGTCTTAGCTTTTGTTCACCGGATATGCTATCTTCTACCTTCTTTCGTCTTTGTGTTGAATGTTGACAATGCACTCATCAAGGGAGATTGCGAACACATGGTTGATTTAGGTCACATGTGTTTAGTTTTGTGATTGAGTGATTGTCAACAAATCAACATTTTAATTCTATTTTCCTTTATCTTTTATGCTTCGGGCTATGTTCACCTAAGACACGTGGAGTGTGTCAAAGACGGATCTCTTGGTTCGTGTTGTGCGGGTGTGGAGCTCCTGAGATGGTAGCCGACGGCGAGGTGAAGGGGCCAAGGAGGACGTCTTGGGGCCGACGGACCGCGAGGTGAAGGACGGACGTGAGGCTTGGACCGAGGACCGGATCGCCGGTGGCTAGCCATGGTGGTCGACATCCGACATCGACGGATGCAAGAGAGGGCGTGGCAGACCGCGTGTCGACGGGTCAAGACGGGCGAAGCGCGACCGAGGCGGGGAGCTCGGATGACTTGGCGACTCGAGGCGGTCAAGACGGCGATGACACGTGTCGAGGAGGTTTGGTGGTTTGTCCTCAAAACCATCGGTGCGGGTTTCGTGGTTTTGGGCCTCAAAACCACGGGTGCGGGTTTGGTGGTTTGGGCCTCAAAACCATCGGCGGGTTTCACGGGTTTGGGCCTCAAAACCCGGGCGTTCCGTGGATGGAAGAAGATCTGCGCGGGCGGCATCCCGGGAGATTGCGCCGGAGCAAGGCCGCAGATGAGGAGGCGCGGCGGTCGTCGAATTGATAATTACCCGTAGTCGACCAAAAATAGCCCTAGGGTTAGAAGATCGACTCATGTATCATAGGGGTAGTTTAGGAAGAGAGGAATATTGGACTATTTAGTGGAGGCTTACCCCTCCATCCCCTTTTGCTTCCTCGATTTTTCGTTTTTATTTTTTCCCATTTTGGGTTCTTGTTTAGGCGCCCAAGAACCAAAATTTGCGTGGATTTATGCCGTGATTTTTTTTTCGTTAGGAAGAGTGGCCCTAAGTCCACTCATGCCCTCTCGTGGTTTTGGATCGAATAAATTGAGTCTTTGTGATTTTTCGGTTCACTTTGTGTTCTTCTTTTTTCGTTCTTAGCCGTGATCTGAAATTCCCGTGAGTTTGGATGGATTCCAGGCGATGATTTTTGGGGATAGATTCGTAGTATGCTGTAGATCTTCTGTGCAAGTTTTGGGCTCAAGAGCTTTTGATTTGGTCCGTTTTTCCGTCGGATTTTAGAGCTCGTGCTCTCTCTGTTCGTCAGTCGCCCGCTCGTGCTGTCTTGGGCGTTCGTGATTTTAGCAGGGGTCAAGCCATGTGTGGGATTGCTGAGCCAGGGCGAGCGTGCCCAGCTCCTTCCGTGCGCTTCCAGCAGTCAAGCTGCTCGCTTTCCTAAGCGCCGAGAGCTTCTTGTCCCTATCTGCAGTTCTTGTGTTCGTCAGAATTTCCGCTCGGTGGATTTGGTGTTTTCAAGTTCGACCAGACCTGTTTTCTCTCCGTTGTTTTTCAGGTTTGTGCAGATCAGCGGCCAGGGCTCTCAATCCTCAAGCAGACACACGTCCGTGAGAATCCTGTCATCAGGATTGCTGTTCCCCAGCACTGAGTACCTCTGATTGTTTGCAGCAGGTTCTCGTCAGGATGCAGGTCGAGCGTTGCATCTTTCTCAAGGCAAACAGCAGGTAACAGCTTCGTTAATTGGCAAGGTAAAGCAAGTCAATTTCAGCACGTAACTCCACTTTCATGCATCCGTTTACTACTTCTGACAATCATGAGCTAATGATTAGCTAGAGCATTAATTTATCTCACCTTTGTTAGAGAAGCATTCACCGTATGCAAATATTGTTGCTTGCTGTTTCTTGTTTCTTCTTCTACAGCTTAGAACAGGTGCAGTGCTTGTCTTTGGCGTGAAGCAGACCCATGAAGCTTTCCTTCCTGTGAAGTGCATTTTTCTCTCTATTGCAGATCGATTTCAAAGAAGCTGTGTTCAGCACCAAGTCCAAGCTTGAGCATGATTTTTATTTGCTTATTCTCGGCAGTTTGGTTCAGCAGGATGTTCCTCGCTTGAGCCTTGATGTGATTTATTTTTGGCTAGAATACTACTCACGGTTTGCACAGTTTCCAGCTTATCGTTTACATGTTCAGAGCACGCTCTTGTGTACCTTTTCTAGTCCCGCCGCTTTTGCTCTTCGGCGTTTGTCCGTTTGAGCTCCGATTCGATCTCTACTTTGTTTTGTTGGACTCGTTGTGCCTAACTCTTCGCGTTTGATATCTTGCTACTAGTTAGCACGCCAGTATCACCTCGTTTCTTGTGAGTTCGCTTTTGAGGTTGGGGTTGAGCCGATGACCCAAAATTGAAAAGAAAAAATCGGAAAGGCTCCCATTCACCCCCCCTCCTGTCGCCGCTTTCGGTCCTTCACCCGTTTCCATTACTGCAGCCTGTTTACGGTACCAGTTACCTCATTATTCTTGCAGAATTCTTTATCTGACCAGCAATTCTCATCTTTGATCTTGTCTTTGGGCCAATCTTTCGGGTTGATCTCAACAGCAACCATGGATTTAAGGACAACCACTCGCCGAGCATTTGCAGCAGAGGCAGCCTTGAGAGCATTTATGGTGCCAGTAACAGCAGGACCCAACATTTCTCGCTGAAAAGTTGTGCACAACATGATATTGGTGTATGTAATAGGAAGTTAAGATGAGGGTAGTATCATCATAAAAATAGAGTAGCACAAGGTATGATAAATATAGCAGAAAGCTGTGACAAGAAGTTGGAATGCACATTGCTTTTGGACAAATGACATTTTGGTTCGCTTAACTTTAGATGAGTAGCTAGTATCATTTTGTTTTTCCTAATGGAATGTCAAAATGTTATTTTCATATCGCCATCCTCTGACCACGACATATCTGTAGTTGTTTCCTTTGTACGATTAGCATTCATGTCTATTTTTTCCCCAAAATGTCTCCTAAATATTTAGTTGATTTTTGGCAAAAGATCTATAATTGGTTCATGAGGAAGAACTGGTTTTTGAGCCTAAGTTTTGAAGGAATTGACTTTTCAGTTGTGTCGAGATGGGGCTTTGCTTCAATACTCCACCTGATTAATTAAAAGTAAACGAATGTTAAGTCTTACAGAAAACTTGCCTCTGGATCGGTTATTTTCCCTGAAGGAACTGGAGTAGCGACATGAAAGACTCCCCTGGCATCCTGCGATAGCAGCTGCCATAGCATCGTAGTCAAGGAGATCAGCCTTGAAAAGCTTGAGGTTTTCAGAAGCATTCTCTAACCGCTTCAGATGAGCGGTTTTCTTGTCACCTGAAACACAGGTACGACACAGAGCAAAATCGTCAGGGCAGTTTCCATTGAACTACAAGCTGTCTCCGTAGACATAAACAAAAATGAGCTGCTAAGGGCTAGTTTTGGTTCTCATTCAACCATCCCCCTTCAAAATTAGAGCGGATTGAGGGAAATTGAACTAAAACACCCCTCAATCCCTCCGATCCCAAGAATGCCAACGGAGCCCTAAGTGTACTCAGACGAGGGAGTTCATCGTTACAGTACGAACTGAGGTCGCGGACGGTGCCGTGAACGGTGTAGCCGCGGAAAGGAGAAGCTTGACGAGCCACGAGGCGATGTACCCGCCGGCGCCCGTCACGCAAACCGTCTCCGCGCTCCCGGCGGCTTCCTCTGCGCGTCCGGCGGACATCGCCGTTCAGCGCCTCTCTTGTCGTCCGCTGCTGCTGCTCGTGTGACTGGGAGCAGATCTGTGATAATTGATTACGACTCCAATCTACTATAGGAAAAATCTTGTAAAGATATATAAAAATAATTCAAGTCCTTTCCTACCCATGCGGACAACGATGGCGGGAGGAAAGTCTTCAGATGGCGCACTGCGCGCCCGCATCTGGACGCCTGTGACTGCTGCAAGTCCGCGCCAGATGGGGCCGCCCGTGCCGGTCCCTCCGCCTCCCACGCCCGCAGCCGTGCAAGGCTCCATCCCTCAACTTCCCACACGCATGCCCGGCGCCACGACAGCTGCAGCATGAGCTCGTGGAAGGCGAGACATGCAAATGAAACATTTGCAACGTGGTTTTGAAGGTAAATGAAACACTTAACGTGCGTATGAAACATTTGTATATTGAGAGTTATATTTTAACTATGTATTTTTCTTGATGATTTATGTAATAATATTAATATTTAAATCATCACGGTTGCAGATAGGTCCTTAAATTATGGATAATTGAAATTGATGTTTGACATTCAAATCTTTTTACGCTTATACATATAGTATCATGGTATTGTATGCTCCCTCGCTGCAAACGCACGGGCATTTACCTATACAACATTAAAAATAAAAACACTTTAACCTACAATACTTTAGAAATAACAGGTGAAACATTTGAAACGGATGTTTACAACATACATGTATAGCCGTTGCAACATACATTCTAATATACTTTTGTAATGTCCATATAAAATACTTGCAACATACCTCGAAACAAATGAAATATAAATTTGCAACATAGGAGAGAAGAGACCGGGGCGGTCGATTTTGGCCATCAAGGTGGAAGTCGATGACGAAGCGGTGGCCCGTGAGCACTTCGAGCACCAGACAGGCTTGTGGGTGACCCTTGGCTCGACCGAGGACGATCTCAGACGCCCCGACATGTTGAAGATACTTGTATGGCTAGAGAGGGTGGATAGCTTAATTAAAATTTTACAAAGACCCTAGACAAAATTGATTAGTACAACAAATTGTGAAATATAATTCTTCTAAGACCATTGTTCCTTCCTTGGAAGTAATATCCGACATTCAAAATAAGCTTTATCTCCCCTGATGCCAATATGAAACATTTAATATCATACTTCAATAAAAATATCCCCTACAATGGGCTTCAAATAATTAAAATTCATGTACCTCAACTATAAGTGGAAGCCTTTTCATATATGTTACGATGGAGTTTTGTGGGAAATATTAACACATATATTTAAATGTGGGGGTTATCATTATGCAACGAGCTAGAATACAATGCACAACATTCCTTATAAAAATATGTCATTGGCAGTTAGAACATTCCTCTATCCGTCTCTCATGATTAACACAATAGATAAAAATAGTATCAAACTGACATTTCCAAAGCGTTTGATTCAGTTGGGTGGCCTTTTTTATTGGAAGTGCTAACGGCATTGGGATTCGGCATCAAGTGGCGGGATTGGATATCAGACATTCTCAGATCATCTGCCTCAAAATTTTTGATAAATGGCAAGCCAAGCAAGCGTATTCAGCATGCAAGAGGACTTAGGCAGAGGGACCCGTTGTCGCCCCTCCTATTCATCTTGGCCATTGATCTGTTGCAACGAATTTTAGAAAGAGCAGCACGTCAAGGTATCTTCTGGCCTGTTCTCCCAAAAGCGGCAAATCTAAGATGCTCCCTATACACAGATGATGCGACACTCTTCACAGCTCCATCCTCTTCTGACTTATCAAACCTACAGAAGATATTGGTCTTCTTTGGGGAATGCTCTGGGCTGAGGGTGAACATCAGCAAAACTGAGATTTATCCTATTAGATTGCAGATCAGTGAGGTACAAGGTCTTTTTACGAACTTTCCCGGGAAAATTTGTTCATTCTGTGGAAAATATCTGGGATTGCCTCTACACACAAGGAAGCTGCGCAAAATTGAAGTACAACCTTTGATTGACAAAATAAGTGCAAGACTCTAGGGTGGAAGGGAAAGTTTTTGGCATCCTCGCGTAGGGAGGTCTTGGTGAAAATTGTCTTGTCATCACTTTCGATTTACCACCTAACGGTGTTCCAGGCGCAAAGATGGCTAATTAAAAAGATCGATCAGATTCGTCATAGTTTTTTATGGCGGGAGAGACTCCGGATAAAGTGTGTGTACGTGGGGGGAGGCATTCTTTAATCAACTGGCCAACAACTTGTTCACCCAAGGACAAAGGCGGGTTGGGCATTCTGGATTTGGAACGATTTGCTAGAGCTCTTCGGATACGCTGGTTGTGGTATAAATGGAAGCAGCCAGAGAGAGCCTAGAGCAAGATGGAGGTGCCCAGTGACTTGGTGGACCAAGAGCTTTTCAATGCTTCGACGATTGTGACAATAGGTGATGGGAACAAAGCAAGCTTTTGGAATTCTAGCTAGATAAAGGGATCAACAACCAAGATGATGGCACCAAACCTGTTTCGGAAGTCTAGGAGAAAGCAGTTCACGGTCAAGCAAGGACTACACATCGGAAAATGGATTGACTACATTTATCCTCCTAAATCACTGGAAGAAGTCCAAGAGTTCATCAACCTTTGGGATGCCATTCGCACAATCCCGATCAATGAAACGGTTCAGGATGAGATAGGATGGAAGTGGACGGCGGATGGAGAATACTCCACTAAAAGTGCTTACCAAGTCCAATTCATTGGAAGATTAAACCAAGATTCGGATAACGGCAATTTGGAAAGCAAAGGCTGAAGCTTAATGCCGTTTTTTCTTGGACCCTTTTATATAAAAAGATTCTTACAACCAATAATCTACTCAAGAGGGTTTGGACAGATGAAACTGAATGTAGGTTATGCAGGAGCGAAATTGGAACACCGACTCACTTATGTAAGGACTGTCCATTTACAAAAGAAGTTTGGGAGAGAATCAAACAGTGAATGCCGCTAGCGGCGATACAGGTAGTCAATTCATCTGGGTCCCTTTATAGTTATTGGCAACGACGTCGGCGAAAATTTCCGAAGACAGAGAGGAGAAAGGTGGTTGGAATTTTTATCTACTTTTGATGGAACATCTGGAAGGAGAGAAAAAGGAGCAATTTCAACAAACAACTCTTAACACTTTTCAAATGGCATTTTTGTGCAAGGAAGACATCATGCAATATAGGTTAACCATGGCTGCAAGGAGAGCCGGGGCTAGTAGTTAGTTGGTTTTGTATTTCTTGAAGAGGGGCGTTTTTCTAGCTTCCTAGTTTTTTTCCACAGGTGAGGGTAGTCGGTAGTCGTACAGAAAGGTTGTAAACATGTTGTAACTCTTTGTGTTTTGTTTTTCTTTTTATATCGTCTAATAAAATCAGCGGCAAAGCTTTCGCCATCCCTTCTAAAAAAGGACTTAAAATAGAGAGACTATTCTTTATTCCTTTGGATATTGATGATTATAACATATAGCTTCCAGGTATATATAGTCCTCTCAAGCAACTAAGGATTCCTGCTTCTTTCCTTCTTAGGGCAGAGGGTCCGTATACTTTATTACAACAGTTTAAACTAGATTACGTTGTACACGGGAGGAAAACGGCAGGGAGCCCCAGTCCCTCCGCGTCCTCGAGAAACCCAGCCTGCTGGCAGAACTTGACGGTCTCCGCAATCGTGTCCTTGAGCGGCCTGACCTTCCATCCCAATTTCTTCAGCTTATCGGACGTCATTGGAGCTGGGTGGTCCATGTCATAGATGCTCTCCCCGCCCATTTGAAATCAAATCAGTTAGACATCAGCTCCAGTATGTATATGAAGGAACAAGAGAAGTGGTTAGGTAAGAGAAGGTTTACTTGCTAATGAAAGGGTAGTCATCAGGGTACATGGTCTTCAGCAAGTCCAGCAGGTCACGGGCGCTGATGACATGAGGAGCACAGATGTGCCTGCCGGAGGCTTCGCGTGTCTCATAGACCAGCAGAAGAGCATCAGCGGTGTCCCGAACGTCAACGATGTGCCAGAGTTTGTTCCTCATTTGATCAGGTCCTCCTGTATTTTGATGAAAAGGAAGTATAAGAGGATCAAGCCAAAGCAATAATACAATAAACTTTTAACTTAATTGTTTGGTGGTGTGTGACGAGAAAAACCTTTCAGGAAGTAGACGAGGAACTGGCAGCTTGTGTTGAGCGTTGGCTGCAGAAGAGGACCAAAGACCAGAGCTGGGTTGACAGTTACAACATCCAGTCCGGTTTGCTTTGCATATTCAAGTGCAGCCTCTTCTGATGAAATCTTGGCAACAGAATACCAGTTCTGCAATTAAACAGGACATATTCAAGTGACGAACTCAAATTTGTTAATGAATGACTGTGTGGAGAATATTTTGAAATCAGTTCCTGATCTGTTTATTAGGTTTTCCCTATTTCCATTACCTCATCATTCCTGCAGAATTCTTTATCTGACCAGCAATTCTCGTCTTTGATCTTGTCTTTGGGCCAATCTTTTGGGTTGATCTCAACAGCAACCATGGATGAAACGACGACCACTCGCCGAACATTTGCAGCAGAGGCAGCCTTGAGTACGTTTATAGTGCCAGTAACAGCAGGACCCATCATTTCTCGCTGAAAAGTTGTGCAGAACATGATATTGGAGCACAGAGTACGATAAATATAGCAGAAAGCTGTGGCAAGAGTAAGAATCGCATTGCTTTTGGACAAATGACATTTTGGTTCGCTTAATTTCAGATGACTAGCTAGTATCATTTTGTGTTTTCTAATGGAATGTCATAATCTGTCAATGGAATGTCATAAATATTATTTTCATATCGCCCTCAGCTGACCATGACATATTTGTACGTGTGTCCTTTCTGCATTCTTGTCTATTTTCCTCCAGAATGTCTCCATCTTTAGTTGATTTTTGGGCAAAAGATCTTTAATTGGTTCACGACAAATAACTGGTTTTGAACCTAACTAGGTATTTGAAGGAACACTGGTATTGAGATGGGTTTGCTTCAATACTCCACCTGATTAAAAGTACACAGATGTTAAACATCTTACAGAAAACTTGCCTCTGGATCAGTTATTTTCCCTGAAGGAACTGGAGTGGCGACATGAAAGACTCCCCTGGCATCCTTCGATTGCAGCTGCCATAGCATCATAGTCAAGGAGATCAGCCTTGAAAAGCTTGAGGTTTTCAGAAGCATTCTCTAACCGCTTCAGATGAGCGGTTTTCTTATCACCTGAAACACAGGTACGACACACAGCAAAATCGTCAGCTCTAACTCTAAGGCGGCTGTCTGTGTAGTTTCCATTGAACTGCAACCGTGCACATAAACCAAAATGAGCTGCTAAGTGTACTTTTTAGAAGACGCGGAGTTCTTTTGTTACAGTACGTACTGAGGTCGCGGACGGTGCCATGGACGGAGTAGCCATGGGAAAGCAGGAGCTTGACGAGCCAGGAGGCGATGTACCCGCCGGCGCCCGTCACGCACACCGTCTCCGCGCGCCCGGCAGCTTGCTCTGTGCGTCCGGTGGACATCGCTTTTGAGCGCCTCTTTCGTCGTCCGCTGCTGCTCGTGTGAGGCGTGATTGGGAGAAGACGTGATAAATGGATTAGGATTCGAATCTATAATATAGATAGAGATCTAGTAAAATATATAAAACAATTAAAGTCCAGTCGTACCCAATATAAAATAGACGGGTTCTACCACGCCGACAACGATGGCGGGAGAAAAATCTATTCTATATGTGATCGCCTTCAGCGGCATCTGGACGCCTGTGACTGGTGCAAGTTTTTTTATAAGAAACAACATATATTATATTAAAGCAGCCAAAATTACAAAGCAGTCCAAAAAGGAGTATTGTGATACACTGAGGTCCCGTGGACCGAGAAAGTAAACAACGCCTATTGAGGCAGCTAGGAGAACAAATCTGACTAGTGCAAGTTGGCGCCAGATGGGGCTGCCCGTGCGGCGTGCCCGGGCCCAACAAGTGCTTCCCCCCCGCCGCCCCCAGTCCCACGCCCGAGCCGTGCAACGCTCCATCCCTCAGCTTCCCACACGCATGCACGCAGCAGGGGTTGTAGAAGGTGAGTCGCATTGCAATGCAAACACTCAATATATTTTTAAAACACCTAGATGAGACATTTGCGACGTACGCCTGAAGTCAAATGAAATGGTTGAAACATATGTATGAAACATTTGTAAAAAAATACCTTAAAACACTTAAAATGACATTGCAAAACATATGCAACATCAAATAGATTTATAAAATCAAATAGATTTAATTTTACACGAAATAAAGCTATCTTAAATAACAAAACGGAGTACACCATTGCAAAGAGCTCGTCAAGACGATTAAAATTGATATATTATTTGCTATATTTAGAGCTCGAATAAAAAAATATTAATTTCACAAATTAAAGAAGTGTCGACGCCATCGCCGACGTCGTCGAAGATCGCTACAATAATATGCAAAACCGCCATGCAAAACCGGGTTGGACCCAGGGGTGAACGGGTTTGCAAGTTCGAGGGGCTAGATGGCTGGTTTCTAAGTCCATGGACCTATTTTTGGCACAGAAGACAAGTTCATGTACCTAGGGTGCATTTCACTCTTTATTTAATATAGTGCGCAAGAAACAAGCAACAATGGCTGATGTACTTAATTCCACCCCTCAAAATGTGTCTTTTGGAAGGGAACTAGTTGGGAACAAGCTGTTGGAAATGGTAAAGTCTAGTTGTGAGAGTCGAGATACTTTTTACCTGGAACATAAATAATAATGGCTCATTTTCTATTAAATCCATGTACAAATACCTAGTCAATAATGGAATTAGAGTTACGCCGAAAATTTGGCATATGAAAGTACCCTTAAAAATTAAGTTTTTTCTTTGATTATTAAAGAAGGGGTGATACTTACAAAAGATAATCTTGCTAAAGGAATTGGAATGGTAGTAAGTCCTGTTGTTTTTTAGCAAACCTGAAACCATCAAGCATTTGGCTTTTGATTGCCATTATGCCAGAATTTTTTGGCTTGCTGTGTATATTTTGTTTCGCATTAACCCACTAAGGAACATGAACCATCTTTTTAATAGTTGGCCAAAACTAGGAGCGTCCAAACATAATTATCTTTTATTGACTGGGGCTGCGGCATTTGCTGGGCAATATGGATTACAAGGAACGATGTGGTTTGATAAAGGGCTTTGCGACCCAGAAACTTTTTGCAGGTTCTTTTTTGGAGGACACACTGGTTCCGGTTTTGGGCTCCATTGCAGCACTCGGATGACGCCAAAGAACGGATTATTGATGCTTGCAAGCTAAGAGCCATAGAGTTCTTCATATCCAATTTATGGTCTTTCATTTGCCGTCTTGCACTTTTACTTTTAAACCTGTAATAACTTGTAACTATTGGTGTGCTCCTGTAATAAGTTTGGATTGAGGTTTCTTCTTAATAGAAGAAGGCTGAAGCCATTTTTTTTCCAAATCTAAAAAAATAAGCCTGTCTCAAATTCCTAGGTGGGAGATGAGAAATAAATTCTATGAATTCTTCTTTTCCAACTTAAGTAAATTTGTAGACTTTATAGATTCTTCTTCAACAATTATATGTTATTACAAGAATTCAATTCTTAGGATCCAAACGGCGCCTAAGAGTATGCTAATATATCCTAAACTAAGTGATAAAAAAAGATGAAAGATAACTAGCTTCCATTCAAAACTGAGTGAAAGGTTGCACTTTATTTCATATAGATTACAACAAAACCACATATTTTATCTGAAATAGCACTCTCTGTTGAACGTAAACACCGTTGGTGTGTGATTAGAACATATATCCAGTAATGTCTATGCGTAATTAGGTAACACTAGAAGCAATGGAGAGTCTCCTTCATTTTCTATAGCCATATGAAAAAGGTGTGGAAGACGGAAAGTGCACCCCTCAGCATCTTGCAGAAGCCCCATCTTCTCATAGCTCTGAACACTATCTAGCAATGTTTCCTGTAGTGTCTTCTTTGGTTTCCAGCCCAAATTCTTCAGCTTCTCCAACATGAGTGGTGTAAGTATAGAGTTAGGAACTGGATCATTGCTGCTGCAAGCAAAGATATGTAAACCATGTAAAATAAGAGCTATCCATTAAAATTCTACCCATCCACGTGTGGTAAGAGATTCACCAGTTCACATAATTGTAGTTAGGATGAGCCTTTTTCAGCATGTTCACCAGATCTTTTGCACTGATGCAATTTGGCGCGCAGATGTATCTTCTTGTTGAATTCTCTTTCTCGTATATCAGAAGCAAAGCATCAGCCACATCACGGACATCAACTATGTGCCACGGCATGTTCTTCATCACAGTAGGACCTCCTTTAACCAAGCTAATGGAATGTCAGGGTATTGTGCTTTTCCATACTTTTAAGGGCATAAAGCATAGTGTACTTTTTCTAGATGTCTGGCTCGCTTGGCTCGTGAGCTGGCTTGAGTTGGCTCATTATAGCTAAGGAGCTAAAATCTTGGCTTGGCTGGACTCATTATACTGAGCGAGCTGATCACGAGCCAAGCGAGCTAACCATGAGCCAAGTGAGCTAATGAGCTTCGAGTTTATGTCCAGACTTACATACCACCTATGAAATAGGAATTTTATTGCTTTTGACCTTTGCTGGCTGAAATTTAGGATGATTATTTTGTCATTTCAATGAATTCAAAATTAAAAGGTTCTACAAATCATCGAGAGCTATAAAATTCATATAACCCTTTTCCCATTTGTTAGAGTATGAATATTTTGTAAAAAGATTATTTATCACTATAATGTATACAAAAGGACACATGACTACATGAGCATATGATGATTTTTTTTTATACATTTAGGTCTGCCTAGGGATGGCTTGCATTGATTGGGAGAGGGGTCCACCCTGTTAATAATCGTCAGAGCAATGCATATGGAACTAAGGTTGTGTTTAGATCACCCGAATTTGGCTTTAAATTCCAAAATTCCCGTCACATCTAATCATTAAATATATCAAAAAATGCATGCATGATGTATGAAATGTAGGTAAACAAAATAACTAATTGCACAGTTTAAATGTACATTATGAGACATCTTTTAAGCCTAGTTACTCCATGGTAGGATAATATTTACTAAAAACAAACAAAAAGTGCTATAGTGCTTTTCGGTTGAACAGTGCCAATTTTTAGGATCTAAAAACACCCTAAGCCCAAAATGCTTGTGTGTCCGGAGGAGTCACGTGGGACATTTCATAGGATGCAATGAACTGCCTTCTGCTGTCTTAGTTTTTTTTAGGCAAAAACCACTTTATTTATTCATATAATGTGGTTGGACTTTTACTTTGTATGAGGTTAATCATAGAATTTTGATTTTTGTCTTCTAGTGTGCATGCACATGAATTTGTTATTTTCATACAAATTTTGTAAATTGAGTTTTAACTTCAACTTTTACAACACCGCACATCTATAGATTATAGCTAGATGCATGATGGACGTACATAATTTTTAAAAATTGGAAACCTCTAAGCATATGTTTTAACAGGTTTCCAAGATTGCACCGAAGGGGTGGTTTGCACAAAATGTTTTGCCCTAGATCGATGAGGTGTGTCTATGGCTGTACTTGGTACATATAACCTAAAATGATTAGTAATACATAAAATGTATTCTATCTAATATAATTTTGGTGAGTAAACCAATACTATCATCAGTTTATTACAACAATCCAATCTAAAAGAACTTCAACCAAATAAAGTTCGTTGTTACTGAATGAAATTCTACCTAGTAAATAACAAGAGAGTTCAATATCTGTGATTATTATTATGTAAAAAGAAATAGTAGAAAATAACAGCAAATATGATGCAACCTTTCATAATGTATAGGAGGAATTCATGGCTGACATTTATCATAGGTTGCAGGAGTGGTCCTAAAGCCATAGTGGGGCAAACTGTAACAACATTCAGTCCATTTTTCTCTGCATATTCCAAGGCTGTCTTTTCCGCAATAACCTTGGCAACCATATACCAGTCCTGCCAGCAAAACCAGGTTAGTCATAATTAAACCCTCTCTAGTTTGTGCTTATTGCTTATACATTTCTGCTCAAGTAGCTTTCTGATCGTGCAGATCTATATATGGTTTGATCAAAGCAGGACTAGAGAGGGAGAGAAATTAGGGAGAGATCAGGAGGACAGAGGAAGGAGATGAACCCCTCGTAGTAAGCAAAAATCTTGCATCTGCCACGGACACTAACCTCATTCTTTTGCAAAAGTTTATGTCCGACCAGCACTCCTCGTCTTTGGGTCTGTGTTGAGGCCAATTTGGGTTGAAATGAACAGCGGCAGTGGACGAAACCACAATAACCTTCTGAACATTATTGGCCGAGCAAGCCTCAAGAATGTTTAAGGTACCTTGCACAGCAGGAGCCAGTACTTCTGACTGCATGATTTAAGGTAAAAAAATATATATATATATATATAAAAGAAATCTCCTATGTTTAAACAGCTCAGCACGGCCCAAAATTTGAGATGAACCTATATAAGAAAGTTTGAGATGTTTTAACTCTTCAAGATTTTTAGAATGATTTATAATTTGAGATGGAGGGGGCAAGCATGTAGTCGATCTCAAAGCCAAATTAAGCAATGAATCTCACGCAAAAAGGGAAATGTCGTCAAAGCAATGTGTGGTACTGGCACTTGCCTCCGGATCAAGAACCTTATCCGTGGGCACCGGACAGGCAAGATGGAAGACCCCTGGCACCCCGAGACTGCGGCAGCCAGCGCGTTCTGGTCGAGCACGTCGGCCTTGAACAGCCGGAGATTCTCCGAGGCCCCTTCCAGCCGCCCCAGGTGGGCGTTCTTGGGATCACCTGAAAATGGTTACGGTGGCCGCGATTAGTCCCGAACCTCGGCCCCGGAAAGGCAGAAGCAGCAGCCATCAACATAGCGACGGCGGCTGGTGTGGTGTGCAGCGTGCGGCGACTGACGACGACGGGACAGGGTGCTTACGCGGGTCACGGACGGTGGCGTGCACGGTGTAGCCGCGGGAGAGGAGGAGCTTAACGAGCCACGAGGCGATGTACCCGCCGGCGCCCGTCACGCACACCGTCCGGCGAGCCCCCTCCGCGTGTCCGGCCATCTTGTGTGTGTGTGTGTGTGTGTCTCTCTCTACTGTCTAGCGCAAAGTGCAAGGGGCCCTGCACCTTGCTGAAGCTTAACGCTTGCTGGCCTCGGTCTTCCGCTAGCTATGCCGGTGAGCAATGGCCACGTCAGGCAGGCAGGAAGCCAGAGGCAGCCAAGCAGGTATGTCGTAGTATTGGTTCACGTGAACACTATATATACACACACCCACAGAAGCTCGGGGATGACGGAATGGTGGTGCAGCTGCAGAGCATATATGATTGATCAATTATATATAGTCATACCACCACTGCACTACGCCATGTGGGTCACGTGGATGGCGCGAAAGCAGGTGGTGATGTGTGTAGATTTTGTGATCCATGTGATTAGTTTCAAGGAGGTGGGAGCAATTAAAGTATGCGTGAACGACTTGCGGCGTTAGACGCTGATAGCGGCGGTCACGTGGATGGCGCGAAAGCAGGTGGTGATGTGTGTAGATTTTGTGATCCATGTGATTAGTTTCAAGGAGGTGGGAGCAATTAAAGGGCCTGTTTGGCGATCGGAGCCCTGGCTCCGGCTCCTCCTGCTTGGCACTGTTTGATCCTGTTGGACACTGTAGTTTCCTGTAGCGCTGGTTAAAATGGCTCCGGCTCCGCTTGCCACCGAGAGAGGAACCCAAAAAGCTGGGTTTTGGTGCTTCTACCGGCTCCGCCCGCGTGCTTGTGCAATCTTTGCTTTCACATTGGCCAAAGCCGGAGCTGCGAGCCCCTCCAAAGTGGGCCAAAGTATGCGTGAAGCGACCATCAAGCATCGGGGAAGAGAGCTTCAAGCTTGTTGGAAGCGAGACTTCGGGCTTGGCTTCCGATCCGCCCCTAGCTTCGCTGACGCGCACGAAAGCGGTTACCTCCAGCGGCCCACGAGCCACAACATATCAAGGTCTTGGGTCTTCTCAACCCAAAGACTAGTCGATAGGTGAGGACAGCCCGCCTTATATGTTGTGCTCCCCACCATCGATTACCGATGTGGAACTAACCCCGTCAATCTCCCAGGCGGTCACACATCGGACCCGACTCTTTTTTGCGGCACACCTTTTCGGGTGGCCAGGCGTGTCAGCGGCGGCCCCGCTCATAGCGGGTTTCGTCGACGGCCCCTTTTGTAATGGCTGTCGATGTGTGACCCTCCGAGATCTTTTACGGGTTCACGGGAAGGCGTGGTGTGGGCCCATAACCATTGTTGGAACCGAGACTTCCCGGCTACGCCCGGTCGGCCAGCTAGGCCGCATCTGGCGAGCTGGAGGCTAGATCGGAAGCCGAGTCCGTAAGTCTCTGCCCAACAATGGTTATGGGCCCACACCACGCTTCCGCCGCGAACCCGTAAAAGATCTCGAGGTCACACACCGACGGCACATTACAAATGGGGGCCGTCAGGTGACGGCCCGCTATGAGCGGGGCCGCCGCCGTTGGACGCCTTGGCCACACGAAAAGGTGTGAGCCGAAAAGAGTCGGGTCCGATGTGTGACTACCGGGAGATTGTTAGTTAGTCCCACATCGGTAATCGATGGTGGGGGGAGCACAACATATAAGGCGGGCGGTCCTCACCTATCGACTAGTCTTTTGGGTTGAGAAGGCCCAAGACCTTGATATGTTGTGGCTCGGTGGGCCAAAGGGAGCTTGTTAGAGCCAAACGTGTTCTAGACGCCGACCGACGCCGGCGAAATGCCAAGGTGCTCACGGCGAGAGCATGCAAGGAACACAACGCACACACACGAGATTAGATGGATTAATGCGCCGCTGAATATCGCAGCCTTCACGGTCTTTATTCTGATATATATAGAAGATACAATCCTGGCACATACGCCTAGGATCCCCGCGCCACCCCAACGCACCGCGCGCGTCCCGCTGCTCACCGTGCACGCCACATGCGCAGCGTCCGATGGCGCCACTCCAACCGACTTCAGATAGATCGTGATCTAGCATGCCACCGATCACGCCCCTCCCCATATCTAGCTATTACAAGACTCTTCTAATCTTAACTGAACAAAGATTACAAATGACGCATCAATTTAGCTAACAAACTCCCCTAAACTTGATGCACTCGATGACGCCCAAAGCTTGCCGAAGCTCCAAGAATCTCACCCCCGCCTAAGGACTTAGTGAACATGTCGGCCGAGCCGCTCCTCGATCCGACATGATCTACCTCCACCTTGCCTTGCTCAATGCACTCACGGATGAAGTGATACTTTGTATCTATATGTTTGCTTCATGGTGCACCGGGTTCTTGCTTAGAGCAATTGCCGACATGTTGTCCATCAGCAGCTTGACCGGCATCTCCTTTGTTCCCAACAAGTCTCCAATCAGCCGACTAAGCCAAACACCTTGACAGTTGCCGCAGCAGCCGCCGCCACATACTCCGCTTCACATGACGAAAGTGCAACAATCTTTTTGTTTCGTGAAGCCCAGGTTACCAAGCTTTTACCAAGAAAATACACGGCGCTTTGTTGTGCTCTTCCCCCCGCTCGGTATCACCCGCAAAATCATTTCCACTTTGTACCCCCAAATGAATGGGTCTTGGTGCAGCTCCTTTGACGATTTGCAGCCATAATCCACCGTTCCCTTCAAGTATCTCGAATGTGTTTAACAAAGAGCCCGTGTTGCTTAGCTGGAGCCTCCATGTACCTACTCACAACACCAACTGAGTATGCAAGGTCGGGCCTGGTGTTTACAATGTACCTTAGACTCCCAATGGCGCTCCTATATGCTGTAGGATTCAGCACATCATCTTCCATCGACTTAGTGAGCTTGAGCCTTGCCTCGGTTGGAGTTGCACAGGGATTACAATTCGACATCCCTGCATTTTCAAGAATTTTCAGTGCATATGCACTTTGGCTCATGTGATTCCATCACCACTTTGCTTTACTTCAATTCCCAAGTAATAGCTCAAGAGGCCTAAATCACTCATGCTGAATTTTTCCATCATCTCCTGTTTGAAGCACTTTATATCATCCACATTTGGACCGGAGATGACTAGATCGTCAACATAAACACCCACGATCAGGAATGAATGTTTGCTGGTCCTTCTATACACAGCATGCTCAAGTTTACTTCTGACAAAGCCAAGGCTAATCAGCTCCTTATCAAGCTTAAAGTTCCAGGCACGAGGGGCTTGTCTCAACCCATAGAGTGCTTTCCTTAGTTTCAGGACTTTGTCACCACTGCCGACCACAAAGCCAGGGGGTTGCTGTACATAAACTGTCTCTGTCAGATCACCATTCAGGAAAGCCGACTTGACATCCATATGATGTATCTCCCAGCCACCATGTGTAGCAAGTGCAAGTAACACCCTCACTGTCTCTATCCTGGCCACAGGTGCAAAAACCTCATCAAAATCCACACCCTGCTGCTGAGCATATCCCTTTGCCACTAACCTCGCCTTGTACTTCACTATCCTTCCTTCAGGGTCCTTTTTTACCTTAAAGACCTACTTCAAGCCTATAGCTCTTTGTTTGGCTGGTAGAACACTGACATCCCAAGTTCTGTTATTCTCAATAGCCTGCATCTCGGTTTGCATAGCCTGACGCCAACATTCTTCCTTCATTGCCTCCTCAACAGTTCTCGGTTCTTCTGCTGCAACAAGACAGAACCCACTGTACTCATAGTCATGAATCTCCTCGGTCGTATCAAGTAAATTTGGAATAGACCTATAACGCCAAGGGCCTCCATCGGACTCATCGTAAGCATCCGTGGGCGGTGAGACCCACCGAATTTGATTTGTTGGTGGTGTTGATCCTAAACCTCCCGAGATAGGTGTGTGTGGTGGTGTACTGAACCCACCATCACCACTGTCAGCCGATGGAATTGCAGTATCAGGCAATGCTGGCACTCCAGAGAAAATCGGATCTCCATCGACGCCAGACCGCATGCATTGCTTGGGATGGTGAACGAGATCCGAATACCCGGTCAATATCGAAAGTGCTCTTTGGCGCCTTGTTCTTCGCCGCCTTGCTCCCCCAATTCCATGGCTTCGCTCATCAAATATGACATCCCCGGAGATCATAACTTCTTCTTAGCCGGATCATACACACGGTACCCCTTGGTACCCGGCTCATAACCAAGAAATACACCGGAATCGATCCGTCACCCAATTTAGTCACTCCCGGCCCATTGCGTTTGGCATAAGCACGACAGCCAAACGTATGCAAATGCCGAACACTCGGTTTCCTGCCAAACCAAGCCTCGTATGGAGTCTTATTCTTTAGACTCTTCATTGGCGAGCGATTCAGAATGTACACCGCCGTCTTGACTGCCTCCCCCCAAAATTTTCCCGGCACTTTCATCGACTTGAGCAAGCACCGTGCCATCTCCACAATGGTTTGATTTCGTCGCTCCACGACTCCATTCTGTTGGGGAGTATACGGCACTGTGGTGTTGTGCTTGATTCCACGTTCTCGACAGAACGTAACCACTGCACCAGAGTTGAACTCACCGCCATAGTCCGTTCTGAATGCTGTCAACCGACAACCAGACTGAACCTCGGCCGCCATCATCATCTGTTTCAGATATGCTAGTGCCTCATCCTTGGAAGCTAGCGGTTCCGCACACATGTAGCGACAAAAGTCATCAACAATCAACAAGAAGTATGACTTACCACCCGGCGTGGATGGTGTTATCGACCACACAGTCCGCATGAACTAAATCAAGTCCTCCTTCGCCTGAATCTTTGACGCTGAGGAAACGGTGCTCTATGATGTTTTCCAAGAGCACACCCGTCGCACACCTTTTCAGCTCGTTTTATCAGCGGAAGCCCCTCAACCATCTCTTTTGCACCGAGATCATGTAGTGCCCGAAAGTTGAGGTGTCCATACCTGGCGTGCCAGAGCCATGCCGGATCTTCCATCTTCGTCAGAAGGCACACGGGCGAGGCCAACGTGACTTGCATCACATACAATCTGTTCTTCCTCACTGCCCGTATGAGAACGCCCCGCTGCTTCATGTCAGCCCGGCTTTTCTCCAAAACCTCCATGACACCATGGTCGATCTCGACCCTGCACCCAGCTTCCTCCAATTGACCCAAGCTTACAATGTTACACTTGAGTGTAGGAATATAGTATACCTCGGTGAGTACTCGATGCCCATCATCCTTGCCAGCTATGGTGACCGCGCCTATGCCTTGGATCTACACCAGGGACCCATCTCCAAAGCGCACGGCGCCTCGTACAGTCTCGTCAAGGCTTGTCAACGCCTCGTGACACCCCGTCATGTGGTTTGTCGCACCTGTATCGAGTATCCACGCACCTTTGCTGTAAGCCGCCGGGAACACGCGTTCCTAGTTCAGGAACACTTGCTCTCCACGCTGTCCCGGCGTGCTGGCCACCGCGCATACCTTAGCTACAAGGAGTGCTCCGTGTCGGGATCACCATTGACATGGTGTGCCGCTTTGTTGGCGTTCCTCCTTACGCTTGGTTTTGCACTCCTTCCTGTAGTGGCCCCGGATGCCACACTTGCCGCATCTTCCCTCTGTCGTGGTGTTCCCATCGACGTGTTGTTCCCCGCCCGGTCGCCAGCGCATCGCGATCGCCCCACTACCGGGCTTGTCCTTCTTGACAAACTGCTTGCCGCCTTTGCCACCGAAATTCGACGATGAATCCGGCTGCATCCGGCTCTTGTTCCGCGACATCCACTCATCCTCAGTCAACAGGAGCTTCTCAGTCTTCTCCGTCACCTGATCTACCGAGGACTCAAACCTCTCCTCGGCCGCCCTGAGGTGCCCGACTAGGTCTTCAACGGTCATGGTTTTCATGTCGCCCGACCATCTCAATCGCCACCGCCACTGGGCTATACCGTTGTGGCACAACCCGTAGGAATTTCTTCACCATGCGGGTGTCCGTGGCGCCTCTCCTCTCAAGCCCATGGAGATCGGTGAAAAGCTTCGAGATGCGGATGGCAAAATCATCAATGGTTTCCCCTGGTTTGAATGAGATGCTCTCAAACTCGGCGAGGAGTTTTTGAGCGTTCACCTCCTTCACTCGATCTGCACCAAGTCTCATCGTTTTGATCGCCTCCCACGCCTCTAACTGTCTTCTTGTTTAGGAGCATTGAGTGCATGTCTTGTGGAACACCGCGCAACATGGCTCCAAGAGCCAACCGATCTCGACGGCGCTCCACCTTGTCAGGCTCGGCCTCAACAGCATCCCATAAGACGGTGCTCACGGTAAAGCTTGCAAGGAACACAACGCACACACACGAGATTAGATGGATTAATGCGCCGCCGAATATCGTAGCTTCACGGTCTTTATTCTTGATATATATAGAAGATACAATCCTTGGCACATACGCCTAGGATCCTCGCGCCACCCCAACGCACCGTGCGCGTCCCGTTGCTCAGCGGTGCACGCCACATGCACAGTGCCCGGGATGGCACCGACTCCAACCGACTCAGGATAGATCGTGATCTAGCATGCCACCGATCACGTCCTCCCCATATCTAGCTATTACAAGACTCTTCTAATCTTAACTGAACAAACATTACAAATGACGCGTCAATTTAGCTAACAAAGCTCGTGTGGCGGCTCTCAAGAACAAGAGTGATAGGAAGGATGCGGTGGAACCATCTGTAGAGAAAGGGGAAACAACCATGATACACCCAAGAGAAAAATGTAATAGACCCAAAGAAGTTAGGCACTATACTTTTAGATCAACTAGGACTAGTGATTAGCCAACTAGTGAAATCACAAGTTCTCATAGTTGAGTTCTATGGACTAGTGAATTAACAACTAGTTGAGTTTTAGACTATTGTGCTACGATACTAACAGGATGCTACTAGGATAATCCGATTCAAGCAACAGTTTGAACCGAGGTTACAAAACTTCGGTCGACGAGATCGTCCGCCGGCCACTCTAGCCGCAGCCTAGCCGCCTCTCTAGCAACCGCTAGCCTAACAAAAGTTTCTACCACCGGTTCCGGTTGTCCTCCCTCTCACGGCTCCTTCTCTTTTTGTTGGTACAACTACCATTCGCAGAGATTCACCAAAGACAACCGGCTTTGGGCTTCATTTGCTCCACTGTGGGCCAAAGATATTTTTGTTGGGCTTCAGCATTCGCTTCTTTGTTGGGCCGGGCTTCATCAAAGCTTCCACGTCTATGAAAAATTGTTAGTCCACCTGTTTGGATCCTCATGAGTTAGTTATTAGTCAACTAGTTGTTAGTTCATGAGATCCAAACATGCCTGTATATTCCCTAAGGCATGTTAAGACTAGTGATGGAGTTCTAATAAACATTAGAAGTACAGAGTTCCACACATGTCATTGCATATTGTGTTTTGTTCAATTTCCTGAGGCATGTTAGGATTAGTGGTGGGACTAGTTACCTTGTCTACATACACAGTAGAAGAATATAATTTTGGAAGATCGTTGAGCTCTCACGTCATCTCTTTCCTGAGGCGACTCGAGGGCGACCCGGCGGGCCGGCCGGCCACCACACTCTCTCTCGTCGCTTCGTTCTTTGCTTTGCCGCAGACTCTTCGCCCGGATTTGTCGTGGCGGTGGTAGGCGTGGACGGCGCCCAACAAGGCTCGCCAGGGCATGTTCCAGTCTCCACCACACCCTCATTTACCAATCCAAACTCTCTCCTAATATCTCTATCGGGCAGTGCTCCGGTCATATTCTTGCTACTAGTGGCCAGATCCATGCCTGTAGGGGATGGATCCATGACGCTGCAGCCTTCACCTTCCTCTTCCCTTCCTCTCCTTCCCTCCTCTTCACCAGAGTCTCTCAGCAGCAAGGGTGGTCGGCAGCGACCAACAAGCTCTAGATCTGAGTCCTCTAGGCTCGGACCCGGCGATCCTCGCCTCGGATTCAGCACACGACTGCTGCCAAGTGAAGATCTCTAGTTTGGTTTTGGCTCATTGGTGAAAACCTAAGACTAATCTCTATACTTAAGTGTGACTTAGCTTGAGATGAATCCTAGCCAAGTGGTGAAGCGAGATGATCCAAAAGATGATCAAGTGCTTGGACTTAGAGAAACCAAGAATGAGAAAAACAAAAATGGGCTCAAGGTAAAGGTATAACCATAGGTCATTTTTGGTTTGCACTCAAGACACCATAGAAGGTGTGAGTGAATTAGGATCGATAGCCAAGCTATTAAGAGGAGGTACTTCGGAAACCTCGATCAAGTGCCACTAGGTCTAACATTCATGACAATGCATTTAGGATCTAGTGTGCTAACTTCTAACCCTTAAAAAATGCTTTGGAAAAAGCTAACACACGTGCACATGGAGTACACTTTGCGTGGTTGGCAAATTGGAAGCAAGGGTGAAGTGTTTAGATGATTTGGAGTTGCACCTGACACGTCGGTCGGTGCGTCCGGTGCTGCCAGGCAGAGCCGGTAGAGAAGATTGCGTAGGGTTTCTCACTGGACGCATGTGCATGGCTGCACCTGACGTGTCCGGGTTGAGGACCTATGTCATCAGTTTACTGGCGCGGTTGTGGAAGGAGCATTGGACGCACAGGAGCGTCAGATGGCACCCCTTCGAACATGTTAGATCCCAAAATCTGCGTTCTAGAACTCTCTGGTCGTCCATCAGACGCACGACGAGGCCACCGCCCGGCGCGTCGATTGATACGTCCGGAGAGTCCGGATCTGGGCCGGGGTTTCGTCCCGTTCGCGGCAAATGGACACGTTAGATGTCATGCACCCGCATGTCCGATGCAACTTTAATCGATCATGGGATAGGTTTGACCGTTGGGAGATCAATGGCCGAAGTTTTGAATCGGGGATGCATGCCACGCATCTCGAGCACCGGATGCACGGTGCGTTCGATGCTCATTTCTCGAGCCCAACGGCTACGACAACCAAGGGCTGGTTATATAAGTGGAGTGGCTTGCTATGGGATGTTTCTCTTGGCATTTTGAAAATCCTTGACATCCTTTGAGATGAGCTAAAGTTCTCCCATCCACTCTCTTACTTGCTTGTACATTTCATGGTGAAGCTGAGAGAGAACTTAGTGCATTGCTTGCTTGTTGCATCTAGTGCACTTGAAGATCATTGTGGCCGATGGATTTCTTGTTACTCTTGGAGAGTACTTGCTCCTAGCGGCTTGATGATTATTGGAGGCATTGAGCGTAGAAGGAGATTGTTCTTGCCCACCTCCCTATTGATTGTAAGGGTTCTTGAGCATCCCTGCCGGAGCGGAATTGCTGCTCTAGTGGATTGCGTGTGTCATTGAGTACCACAGTATCAAGTGGTGCCTTGCGGGGAGCTTGGCTTGCGGGCCTCACTGAAGGACCATCGAGGTGTCGATCGACACAACCGGAGACTAGTTTGTCGATGCACAAGTGAACTCTAGCTCCTAGTGATTATCTTCGTCCATTTGATTGTGATTGCATATCTTCATCGGTGATTAGATCATTGCCTCTATAAGTCGGTATAACAAGTGCAATCTCTTCTTGCAAGTTAATTTGATATATATTGTGCTTGTGTAGTTCTAACTTGTGTAGCTTTGCTAGTTAGTAGAGATATATATATTGTCTTAATTAGCATGCTCATCAAGTTGGTAATATAGCAATCTATCTATTGTGTGACATAAAGATCATAGCAGCTAGAATTGTGCAAATAGGAGGCTTGTTGACCATTAGAGCTAGAGCTACTGGTTTTAAGCTTTTTGTTGGACTAACAAATTTGCTCTAGTGTATTTGTAGAAATTTTAATAGGCTATTCACCACCCCCTCTAGCCATATAGGACCTTTCACCATATGGCATAGCTAGGCGGTGCGCTCTAGCGACGCGACGCGTGCGTGTGTCGTGGTCAAGCGTCATGCCTATGGTTATGGTTGAGCAATGTGGTGGCGCGTGCAGCCCACACGGAGGTGGCTCCAGCCACAGGGCCTACAGAATTTCTTCACATCTATCATGACCGATGCTCCGCGTGTCAGCGCGATGCGTGGGCGCACAGGGCGGGTTAGGGCGTCCGCGTCAATGTAGAAGGTGAAGTTGGACAGCCCCGATGGCTCGGAGAGCGAGCTAGAGTTGGTCGAGGACACCCGCATCGCTGACGTCGCGGAGGAGGCCGAGCTGGAGCTTCCCTTCTCATGCCGCGCCGGGTCGTGCATGGCGTCTTGCGCCGAAGTTGGCGTCCGAGAGAGGTGGTGCGACTCTCCCGCGCCTAGAGCGTCCCTCGTGCCCTCATCACCTTCACCTTCTCGCACCAAGGGCTTGCCTCCGTAGGCATTTGAGTCTGGGTGAAAACCATGTATGACTGCGTACCTCGGGCCGGGGGACGATGGCGCAATTCGGTGTCATTTTCCTTCTTGAAGGCGTTGTTGCATTCTCCAATTCTTGCCATCGCATAAGCCCTTCTGAGCTTGTTACACCTACTGGGCAAGTCTAGGGGTGAAAGCCACTCCTAGCCGGGTGCTCCATGTATCGATGGTGGTGTTTGTGGATATCGCCCCCTTATTGAAGGCATCGATACGAGCACACTTGTGTTTATCCGTGCTAGCGCATCCTAGAGCTCTCCCCGCCTAATCTCACTTATCTTGTTTCGGTTTGTCTATCATCCTACCTATGGGATTTACACACACTGTTTCCTGTCGGGCGCTCTCCCTCAATGGCCTTCTCGATCAGTCGTCATCTGGATTGCTTGAGTACTTTGCCTCATCATATGCTAGGTTACGGGGACCTTGATCTTCTTCTCTAGATGTCCTCATCCTCCTTCTGGTGGCCCGCCCCCTTTGGGGCTTCCTTCTCCCAAACAACGTTGGTGGACGTCGGTTGGAGCTACTCTCGCTGTTGCATGTTGGGTCCTACTCAATGCCTCAACATTTTAGTTGTCAACTGTTGGACCCCACTCTATGTATTCCTTACAGTTGCATGGAGTCTAGAGCTCTTCAGAGCATGTCATTGGTGGTGGCACAAGTTAGGTAGTAGTGTGTTCTTTTGCTCTGGAAGGTCGGCTGAATTGGTAGATGAATTATGTTATCGTCATCGTCATCATCGTTGATGTTGTGTTAAGTGTTGTAATTCTCTTCTCTCTCTGTCTCCCTCCCACTCATGTACTTCATTCACATTGAAGACTCACACATGTATTAGGTGTCTGGCACTCTCCATCCCCCAGCTTACCTGGTATTAATGGAAAATTATTCATGTGGGGTTCTCACCCCTCCGGTGTTGTCTTAAAAAAAACCTTGTCTACATAGAGTTCCATACATTCCATTTATTATTGCAGGTTTGGCCCGGGTAGTGCATTGGGTTAATATTAGATTGTGTTAGTTCTTTTAAAAGTTTCTAGTGTTCCTTGAATAGTGCTGAAGTTATGTCTGATCAGAATATGTTCAAAGAAGGAGAGCAAAAGTGTTGCTTGCAATGTGCTAAAGTTAGTTTCTATCGGGTGATGGTTGTGTCTGGAAAAGAAGAGCAACATCATGAAATAGTGTAATCGGACTAGGGGGCAGATATAGGCTTGTCGATTGCACGGGGACTGATAGGCCTATTGGCCACTGGGGCGCGGCGGGCCTATCGGCCGGACATGAGTTGAATGGGCCTTTTGGTGGTCCATCAGAACCACTATTGGTGCCGAAAAACTTCATGGTGGGCGTCGCTCTACCACGCCGTCGCCAACATGATGATGTATTTGCAATTTTTGTATAACAACTTTGGCAATTAATCAATAAAAAGTAGTATTTAAAAAAAATCAAGACAATCGGGTCGTCCAAAGGCAATTAAAGTAGATGTTATAATTGTACTCTACTCTAGGGTTTACTTCATTAGTCAGAAGCAAAATGAAAAAGATGAGGAAGACGGAGAGGGCAACCCTCTACATCCTGCAAAACCCCTGCCTTCTCCAAGTACTCAATGCTGTCCGACAAAGTTTCCTCCATTTTCCTTGGTTTCCAGCCTAGACTCTTAAGTTTCTCTGATGTAACTGGCGAGATTTCAGATTCATAGTCCTTGCTGTCGCTGCAGCAGAGTTGCATATAGTGTAAATGTAAAGAGATAAGAGCTAGACAATCAACTCAATCAACAGGGACATCGTAAGAGATTTACCAGTTCACATAATTGTAGTTGGGGTTGGACTTCTTCAACAAGTTCACTATGTCGTTTGTGCTGATCCGATCCGGTGAACAGATGTATCTCCCACATGAGTCCACTTTCTCATATACCAAAAGCAAAGCATCAGCAACGTCACGGACATCAACTATGTTCCACGGCATGTTCTTCATCTCCCTAGGGCCTCCTATAATCAAGCAAATGAAATAAATAAGTGTGTCAAGAAAACCATTGCACCCGACTGTGATTTTGAGAACAACAAATTGGAGAGCAAACTCTGAATCTGATTAGGGCTATGGGCAGCTAGGTATAACGGTATAACTTATAAGGCAAGGAGAATATCTAGTTAGGTCTCTTTCCTTCAACGCTAATTCATCAAGTAAACAAACTTTATTTAACGTTCAAACGAGTAACATAGCTTTCACTATATATATTACCGGTCTACATACTCTGATCTCTTATACAACCCATTATCCAGTGGTATGGTGGTTAATAACCACAATAGCACATCAAGTTGGGAATTAGTCACAGGATGCTAGTAAAGTTTCACACAATCAAAGGCAAGAAAATAACCATACAGTAAAAATTATCCAATTAATGGATAACTGAAAGTAGCAATAATATATACACGCCACCTTTTATAATGTAGACGAGGAGTTCACTCGTGGTATTGATCAGTGGCTGAAGGAGTGGACCTAAGACGATACAAGGGCAAACTGTAACAACATTTAGTCCATTCTTCTCTCCATACTCCAATGCTGTCTCTTCAGCAATTGTTTTGGCAGCAGGGTACCAGTTCTGCAAGCACAGCTTAATTAGTTAACCCTAACAGTCCTCCCTGGCAGCATCCATTGGCAATAAGAATTGACAATAAATGGATAAAAAAATTCTAGTTGTGTTAGCAACCAGAAAAATTGATAGTACTTCTACCTATCTGAAGAAACTGAGAAATGATATTACTAACCTCACTCTTAATGCAAAAATCTTTGTCTGACCAGCAGCTCTCATCTTTGATTCTACCTTGGGGCCAACTCGGGTTATAATGTACAGCAGCTGTGGATGAAACCACGACAACTTTCTGAACATCATTTGCCGAGCAAGCCTGCAGAACGTTCAGAGTGCCTTTGACAGCAGGAGACAATACCTCTGACTGCATGATTTTTACACAACTTATGTTCAAGCAGTAAAAACTTCCATACAACTGTTGAACAATAATAATCAAATTGGACAAACAGTTCAAAATGATAGCAGTAAACCGCGGAACCTCCAGACAGCCAGTGAATTCTAGAAGACTGCGATTCACGTACACCGGTACACGGTTGAGAACAAAGCGAATTAGGTGTCAATCCGAAGAGATTGGACCGAAACTTGCCTCGGGGTCGAGAACCTTGTCCGCGGGCACAGGAGGCGACGTGGAAGACCCCCTCGCAACCGGCGACCGCGCCCGCCAGGGCGACGCGATCGAGCATGTCGGCCTTGAACAGGAGCAAGCTCTCCGAGGCCCCGTCCAGCCCCCGGAGGTGGGCGTTCTTGGGATCACCTGAAGCAGAGCATGCATGAGTCCTCAGTTCCCGACGCGCGCGTCCACCGATCAATACGATACGAGCAGCGCACGCTCACTCAGACTCAGCCACAAACACCAGAGCGGCATGGGGTGTGGATGCATGCTTACTTGGATCGCGGACAGTGGCGTGCACGGCGTAGCCGGGGAGAGGAGGAGCTTGACGAGCCATGAGGCGACGTACCCGCCGCCCCCGGTGACGCACACGCGCGGCCGCGGCGGCGACGCCATCCTGCTCCACAGTACAACAGAGCCTGACTGCTCTGCTTCCTCCTCTTGGTCCGTATAATATCTCCGCCACGGCTTCCGCTTGGCAGTTGCCACTTCCAGCAGACCAGCAACAAAATACAAGGCGCAAATCGACGAGGAGAACACGCACAAGCAGAATCGAAAGAACCGGCCGGGATGGAGACAAACGACTAGGATTTCCCGGAGGCGCCGGCGCGCCGCCCCGGCCGGCATGTTTTCTGTACCGGGAGCTGAAAAATTCGTTCGTGCTGCTCGGAATGAAGTGGACCCCATGGGCCGCCAATAAAAAGCTGTGGTGGCCGGCTCAAGAAGATGGCGTGGCTCAAGAAGACCGTAGGCCCATCAGTCCTCTGTATGACATCTGATCCAACTCCGCCAACAAGTCCATGACTTTGGGCCATGGGATGGCCCGATGCTGTCTCGGTTTGGGTCGATTGAGCCCTGGCGTCCAATCATCGAGTTAAGTTGAGAACACCAGTTAAGATGACTAAAAAAATCATGTAAGCAACATTTACAAAAATCATGTTATAAAAAATCCCAGTTCTAATTGTAACAGCTCAGAATACCTCAAATATTAGGCAAAAATCATTTACAATGATTGTTTCCTGTCATGGATGGAGATCTCCTTTTTTTTTTTACAAAAAAACGGCAGGACTCTGTCTTTCGTAGATAAGAGAGTTCAAAACACACAAAACAAGCTACCCAAGGAACAAAGGATCTAGCAACACACCTTCCCATAAAAAGACGAGTTGGAGCTACGACAGCGAAAATCAAATACTCGAATAAAATGCTCTCTTCCGTTGGTCGATGTCATCTTTGGCTCTCGAGGCCACTTGTAGAGCTGATTGGAAGCTATTTTCAAAAAATTATTTGGTTTCGTTCCTTCTAAGTTCCACATTATGTAGATTGCCACACCATTGAATTGTCGTTGTTGCTCTTTGGAAATAAACTAGGTGGTCACTGTCACGCATCCCTGTGGCTATCCCATTGCGGCCGATAGCCCAGGTGTAGGATCCTCATGGCCAAATATGAGCCCGTTGATTGGCTAGGTGCAACGGGAAATGGCACCAGCTCCGTTTCGTTTGCAAGAGGTTGTGGAGGCCACAGTGGCTGGTGTGTGATAGGTTGATGGCTTCTCTAGTGGGATGGTGCAATGGTGGCAGGTCATGTCGCGCATGTGGCTTGAGTAGCGAAGCTAGCCAGAAATGGTGTTTGTATTATTCTTGTATACTTCCTCTTAATGAATCACGTGCTACATTGCACGTTAACAAAAAAGATTAGTGAGACAAACATGTCATCCGAAGGCAGTTAAAGTAGATGTTATAATTGTATTACAGAGTTTACTTCATTAGTCAGAAGCAAAATGAAAAAGATGAGGAAGACGGAGAGGGCAACCCTCTACATCTTGCAAAAACCCTGCCTTCTCGAAGTACTTAATGCTGTCCAACAAAGTTTCCTCCGTTTTCCTTGGATTCCAGCCTAGACTCTTAAGTTTCTCTGATGTAACTGGCGAGATTTGGGATTCATAGACCTTGCTGTCACTGTAGCAGAGTTGCACATAGTGTAAATGTAAAGAGATTGAAAGCTATACAGTCAAGTCCAAACAACAGGGACATAATAAGAGATTTACCAGTTCACGTAATTGTAGTTGGGGTAGGACTTCTTCAACATTTTCACTATGTCCTTTGTGCTGATCCGATCCGGTGAACAGATGTATCTCCCAGATGATTCCACTTTCTCATATACCAAAAGCAAAGCATCAGCTACATCACGGACATCAACTATGTTCCAGGGCACGTTCTTCATCTCCCTAGGACCTCCTGTAATCAAGCAAATGAAATAAATAAGTGTGTCAAGAAAACCATTGCACCGGATTGTGATTTTGAGAACAACAAATTAGAGAGCAAACTCAGAATCTGATTAGGGCTATGGGTAGCTAGGTATAAGTATAACTTATATGGCAAGGTGAATATCTAGTTAGGCTCTTTTCCTTCAATGCTAATTCATCAAGTAAACACACTTTATTTGGGAATCAACGTTCAAACGAGTAACATATCTTTCACTATATATACTACCAGTCTACTTACTCTGATCTCTTCTACAACCCATTAACCACATCAAGTTGGGAATTAGTCACGCGATGCTAGTAAGTTTCACACAATCAAAAAGTCAAGAAGATAACCATACAGTAATAATTATCCAATTAATGGATAATAACTGAATGCACCAATAAAATAGAGGCCACCTTTTATAATGTAGATGAGGAGTTCACTCGTGGTATTGATCAGTGGCTGAAGGAGTGGACCTAAAACGATACAAGGGCAAACTGTAACAACAAGTAGTCCATTCTTCTCTCCGTACTCCAATGCCGTCTCTTCAGCAATTGTCTTGGCAGCAGGGTACCAGTTCTGCAAGCACAGATTAGTTAACCCTAACACAGTCCTCCCTAGCAGCATCAATTGGCAATAAGAATTGACAATAAATGGAAAAAAAAATTAGTTGTGTTAGCAACCAGAAAAATTGATAGTAATTCAGTACTTCTACATATCTGAAGAAACTGAGAAATAATATTACTAACCTCATTCTTAATGCAAAAATCTTTGTCTGACCAGCAGCTCTCATCTTTGATTCTACCTTGGGGCCAACTCGGGTTATAATGAACAGCAGCTGTGGATGAAACCACGACAACTTTCTGAACATCATTTGCCGAGCAAGCCTGCAGAACGTTCAGAGTGCCTTTGACAGCAGGAGACAATACCTCTGACTGCATGATTTTTAATCAACGTATGTTCAAGCAGTAAAAACTTCCATACAACTATTGAGCAATAATCAAATTGGACAAACAGTTCAAAATGATAGCAGTAAACCACGGAACCACCAGACAAGCAGTGAATTCTGGAAGACTGCGATTCACGTACACGGTTCAGAATAAAGCGAATTAGGTGTCAATCCGAAGAGATTGGACCGAAACTTGCCTCAGGATCGTGGACCTTGTCCGCGGGCACAGGGGAGGCGACGTGGAAGACCCCCTGGCACCCGGCGACCGCGGCCGCCAGGGCGTCGGGATCGAGCATGTCGGCCTTGAACAGGAGCAATCTCTCCGTGGCCCCGTCCAGCCGCCGCAGGTGGGCGTTCTTGGGATCACCTGAAGCAGAGAGCCAGCCGCCATGCATCAGTCCTCAATTCTAACGCGTCGACCAATCAAGACAAGCAGCCGCAAACACATGCAGAGGAGCGGCAGAGCGGCATGGGGATGTGCATGCTTACTCAGGTCGCGGACAGTGGCGTGGACGGCGTAGCCGCGAGAGAGGAGGAGCTTGACGAGCCATGAGGCGACGTACCCGCCGCCCCCGGTGACGCACACGCGCGGCCGCGGCGGCGACGCCATCCCGGTCCACTATGGGCCTCACGCTGCTTCCTCCTCTCCCGTCCGTGCATAATATCTCCGACGGCACGGCCTCCACTTGCCAGCTGCCACTTCATTGTCCCACCGCCAAAATACATACAAGGCGCAAATTGACGAGAACAACGGCCGTGATGGAGACAAACGAGCGACTAAGCCGAGTGTGGTGTGGATTTCCCCAAGGCGCCGGCGCGCCGCCTCGGGCCAGCATGAATGCATGACCAATCCTCTGGCTCGAGCCTGAGTGTCGTCACCGAAGAGTTAATTCTTCGCAACTGTGATGTTGTCTGTTGGTTTGTTTTTTTTTTTCTTAGAAAAAAAAAATCAGGGAATACCTTTTCCATTTCATCCCTGGAAGTAGTTGTTCCTGTGAGCTGGGTGTCGGTGTGGTAGAGAAGTGCCAGTGCCGAATTATACTAAGAAAAGAGAGTGTTCGTGGTGCCAAATTGCTGAATTCTGTAGCCTGAATATGAATTGGACTACAGAGACAGGGGACCGCTAATTATCTGTCAGGGAACAGTAATTCAAGTAGGATATTCTCGCCAGCTTTTTTTTTTTTTTTTTTGGCTTGATTATACTGTATAATATGTTGGGGAACCGTTTCCAGTTCACAATAAATATTGCTAGGTTCTGCTCTGATCAATTTCCTCTGCAGAATGACTTGTGATTTTCAGTATGTACTGAGCAGGGGTACAATCACTGTTTGAACTGAATGCAGTTATATATACTAATGTCATTGAGTCTTTCTGCAGATAGACGGGGCAAACTGATGAAATTGTGGCAGAACATGATGAAAGGATATCTAAGTCTCCCCCGGATACTAAAGAAAAGATATGGATGATGCAAGATCAGCTTCATGGCCAAGGCATAATTGCATTTCGCTTCTCCCCAAGGTAGTGTACATTTAGTTCGAGAGCTGAGATTGAGGATAAAAGAGATTGAAAGGGCAATAAACCACTCAAGTGGAGGCACCCGTGTATCTGGGTGGTAAGTTCAGTTACAATGATCACTAAAGTAGTTCTGTTAAACCATGCATATGCTTAACGAAAGAAAACGATTATGTTTACTGATGTAAAAAAAAAAAACACCATGCAGTGCGTTACAGAAAATGAAAGCATTGGAGCTGACCCTTTCCAAGGCTCAAAGGGCATACCCACGTTCATGTCAGATACTCAGATGGAATCAAAGCTGCGTGCAATGATGCATAACAGTGAAGAATTGGTCAGAGCACACCAGAGTGAATCTTCATTCCTCGAGCATTCAGTTGGACGGTTATTATCATTATGCAATATTCTCATTAAACGTGAATTCCCTAAAGGAGAAAGCATTCAGTTGGACGGTTATTATCATTATGCAATATTCTCTGACAATGTGCTTGCAAGTGCTGGGGTTGTCAACTCTACAATTGCTGCATCAAAGGTATGATCTTAAATTTGTGAAGCAATATTACTTGACTTGCTTTTTCTGTCAGCCACGTGCTTACTCAATGAACTACAATTAAAACCATGGAACTTCGATGTGGCAACTACTGCAGCAATATATACATTATATGTATCTCAGTTGCCAACTGCAAATTGAACGCAAGTCATGCATATATAGTCAACAACAGGAAGCCACTGAATGCTAAAAAGTCATGCCATTTTGGGACCCTCCGAAACACAAACAAACAACCGTGACCATGAAAGAATCTTAAACGAATTGAAAACAAGTCCCCGTTGCGATCACTAACATCAGACCACAAAAGTCAGGGGAATCAAGTTCACAAGAACAGAAACAGAAGGCCTTCAAACTAAACATGGCAAGTACATGGTAGCTCTTAAGCTAGATGCTTGGCGCATGTACTTTCATTCCTGTAACCTTACATAAACGCTGTATGACTTCCTTTGGGGTTTTTTGAATGAAATCTAGGTGGGGAAACTCCCCCACCCCGGTTTGCTTTCAAAAAAAAAAAAAAAAAAAACATGGTAAGTACAGTCCAACTAGCTAGCAATTAATATAGTGGTAGCAATTATAAAGAGTCACATCAGGCTCCCTAAGCCATAGGTACCTAAAGATACATAAAAGGTGCCGAATGACTTGCACAGAACAACCACAGCACATCGATCTGATCCACTATGAACAAATGTCAAGTTAGAAGCAGCGGGACTATGTCCAAAGCTTTTGCATCAGGATAGCATCTTCCGCTGCAACACAGACATGATGTTGTCAAACTTACGTTCAGCACTGCTGCACACATCCTCGTACCCGCTACGCGCTGTCTTGATACTCGCGGCCTCCACATCTACCTTTTCCTTCTCCAATTCAATCTTCCGGTTTAGCTGGCGAATGCGCCCAAGGTCTTGCTCGAGCTTAGCTGCAGATATATCATTTTCAGCAATCCGTTCAGCAAGCCGGGATGACATATCTGTCTTCCACAAACTTCAAATCCAGCTTGTCAATTTCTCCATGACAATTGGTGCACTCGGATTTGAGCTTGACCAATTCGCTCATGGCGCTCTCCATAGACTGCGCAATTTCCTGTAGGTGGGAGATTGTCTTCATCTTGTCCTCAAACCATTCCATGCTATTGTCTATGCTTGCTTGCGTTGTAATCTTCACTAAGTCCATGAATGGGGCAAATTTTTGGAGTGCAAGGAAATGTGGTTGCTGCAGAAGCTCCTTAAACACATGCATTGCTTCTGCTTCAACTAGAGGCTGTGGTGAAAGCAAGCTTCCAAAAGCAGAGCAGCTCAATGGAGAGCTGTCGATGATGCGCTGTGAACTCCCAGCATTCTGTAAAACTGACCTCTCATCCACTTTCCTACGGGCATGTTCAGCCGGACAATCAAGAGATAGGATAGTTGCTTCCATAACATGGCTGCTTTCAGCAAATTTGGTAGCAGCATGGTCTGTGCAAATATCACCATTTCCCTTCAGTTCAATAAGGTTGTTGGTCATACCCATCGGCTCATCAAATTGAGTATCATGTATGTCAGTACCTGCACACAGAGATCCAATCATAACCATTGGTCTGCAACTATCATGTATGCCTTCATATGTAGCAAACTATGCACAATTTGACATGGGTAGATTTTCCACGGTTCATACCTCTCCCATTATCCATTGATTTAAAGCAAGGAGACACCATTGGTAACAGGTCCTGATTTGATAATTCAGTTATGTTCTGTGCATCCTCCAAAGTTCTATTAAGCTGCTCTTGAGTAGCAGATTTCGGACACTCCAACTGCATGCAAAATAGTAAGGGTGAGAAGCTGATGGCTAATATAAGTATTAGTTTGCAAAAGAATGTTCTTACTGCTAAGGGACATTCTTCCATTGGCTCTGTCACTTCCTTTCTTCCTTTCTGCTGGACAGTCCTAGTCACATCCAATGAGCTATCTGGACTGCACGGTCCTTTGATCCTGTCCTGTTAGCCACTGCAGATTGTCCACCAACAGTTATTATATTTTAATTACCACCTATAATGTATCCCATAGAGAACACTTACATTTCTTACATGAAGCCTTTTTAATTGAAGCCAATTTCGTTCTTCCATAGACAAGTCCTTTAAAATTTCTTCCAGAGATAGGTCCACTAAGCTCACCATCAGTAACAACCATATCAGATAGGATTTCTCGATTGTCCACTGGTGCTGAATGTCCTGGATAAGCACAAAGGAGTCCATTCATTGGCACCGAATTCACTATCCCATGTGAACCTTGAGGACTGTTCTTTTCAGAGGAAAAAGAATTCGGTGAATGAGTGCTTTCTGGTGACTTGCACAGCAAAGGAATGCCCATCTTAGAGACAGAAGCATGTTCAGAACCTTCAGCTAATATGTTCTTTCCTGTATTGTGTTCTTCATCACTGGATGATATCTCAACTGGTGACCTTTGCCTTTTACCAGACACAGATCGCTGCCTTGAGTTAGCCTGCCTCTGCACAAGGAAATATCCTGTATTGTGTTCTTCATCACTGGATGATATCTCAACTGGTGACCTTTGCCTTTTACCAGACACAGATCGCTGCCTTGAGTTAGCCTGCCTCTGCACAAGGAAATATTTAGAACAGGGCATGGAAGTTGAAGATAAGATGTTTTATTGCTATATATGCTAGAACTTCAGAGAGATACCATTCTTTATCGATGTGCTACATGCATTTTTGCATGCCAATGGTTGAAACAAATTTGAAATTTGCATGCTACATACATAGGGGGTTGTTGTGTTACCTCACCAGCCGACGATTGCTGCATGGCCGGCCTGATAAAACGAATGTGCAGGTACTCTGGCTCTCTCTGACCGGAGTAGTAGTCGACGACATAGCTGAAGTCGTCGATTATTTTAGCCACGTTGGCGCGGACCCAGTTTCCTTTGTAGTAGGCCTCCACCTCCTCCCCGACCTTGAAGGCTTGAACCTCCTGTTACGCTTGCGGCGGAGAGCGACAACCGTGCGCGACGGGACCCAGACGCCGTCATCAGTGTAGTCGCATCGGGGTCGGACGAGGTGGCGCATGAACGTGCTGACCCCGCGGGTGATTGGGAACGCAATCTCGACGCAACGGTCGTCGGCTGAGAGGACGAGGCCGGACCACCAGCCGCCTTCTTCGCAGGCCTCGACGACGTCGTCGGGGAGGAAGCACGGCGAGGACTTCAGAGCCGGGGGCCGCGGCCGGATGTGGGTGGGGGCGACCTCGAACCGCCTGCTGCCGTGGCCGTCGAAGGTGACGTTGTACCGCGCCGGCGCGGAAGAGCCGCAGTCGACGACGGTAGCCTCATACCAGGTGCCGTAGTATCCCTTCTCGTTGCGGCGGACCTCGACCTTGGCGCCAGGGCGTAGGAAGCTCGCCGTCTCCCCGGAAGTGAATGAGGATGGATCCCGAGGGCAATGGGAGCACCGAGCCACTCGCTGACTGCGGCGGCAGCGGGCCGGGAGCGCCGGCGAGCGGCTCGCCATAGATTTGGGCGGAGCTGGGGGCGGACGCCTGCTCTGCTCCTCCTCTTCCTCCCGGCGGCTCGGAACTGAGAAGAGAAGGTCGTGCGGGCCCTCTCCTCCGTCAGGAAGCAGTGCGCCGCTGTCTACCCAACCAGGCAAAGAGAATGCCAGAAAGGGATGTGAGATGTCCTATTAACCGGCTGGATTTTAATTTGTTGATTGTATTGGTCCGAGTTGGTTGGGTCAAATAAATATATTGTTGGCTAAGATAAAGGCCAGTCTCACTAGAGTTTAATAAGTCGTTTAAATACATATTAAATATGGTGTCACATCAGTAAAAGTCTACTTTTTTTGTATGAAACGCTGCGGAGAGATAAGGAAAAAGTTTCATAACTCTCTTGGCACGAGTTGGTTGGGTGAAATAAATATATTGTTTGCTAAGATAAGAAACCAAGTTGGGATCTTTTTTCACCCAATGCAAGACGCGACGCAAAGGCAAAAATAGGTCATGCACACGGTTTTAGGTCTGTCTCCAAAGATGGGGCGTGCATTCGATGGTTTAGGTGATGTACAAAGTGAAAATTACGTGATGTAAAATTACTCAACTCCAACAAATGCCCTATATGCATATATAGAGAACTTTTTCATAAAGGACCCTAATTTTTTTTTCGAAATCAACTAAGCCTATATCTAAAAATACATTCTCACTAGCGCTTTTACATCAAAAACCCCGAGAGTGAAACAAAATTGTGTTGAGACCCTTCTTCTTCCTCAATCCGATAGAGGACGGACGAGGAGGTCGGGACGGATGAGGGCTTGGCCGGTGCCCCGCCGGTGGGCTGCCGGCGGCCGGTGCGGGCCAGCCAATTACAGAGGGCGCGGCCCCGCCCAAGGCGAGCTACGGTGGCCCGGCTTAGTCGAGGGCGGCGCCCGGAGCCGGCCCCGGTGTTAGCCGGCGATCAAGGCGTGACGCCGGGACGTGAGGGGCCATCGGTCGGCAAATGGAATCGAAAGCGGGGCCGCAAGGGCGCAACGCGCAGGAGGCCGCGAGGGCGGGCGCGTGGGACGAGGTGGGCATGGGGAACACGTAGATGAGCTGCATGGAGCGTGGTCGAGCACCGCCGCGAGGCCGTGGGCGGGGCGGCCGGCGCGATGACGGCCGAAGACGGCCGAGCTTGGGGAAGAAGCGGTTGAAGGAGAGAGAGAGGCCACGTATTTTTGCATCCGAAGGAGAGAGGAGAGGCTTTTGCCAACCGCTTCGACTGGTTGGCAACCGAGGCTCCCATACGCCTTCTCGTTGGAGGCGTTTTTATCATGCAAAAGCACCGTAGCCGCCGCAATTTGCTGGTTTGCCCGCTCCGTTGGAGACACCTTAGCTGGAAAAAAAAATACTCTCCAACACAAGACGCAAACGGGGAACGCATGTTGGGTGGGAGGCAATGAAGAACAAAACTCCGCGTCATCTCTCATCGACCCAAACGAGAGGGCGAGAGGGCGCTCGGTAGGAACCAGGGCGAGCTCACCTGCATATGTGTATCTATTAGTTCAGGACCATGAGGACCATATTGATGTATATGTGTACCAAGAAATTAGAAAACAAAGAACTTCTGGATATTTCCAAAACCAACAATTACTTACCACATTTTCACTGCAGACTCATTGTCTGACCAGCAACTCTAATCTTTCAGTATATCCTGAGGCCAATTCAGGAGGTACCTTTCACAGCAGTATCGAGTAGCATTGATGCATTCAGAACGTGGTGAGTACAAAGCACAAGTATTCTGTAAACCACAAAACTATCAGAACTTGCCGAGGAGGAAGGGATACAACATCAACGCCGAAAAAACTTGCTTTCACCTTTACTTGGTGTGAAATTTTAATGTCACGTGTTGGCACTTGGCATCATAATTCACATTGGATACAAATTTAAGGAAGTGACATGTCTACAGCATGAACGCATGATAGATAAAGGGTAAAGAGACTTATAAGTTATAACAAGCTTTGTCATGCAAATATTTACAATTGCGACAAGCACATCAGAGGAAACAAGAAGACTGTCACTACACCACAACACTTAATCGCAGCGGAGGTCGGTTGCTAAAGTGAATAATTAGCGTTGAACGGTCGGTTGCTATAGATTATCCTCGAACAGTCAGTGGCTAAAACTGAATACTGCGATGGATCGACCGTTGCAAAAACTATATTGCTTTTGTGTTGGGCCGGTCGGGCCGCTATATATGAATAACAAAGTCGACCGTCCGTTCTAAACAAATTTCCGATTGGCGGGCTGTGTATTTGGGCCGTTCCGCGGCAGTTTTGGCCCAAAAAGACCTAAACCCTAAGTCACCCCACACAACCCACCCCACAGCCGCCTCCACCTGCTCCTCCATTCTCACGCGCCGTCTCCACGCACGGGCACACACACATGCGCCGCCTCCACCTGCCCGGCCGGCTATCCCTGCTGCACGGTGCACACGCCGCCGCCCCGACCGAGCCCACCCACCGCCCGCCCATCCCTGCTGTCCAGCTGCCGGCCTATCTCTGCCCCCGCCGGCCGACGGCCCATGCTCCTAGCGACCCAAGGAAACCGAGAGAGGCTTCCATGCGGCGACGGCGGCGTCCCCAAGTTGAGGGCAGCAAGAAGGTGTGTAGCCCCGATCTCCCTTCACTACCTAGGCTCGATGGAAGAAACGGTTCCCTGCGACGGCAACGACAGCGGCGGCGGCCCAAGCTGTGGGCGGCGAGAAGGCATTGACGCGAGGGCAAGTGAATCCGTGTCCTCTACGTGTGAATCCTGGAGCCTCAATGACATAGGTCGAATCCATTGAGGTATACGTATTCTCCACTCGCGTTCTTCTATCCTTATCTCCTTGTACTGTTGTTCTTCGTTTTTTCTTCAGTTGTTCTTCTAGTGCATCGACAGATCTAGTATGTCCATGTCTATGTTCTACTGCTAGTCCATTCAGATCCTGCCGGTGGCACCAGCCTCCTCGTATTTTTCTTGGGATGGAGAGGATTTCAGCTTTCTTTGATTTGTTTCGTGCATCCTGTAGCTAGATGTGTGATATTAATATTAGACTCTGCTGGCTGTCACCAATTCAGTTCATTACAAATCTGAGTATTTAAGTCAATCTTTCTCAACTATATATGTTAACCATTTTCATATCCTATAAAAACCCATGTATAAATGCTTTAAGAAGAATAAACATGCAGAAATTAATTAATTGCATAGCTCAACTTTTATGTCCAAGAATTACTACTAGTTAAATTGGTCCATCCAGTCACAAAAAAGCAGTACTTTGAACAATGGACATAGAATTGAGTTGTCTAATTTCAAAGAGCTTTTAGGTGTATATAAGGTTTAGAACAGAGAGAGAGAGTCTTTATGTGACCTATGCTGTCCAAGCTGTGCAATTCAATCAATAAAATTCTAGATGTGTTCCTACTTCTGAAAGGGGATGTGTATTAGACAAAATTCTAGGAGGGTTGTCATATACCTTATCCAGGTGGTAGTTTGTTCCCTCAGTAGTTAGAAAATACGATTCTTCATCAGAATGTGCTCTTTGAGTCCGACTTTCTATTGGTGAATTTATTATTACTTCATTCTTCAATATTGGGCACATACATATATCCTCAAGTCTCATGCATAGACAGCTAGTGATCTATACGTGGGAAATACTTGAGAATAGAAGCTAGTGATATGTACAGTTATGTCCATGTCAAATAGAAGCTAACACTTGAGAAATTCTTCTGTTAACTGCTGGCTGCTTGGCCATTTAATCATTTATGTCCACTTGATTTTGTTCTCTATTTTGATATGTGGTTAGTATCTACAGGTACTAACTAATGATACTTGACAGCTAAAGGAATGTAGGCAGCAACCAAGGTCTTCTCATGGTGTTGCTAGTTCTTCTCGTAGATCTTCTCAAGATGCTTGCTCGATCATCTCGTAGATGCTAGGTGGTGGTAGCTAGTTGGTAGGAAAAGTGTTGGGGGCAGATTTGGTGTAGAATCTTCTCATGGGGTTGTTGGTAGTGTCTTGTTGATAGGAAGCCACTGGCGAACTAGATGCTAAGTGTGTTTTGGTTTCTAGACTTGAACCTGATGGTGCTATATTTAGATCAATGTTGGATCACTTTTGGATGATGATCTATGTTTGTGTATGAGTAATGTGCCCATTTGTGTTATTCAATATCGTATTGCTTCTGAATGTGGTCTATATTTAATTACATTTGGATTTTTTTTTACCTATTAAATTGAGCTCGATGGACCATCAGTTGCTAAAGTTCAATATTGCGATAGACCATCCGTTGCTAAAAGCTCTAACTGGTTAGCCGTTGCTAAAGTTTTACCATCGAGCGGTCCGTTGCTAAATGTTGGTCCGTTGCTGTATATATTTAACCACGGCTTCATTAGCATCTGTTGAAGTCCGTTGCTATAACTTTCAGCAACGGACTGTAAGTCGCTGTATGCCCCCTATAGCAACTTCAAGTCAGTCGCTGTTTAAGGGTTGTGGTGTAGTGTGTCCACAGGTTCTTTCGTACTGAAAACATAAAGATAAAAGTAGTAGTTGTTATTCATTGTTCATTTGTCAAAACCAAGCAAGTGAGCTTAGCTCAAGTGATTGGATGGAAGTGTATTCACCAACTGGAATTTGGGTGCTCATTTTCCTGTTAATAAAAAAACAGCTAACTCCTCCAAGGTTGGTTACACTTTTTCTCATTCACAAGAAGCAAAATGAAAAAGATGAGGAATACGGCAGGGGCAACCCTCTACATCCTGCAAAAACTGTGCCTTCTCCAAGTACTCAATGCTGTCCAACAACGTTTCCTCCATTTTCCTTGGTTTCCAGCCTAGACTCTTAAGTTTCTCCGATGTAACTGGCGAGATTTCGATTGACAGTCCTTGCTGTCGCTGCAGAAGAGAATTGCATATAGTGTAAATGTAAAGGGATGAGAACTAGACATTCAAGTCCAAACAACAGGGACATCGTCAGAGATTCACCATTTCACATAATTGTAGTTGGGGTAGGACTTCTTCAACAAGTTCACTATGTCGTTTGTGCTGATCCGATCGGGTGCACAGATGTATCTCTCAGATGATTCCACTTTCTCATATACCAAAAAGCAAAGCATCAGCTACGTCACGGACGTCAACTATGTTCCAAGGCACGTTGTTCATCTCCCTAGGACCTCCTGTAATCAAGCAAATGAAATAAATGTGTCAGAAAACCATTGCACCCGACTGTGATTTTGAGAACAATAAATTAGAGAACAAACTCAGAATCTGATTAAGGCAATGTGAATATCTAGTTAGGGCTCTTTCCTTCAACGCTAATTCATCAAGTAAACAAATTTTGTTTGGGAATCAACGTTCAAACTAGTATAACATAGCTTTCACTATATATGTTACCAGTCTCCTTACTCTGATCTCTTCTACAACCCATTAACCGCAATGCCACACCAAGATGGGAATTAGTCACAGGAAGTTTCACACAATCAAAGGCAAGAAAATAACCATACAGTAACAATACTCCAATTAATGTATAACTGAAAGTAGCAATAATATATAGGCACCTTTTATAATGTAGGCGAGGAGTTCACTCGTGGTATTGATCAGTGGCTGAAGGAGTGGACCTAAAACGAGACAAGGGCAAACTGTAACGACAAGTAGTCCATTCTTCTCTCCGTACTCCAATGCTATCTCTTCAAAAATTGTCTTGGCAGCTGGGTACCATTTCTGCAAGCACAGCTTAATTAACCCCCACAATGTATATGGACCAAGTAGTCCATATAAACAGTTTTTGTGTCATTGGTGTATAGATATTGTTGTTGCCACAATGTATATGGACCTCTCAAGTTGGAATTTGGAGTGAGAGATGAAGGTGAGAAAAAGAGTAATATTTGTTTATTCCTTATGGGTAGTCCACTATAGGGATCTATTGCTATGGACTGCTATGGTTTATGACAACATTGTGCTTGCTCAGTCCCCCTGACAGCATCAATTGGCAATAAGAATTGACATTAAATGGTTAAAGAATTCTAGTTGTGTTATCAACCAGAAAAATTGATAGTACTTCTACATCTCTGAAGAACTGAGAAATAATATTATTAACCTCATTCTTAATGCAAAAATCTTTGTCAGACCAGCAGCTCTCATCTTTGATTCTACCTTGGGGCCAACTCGGGTTATAATGAACAGCAGCTGTGGATGAAACCACGACAACTTTCTGAACATCATTTGCCGAGCAAGCCTGCAGAACGTTCAGAGTGCCTTTGACAGCAGGAGACAATACCTCTGACTGCATGATTTTACTCGTCATATGTTTAATACAAGCAGTAAAAAACTCCACATAGCTATTGAGCAATAAATAAATTGGAGAAACAGTTTAAAATGATAGCAGTGAACCACGGAACCACCAGACAGCCAGTGAATTCTGGAAGACTGCGATTCACGTACACGGTTCGTGTCAATCCGAAAAGATTGGACCGAAACTTGCCTCAGGATCGTGGACCTTGTCCGCGGGCACAGGGGAGGCGACGTGGAAGACCCCCTCGCACCCGGCGACCGCGGCCGCCAGGGCGTCGGGATCGAGCATGTCGGCCTTGAACAGGACCAAGCTCTCCGTGGCCCCGTCCAGCCGCCGCAGGTGGGCGTTCTTTGGATCACCTGAGGCAGCCGCCATGCATCAGTCCTCAATTCTAACGCGTCGACCAATCAAGACAAGCAGCCCCAAACTCATGCAGAGGCAGCGGCAGAGCGTCATGGGGGTGTGCATGCTTACTCGGGTCGCGGACAGTGGCGTGGACGGCGTAGCCGCGGGAGAGGAGAAGCTTGACGAGCCATGAGGCGACATACCCGCCGCCCCCGGTAACGCACGCGCGGGCGCCGCGGCGGCGACGCCATCCGGTCCTCTTCGTCCGCCGCTTACGTGCTAGGTGCCAGTTGCTTGTTCCAACGCCACTACACCAGACGCAAATCGACGAGAAGAACACGCCGGGAATTAGACAAACGTGCCGGGAAGAGTACGTGGTTGTTCCTTATCTTCAATCAAGGCTTAATGTGCCATTGAATATGGTTGGATCTTAGCTTGATTTGCATCAAAGTTAAGCCTAGCCGTGCAAGAGTGGTTGGAGAATATTCCTTAGCCTTGAAAGATCTTTTTACACTCCTCGTGCGCCTCCTTTTTATGGGGTTTACCCCACCGCAGCTTTGTCCATTGTCCGACCTGCTGCCACTTTGTGTTTTTTGAGTACTACTGATGTTGTCCATGAGTCCATTATTATGGGCGAATCAATGTCAAAGTGTGTTGCGTTCGAGCACCTCCATCTTTGCTGTTAGTGTATCGTGGTCGAGCACGTCGACATTCAACAGAGGCGCAATCTCCGGGCCGGGGACCTGTCCCAGCCATATATTTTCGCTGCTGCAGCAGGATGGGCATTTCTTTGGCGTCACTTGAGGCGGTGCACGGATGGAACACCTGCCTACGCGCTGTCCGGGGGCCACGAGCATCCCATTCTCCCCGATCTGATAGAATAGAATGCATCCTCATTATTTCAATTTTCAGGGCATGTTCACAATAACAGACATCCACAAGTTCATAACGAATAAGCACCACCAACGCGCACTCCGACATCACTGATCACATGCCAGACGGAAAAGATGGGGGAGGCGGCATGGATGCCCGTCCACACCCCGGAGAAGCCCTGCCTTTTCATAGCACTCGACGCTGTCCGAGAGCGTCTCCTCCAGTTTCCTTGGTTCCCAGCCCAGGTCCATCAGCTTCTGACATGTTAACGAGGCATTCTGATCGACATCAAGGATGCTGAAAACGCAACAGAGTGGGGTTCAGCAGGTCGCGCATAAAGAATTAGCAATGTGAATTTCAAAGTCTTGCCATGGCAAACCTACTTGTTTATGTAGCTGTACTCTGGGTACATCCTCTTCAGCAAGGCCACCAAATCCTTTGTGCAAATGTGATTCGGCGAGCAGATGTATCTCCCTGACGACTCTTTCTTCTCGTACAGCAGAAGTAAAGCATCGGCCACGTCACGGACGTCTACTATGTGCCACAGTCTGTTGTTCATCACATCAGGACCGCCTATAATCCACCAATGGAGTTACTATAGCGATAAAGCAACATACACCTAGTAGTAGCACTATGCAGTGTGCAACAGATATACATGCAAGAGAAATATCAGGTCTTCAAGGACTACTCATTTCAACAAAACATCAATAATGCACTGAGAACACGCTAATGAAATGTGGCCCTTCTTGTAGATGCAATAATTCCAGCATGGAAATACGTTATTTCAAACAATAAATGAGCCGAATATAGAATCACATGGAATAATTATGAAGAATCTGCTTGTGGATTAAGGCTTAGATAAACAGCTGTAGAGCATTTAGAAAAAGGCATGGCAGACCATGATATCTGAACATTCCCATCATTTCTATTTGAAAAATAAACTATGTGCAACAACAGTAACTATTAATGTGATCTAATCTCAAAGTCTTAGATTGGACCTCATAAATGCGGTCCAGAAAGAATGGATGGATATGTACGACTCACATTAAAACACAACTTGACTGGTGGTCAGGAGCACATCATCATAATGAGCCAGAACAGAAAATTCATCAAAGAAATGATAATCCTAGTAGCAGATGAGAAGGAATGTGAGAACTTTAGGGAACCTTTTATAACATATATGAGGAACTTGCTGCTGGTATTCACCGTAGGCTGCAACAGTGGGCCAAAAACCAAAGGCGGGCAGAGTGTAACAACATTCAGACCATTTTCAACCGCGTACTCCAAAGCTATCTGTTCTGCAGTAATCTTGGCGACGGAATACCAGTCCTGCCACCAAAGAGCAGAGAAGGTTCCGATATAGTGCACCCTCAGTAAGGCATCTCTAGAAAAGACTATCTTATGTTAAGAAAAATCACAATAGGCCTTTCAAGGTAGATATGATTGGAATGAATCAACAAATGGAGTAAACCTGTATGTTTGTGTATTGCTATCACAAAAGCTTGATGTACTAAATACTAAATGGTATTACTTACCCCATTTTCCTTGCAGAACTCCTTGTCTGACCAGCAACTCTCATCTTTCAGTATATCCTGAGGCCAATTCGGGTTAAAATCCACAGCAGCATTGGAGGACATCACAACAAGTTTGTGAACCTTTGCAGCGGAGCATATCTTCAGTACATTTAAGGTACCTTTCACAGCAATATCGAGTACTTCTGACTGCATGATGCATTCAGAACGTGGTGAGTACAGAGCACAAGTATTCTGTAAACCACAAAACTTTCAGACCTTGCTCAGGAGGAAGGCATACAACATCAACACCGAAAAGCTTGCATTCACCTTTACTTGGAGTTAAATTTATTGTCAGGTGTTGGCACGTGGCATCATAATTCACATGGGATACAAATTTGAGGAAGTGGCATGTCTACAGCACGATAGATAAAGAGACTTTTAAGTTATAACAAGCTTTGTTCATGGAAATATTTACAATTGTGACAAGAAAGATCTGGAAACAGCAGAATGGTCACATTCTGTGTGTGTTGGGGAGGGGGGTTGGGGGACTCGTTGATGAACTTCTTCTACAGGCTCAGATTTTCAGAAAGACTGTCAATCTAACCTGCTACAGTTCTCAAACATAAGCCTCTTAGTTCAACCTGTTCTTTATTTCTCCCTGTTTTCCTATGCACACCATTTTTATTCTCTCCTAGATTGGTCCAGCTTGCTGTTTTCCCTCGCCTCAAAAAAAGAAAAAATATTGTGCTAATATTCTCCAGGTGCTAATATTAAATGCACGCGTCACCAAACAGCTTGGTTTTGCAAGCACGAATGACTTCCAAGAATGAAATCCACTTGCACACTTCCTTCAGTTCTTCAACAGTTAGAGCATACTCATGTGGGCACAAAGGACAAAACATTGGGAGGCTGGAAACACATTAATTGAGAAGTGATATTATCTACTAGAAAACACATTGATCCAAGTTCCAATTCATAATACTATCAATACGATCTTAATTTGTGTTCTCCATCAATCTGTGTAGATACAGTGCTATATTATCTGATGATAAGCATTGGTGTCAAGCAAACAAGGACTTGCCTCAGGATCAACAATCTTATCTTCAGGCACCGGAGTAGCGAGATGGAAGATCCCCTCACATCCCTCAACTGCAGGTGTTAGCGTGTCGTAGTCTAGCACGTCGGCCTTGAACAGATGCAGATTCTCTGGGGCCTTCTCCAGCTCCTTCAAATGGGCATTCTTTGGATCACCTGAAAGACAATCCACAGTTAATTAGCAGTCTGGTTCCAAGCACCACCAATGAGGCATTTGGATATCACACGCTTCTCAGTACCCAATCCAATTATTCTCAACGTTATCAGATAACAAATGCGTTGCACAGGAATCCAAATCAAGAGCAAAGGTAGCAGGTTAGCCAGACTGTCGGTGGAATAGAAAGGTTAGTGTACTTGGGTCGCGGAGAGTGGCGTGGACGGCGTAGCCACGGGAGAGGAGCAGCTTGACGAGCCAGGAGGCAATGAACCCGCCGCCTCCGGTCACGCACACACGCCGCGGCGGCGCCATTCCTCTCCCTCCTCCACTGCTCCACCACCGCTCACCGATTTCAGAGCGAGAACCCCGCAACTTGACATCGCCGGGATTGTATATGACCGCTGCAGTTAACTAAGCTCGAATCGCCAGATCGATGGGGCCTCGAACGCGCAGATCGATTAAACAACACGGCGAATAAATCAATTTGGCTCATCAAGACAAATGCAGAAAGGAGCAAAATCACGTGGAGCAGACTCAGCAGAGGAGCGCCCCCCGCAGAGTCGCAGTCACCAACCTCTGCTGCCATGAGGCATTCATTATGGCCGACGACGACTCATGAACTCTCGGGAGGCGATTGACGTCTCCGTCGGACAGACCAGCAGTGCGGCCGCCGCCGATAGGCGCCGCCGCAGAAACATGGCATGGCGGTAGGAGTCCACAATCTACCGGACGTTCTCACGGTCATGCCGCAAGCGCTGGGCTGGACTTCGTTGGGTCCCGTGAGGCGTGGGGGGAGTTCACACACGATCTAACGGCCCAACAGAGCCCGGGCCACGAATATTTCCTGCCCATGTACGACTGGCAGCGCTGCTGTTATATCCTCTGATTTTTTTAATTTCCTAAATAGAACATATTTTTTTTTTCCAAAACTGAGTATAAATTCAGGCACTCATAAACACGAGCAGACACTTAACATATGAACGCACTCTTGACACCCTACTCTTATAAACACCTCTTTTCGAGATTGACGAAGTCACCACGGGTGACTTGGCATCGACATTAGAGTTGGATCGTTAAATTCTGAAATAAATTCTAGAAAATACAAACATCAATGTCAAATCAAGAACTTGAACCTATATAATAAGAAAAAAGGAAACCAACTGACTAAGCTCGTTCAATTTTCATGAGAGTAAATCCCCAAAAACGTATATGAGAGTGATTCGACACAGCCACGAAAATTATAATTTTGTTGTGATAGACTCACAAAAATTGCTCTCCTCGTTTCCGCGGAGTGAAACCACTTCCTGCCCAAGCCCGCCCATGAATTAGCATTGGTTCCTAAGGGGAAAACAGCCCGCGCACGTCCGAGCTTCTCTTTTTGGCCTAGTATATATACACCCCGCAGGTTAGATTCTATACATTTCTCATATACATATTCTAACTAAGATCTAAGGAGCGAAGTGGTAACTTCAACTTCGTTGGCTTTGTGTTGTCTTTGACCTCATCTTTTCAGTCGCTCGGATATCTTTGGGCTTCACAACTGATCGACTAGCTTATGTCTTCGCGGAAAGTCTTCGGGCTTCATGACTTTTTGCTCAGTTCTTAAAGTCTATATTGTCTTTTGTGAAGGTTGAGACTTGGTTCTTGTGTTTCTCCTGATATGGTTAGGATGGAATTTATGTTAGAGACTTGACTCCGAAGTCTTGGGACTGGTTTTCAAGTGAAGCCAAATCCCAGCACTCACGAAATTCATTGTGTGTGTGACTATCACGAAATAATTGCATGACGGTGAGCTCTCACGAAATACCGTACATCAAATGAAAAACTTCATGACAGTCATGGAATACCGTAAGTCTCATGAAATAACTTGATGATGGCGGCATCTCACCAAATACCACGAAGACCGCCATGAAAATACCGATACAAACCCGACGGCAATGTTATTTAATGAAGGTTGGTCGTTATGGTGAACTCTCCTCATGAAAATAATCCGTGGCGGTAAACTCTCACAAAAATATGTATTTTGTGAGTCTAATATCGTGAGAGGTGATGTTTGACGGTGTACCCTCACGCATTATTTTCCGTGAGTAAAACCATGTTTCGTCTTCTCACGAAATACAAGGATTGTGGTAGACGGGTAGTGATCAGTGTTCTTTAGTGTCTTCCTCGTGTGATTATTGATGATAGGTAGCTAGTAGTAGTAGTAGTCCTAACAGTTAGTACGTCACTGACACTAGCCGACGACGGAACGAAGACCTCGGCTTGGAGGTACGCAGCCATGCACCGGAGGAGAAGGGGATGACGCGCTGGGTAGAACTAAACGTGGTAGCGGTACGTTTCAGTTTGCTTAATTCCCGCCTTCCCGGCGATCGATTAGGTACTGCCCGCCTGTGCGATCCGCGACCGCGCGTTAAATTTCACGGCGTCCCGGTACAGTTCGGGCGCGCGCAGGTACCCGTCGCCAGCCCGCCGTCGCTTCGCTTCGACCACGCGCATTCAGTGGCGCTCCCATCCGAAGGCGCGCGTGGCGGCAGCTGTTTCGCGCGCGTCCCTCTCGCTCCCATATCCGAAGGCGACAACACGTACATGGGCCAACATGGCCGTCGTCGTACTACGTATTTGACCGTCGCCTCGCCTCCTTACGTACCGATCGACAAGACACGACCACAGTGCCTGAATCTCGATCCCTCCATGTGTCCGCCATATGCAGACCGCCGGCGGCACAAAGGCCCGCCGCAGAGCCTGAATCTAAACTGGTGTCTAGATAGAGATTATCAAACGCCGCACATGCATGCATAGTATATGTGCATGTACATGGCAACCGTACCGAGGCCCTACGAGCTAGAGGCGGTGCGCCTGCGCCTGCGACGGACCACGCCGGCGGCGCCGACCTATATTCAAGATCGTATAGATCGCGGCGCCCCGACGAACCGTGATACTGCCAACTGCCTTGTCCTTAGCCCCATACCGATCCTGCCAATGTGCTATACGGAATACAGTATGCATGTATCAGTAGTGCGTTTGCAGTGAGTGCAAATGAATGCTGCAGGTTTTGGTCAGAATTTACCGCTACATGATGGTGGCGGATAGGCCCGGATGAGTATAGACGGGATCGATCTATTGGTTAGTTTTTTTTACGCAAGATCTATTAGTTAGCTGGTCTAATAATGTAGAGAAAATGAGGTTGTTTAATTTAGTCAAGGTCACAGAAACCGAGCTTTAAAGTTTAAAATAGACTGAATAGAATTGAAATGTCCTGACCCAATTAATAACACGGTAGAATTGAAATGCACTGACCCATTTAATAACGTGGAGCAGTACAACCTTGTTGTTATTTTTTTTTTTTAAACCTGAGTTTCTCATTACTCGTTGGCTAACAGAATCGTTAGCAACAATTACAGCTATGTCATTAGGCATGGAATCGGTAATGATCTCCTCCCCTTATGCACATAGAAAACCCATACAAGCCAGTGCATGAGCTGCACCATTACACAATCTACTAGCATGCACACACTCGAAATTAAAAAGTTTAAGCTAGCTGGGAACTTTATCTCCTCAATCAGATGACCAAGGACTGAATCATCATATGTCGATGATTTCATGCACACACCACCTCCTGTGCATCGGTTTCCAATATGAGGTAAAGTCTGCAGCAGCCTAAATACCTTGTAGACAAGCGATCAATTCAGAATGAAAGGTACTGAGCAGGTTATCGACTCTACCTCTGCCCGACATGATCAATCACCATCTTTATCTCGGGTCAGGAAGGCCCAACTTCCAGCTTTCTCAATTGGTTTAAAGGAGCCGTCAAATTCAACTGGTGGTTTGGACCATTTTTTCTTACAGTGTCCATTGGGAGATGACGTACTGTAGCTAGGATATCTGAATATTTTCGTGAGCATACAGTTCAATGGCTCGAACTATAATTTCAGCCGGCCTTCATCTCTGTGCTTCTTTGATGTTGTTGTGCTCTGACCAAATAAACCTTGTTGTTAGTTTAGCATTCTTCTTTATTTTCTAAGTATAGTTGGTCATAACTTGTGACCACGTCTACGTTGAGTAATAACGTACATATTTTGGATGTGAAAATTTTTAGAAAGGCTTTTGGATGTTAATTTGTGAAAAATTTTAAAATTAAAATCATGATTCACCTGCAAACTTATTTAATTAATAGCCTTATTAGTCTCAACACACAACTTTGCTTGTTTTTTTTGTTTTCCCCATTTCCGCGATCGACGGTCAAACAAGTATATATATGTGGTAATATTATTAGGTAATCTGGAGACATTGCTATTTGACTCGTGAATTGTTATCAAATGTTAATATAGTATGTACTGATGACGTACTGCATATACGTACGTCGTAAAATAGCACTCACCATGTTATTGCTTCGTTTGAGGCACCACCACCAGCAAATCGCAACGAGAGATCGATCGAGTCGTACAGGGCACAGCCACAAATATAGCCGCCGGCGGCTAACAGATGGGGTATATATCGCGTGTGTGTGTGTGTGTGTGTGTGTATACACATAAAATAAAGAGAACCGGCTACAACAAAAGGAGTACTGTATACGACGACGACGATTTCATGACGACGACGATTTCAAATTGGGACTGGAAACTGCAGTTTGATGAACGAAAGCTGACTGACGCTGCTGCTGCTGTAGCCACTTGCGACACCTTTTATTTATGGCGGTGTGGATGTGCACATAACAGGTAGCGGCGGACAAGCTTTTGAACATAGAGGGTGCGCCGAATTTTTTTATATTTAAAAATCGGTAAAACCGTTAAATAATTAGATAAAATCATATTATAATTCGATAAAATGATATTAAATGTTAATATTCGTCAGTTTTTGAACATAGAGGGTGCGCCGAATTTTTTATATTTTAAAATGGTAAAACCGTTAAATAATTAGGTAAAATTATATTATGATTCGATAAAATGATATTATATGTTACTAATATTAAAAGAATCGAATGTCTTCGTTCCTCTTCATATTTCAAGCATCAAGATGACTAAAAAGCTACGTCATCTTACCGATTCCTTTTATAAAACCATATTATAATTAGGAAGACAGAAGAAAGGACTCACAATCACGAATTCCACGATGCTGAAATCCGAATTGACGATGCCCGATGGCGGCAAACGCGAGCACCAAAGCGTGATCACGCCGCGATGGCAAATCGACCAAGCCCTGTTGTTGCGGCGGTACGCGGTGTCGGCGTGTGACCTATAGACCCTTGGGTTGCGGACGGCGAACTCGCCCGGTCGCCCCCAGCGCCCGCCACAACGATTCGACTCTGGGCTGCGGGCTAGGCCTATCGGTATTGGCTATCATACGTAAACACGCCTTCACGCTGAACCGACCTGCTGCACTCGGAAGGCACGTAATCTCTAGCCGGAGACCTGGAGTATGTATGTATGACAAGCGGGCCGCGGGGTCGGTGGACCCCCCGACCCCCAGTGGATCCGCCACTCATAACGAGGCATCATTACTATGGACTCGTAACTTTTCGGTCGCGCGGTCGAAATCCAAATCGATTTTGAGATAAGATTTTCTTGGCAAAAATCGGTTACATACTCTCCCTACATTTTAAACTAACAAAACATTTTCGTTTTTCTACCGAGTGTATGTGCATCTATCGTGAGGCTTTTTACATGTGAGTCATTAAAAAGATCGCAATCTAGTTCAAGCCACTGAAAAGATGAATCTATCACATATATCCTTGTTTTGAGAACTTTTTTAGCTCACGCCAGAATCTTTCGAAGCAACATCATTCTACATCTACGTAATCGTTTATGAACGCCTGGACATGGCAGCTATTGGCTCGACTGAGACAAACCAGAGAGCTACAATAACCAAATACATCACATGCAAATTCCTTCTAAGTACGTGCAATTTCTTCCGGGACTTTGAACTAAAACAAGCCCCGTGGTGCAGCGCTGTACGACATGCCATTACAAACTTGATACGTACATCGTACTTACGTAGTACTTCCTATTAGCTTTATTTTGCCATTTTCTTGCATTAAGTTTTTGCCATTTCCTTGCACATTGTACTGCCTGTCCGCGCGCCCGTACGTGGTGGAAATTAAGCATATTCTCACATCTTACTTGTTTTTTCTCTCTTTTTGGAAGTTTCTTACTTGTTGAAATGGACACAGATATATAGTGTGTGCCGTGTGGTCTATTAGCTCGTGATCGTGGGTTCGGCTGACTCTGAATTCCGATCATGTGTTCACGTGTTCACGAATCGTCGTGACCATGCTCTATATATATTTCAAGACGATACGTCTCAACTATTGGAAGAAAAACAGCGACCCACGATGTACGTACATTTGTAAAAAGAAAATACAGAGTACATGTATATGCTCCGACGTTGTGTGATAGCTAGGCTCAGTGTGACCTAACAGAGGCTACTCTTCTGTCGTGTGTTTTCCTGCAAGGTTATGAGCATCTCGCTTTCTAGTCTTGTAGGGCTGTAATGTTTCTCACTTTTAATGAAAACGTGCTCAGCATAGTTTTCGAGAAAAATAACAGAGGCTCTCGTTTAGAGTACGGCTAATAATAACTTTGAAATGGTTGTATGTATATTTACAACTCTCATTAGTCCACTTGTAGGATAGTTGCCTTATCTAATATTCAAATTCCTATCCTGTAGATTTTTTTGGTTTTTGTGTATTGTAAGCTTACAACCCATTTTTCTTCTCTCTCATCCCCCCTACAGTTCTCTATTTACTCGTTCTTACAACCTGTTTGTGACTAACAATAGAATTAGCCAATGCAAACTCAATTGTACCAATAGTCTCTCCCTCGGGTAGTGGCAAGATAAGCATTTATTTATTTATTACTATTGGGGCGGTTGGTTGCCTTCATGTGTCCTAAAATACTCATTCTGTTTCTAAGTATATATCATTTTTTTTATATACCTAGCTAGATATATAAAAGTAAAAATTGCAAGTTACGACAACAACACTTTGAACCTTCTTATTCCACTAGCAATAATACGATTTTCCAAGAATTTGAACACAACAGAAAATGGCACAATAGCACATGTTTTTATTAGTATATTGTCCCCTTTCTTGAGTTTGACCAAATATACACAAAGAAAAATGTCTATGGTTTGTAATAAGTATGCCTAGATAAATAGTGGAATATATTATGATAATAAACATATATAAAGATATAAACGCTGATAAAAGGTGTGTATTCTTTTCTGTGCAAAAGGCTAGATAGAAGAAATAGAAATTGACAAACAGTTAGCCTTGAGAGCTATGCTGCATATATAGAGAAAAACACTTGAAAGGAAATAATGAGAATAACAACTAAACCATGTAGTGAGCAAAAGAAAGAAAAGCACACACACGGCATGCACATCTCAAAGAGTTTTTTTTTTTTTTTTTTTACAGATACATCAAAAAGTCCATTTGTTATAATAAAGAAACATACTCCCTCTATAGTTGAAAAAGAAGACGTTTAGGACAAATGACCCGGTCTCCAAAACTCAACTTTGACTTCTCTTTTCTATAAAATTATTTATTAAAAAGTTATATATGTATACTTTTATGATAGTATTTTTCAAGACAAATCTATTGATATGATTTTCACATTTTTAAACTCAACAACTTATAAGTTATTAATGATTTATGTACCCAATGTTTGACTCAAGCCTTTTCCAAAACGTCTTCCTTTTCAACCATGGAGTAGTAAGTTTTTTATACGCAACTACTAATTTCAAGCAAGACAAAATAATAAGAAAAACAAACTAAAGTTGCAAAATTTTGTCGGGCTCACAATTGAGTGGTAAAGGCCACCTGGCTGCAAGGGGCTCCCACCCGTAGTTCAAATCTTAGGTGTGACACCATTTCTTTGAAATTTACACCTATTGGATACTCTCCTATAGTTTTCTATAAAAAAAAAGCTGCAAAATTTTCATATACATTAATCTGTACAAAACAATTTAGCCCCTGCTTGTTTAATCCCCACGCTCTGTCGACTGCCGCTCCCTTCGTCCAAATAAATGCAATCTCATCCCCACGCTCTGCCGACTGCCGCTCCCTTGGTCCAAATAAATGCAATCCCACGTTTAAATAGAATCAAGTTTTCTCATTTTTTTAACCAAGTCTATAGACAAAATAATGTAAATATACTTATGTATCCAAATAGATTCTAATACGAGACTAATTTTACAATTTAATTGTTGAAAAAAAAAACAGGAGTGTACTCCTTCTCGTCCCATGGAGTTAAATCGTTTTTGATTTTTGAACTTCATGTTTGACCATCCGTCTTATTCAAAATATTTATGCAAATCATAAAATAAATTAATCAATATTCAAGTATCTTCATTGATAAAATAAGTCGTAACAAAATAAATTATATCTGTGTAAAAAAAATTTGAATAAGACGAAGATCGAATAAGATGGCACGACTAATCCGGGGTGGCAAACTCAAATGGGACGGAGGGAGTAGTTGTTTAGCAAAACAGAAAGACACGTACTCGTAGTGGTGGCAGTCGGCTAAGGGCATGTTTGGATGGAGGGACTAGAGACTAATAGGGACTAAAAAATAGTCCATAGCCTCTCTCAAGAGTCTAGTGAAATTGGGAATAATTGGGACTAAAAATTAGTCCATAATCCTTATATTTGGTTATTTAGGGACTAAATAGGACTAAAAATTAGTCCCTGGGTATATATTCTCATGGGAACCAAACAGGCCCTAAACCTGTTGGTACCTACCTCGGCGGCATGACGTGTAGAGGGGCATTGGCTCTTCAACCCACGTAACGTGCGTACGTGACACTGGAACTAGCAAACAGAAGCTTTACTATACGAGTAGCAAAAATGAAGTTAGAAACGACAGGCCTGGCTGGAAAGTGGACACCGTCTAGGCGTGCATACCTGTCCCTCCCGACTCCAGAGTCCCAAACCGGCTCGCAACTGTAGCAGCAGCGGGCCCGGCACAGCTCGGGCCCAACGAACCGTGGTAGGCCCAGCCTGTCAACGAGTCCGCTCTGATCAGGGAGTATATGAGAGCGTCCGGCTCGAGATCGATTCCTCCTCCCAAATCAAATCCCCAAACCCCCTCGGCCACTGCTCTGCTCCTCCTCCTCCTCCTCGCCGCCGCGCGGTTGAGCGCCGACGAGCGAGCCCGCCCGCCCGCCCTATGGCCGCCATGGAGGTCCGCCGCAGGGTTCCACCGCCGCCGCCGCCGCACAGGAGCGCCCCCGGGGCGGCGCCAGCAGGCGACCGGGGGCGAGGGGAGCGGGTGCGCGTGCAGGCCGGGGACGCGCTGCCGCTGCCGATCCGCCACACGAACCTCATCTTCTCGGCGCTCTTCGCCGCGTCGCTGGTGTACCTGATGCGTCGGTGGCGGGAGAAGATCCGCGCCTCCACGCCGCTCCACGTGGTCTCCCTCGCCGAGATCTTCGCCATCTGCGGCCTCGTCGCGTCGCTCATCTACCTCCTCAGCTTCTTCGGGATCGCCTTCGTGCAGTCCGTCGTCTCCAACAGCGACGACGAGGAGAGGACTTCATCATCGACTCCCGCCACAAGCAGGCGCGGGCGGCGCCGCCCCGCCCGCGCCGGCCCCGTGCTCCCTGCTGGGGAACCCCGCCGCCGCGCCGGAGAAAATGCCGGAGGAGGACGAGGAGATCGTGGCCGCGGTTGTGGCAGGAAAGATCCCGTCCTACGTGCTCGAGACTAGGCTGGGAGATTGCCGCCGGGCCGCCGGGATCAGGCGGGAGGCGCTGCGCCGGATCACTGGGAGGGAGATGGACGGGCTCCCGCTCGACGGCTTCGACTACGAGTCCATCCTCGGCCAGTGCTGCGAGCTGCCGGTGGGGTACGTGCAGCTCCCCGTGGGCGTCGCCGGCCCGCTCCTGCTCGACGGCCGCCGCCTCTACGTACCCATGGCCACCACCGAGGGCTGCCTTGTCGCCAGCACGAACCGCGGATTCAAGGCCATTGCCGAGTCCGGTGGCGCCTCCAGCGTCGTGCTTAGGGACGGGATGACGCGAGCCCCGGCCGTCCGGTTCCCGTCTGCACGCCGCGCCGCCGAGCTCAAAGCTTTCTTGGAGGATCTAGCCAACTTTGACACTCTGGCTGTGGTGTTTAACAGGTAACAACACTAGATTCCAAATCAACGTCACGTTGTCCCTTTCGCTTTCGACCCATGCTCCACGCGCTCAGCGATTATCATTAGGCTAGGCCAGCGCGGATCTTGTGCTTGACAACACGTCGCTGTGCATCCATCCAGATCAAAGCAACAGTTGCCATCTGTCAATGTTTGGACCCATAAATTGCCTGTACTAGTGCCCATTTGTTTTTCGAACCCATAAATTGCCTGTACTGTTGTCCTGTTTTTGAAACTTGAGAGGTGGGATTATGTGACCGGCTTGTTTTGGGAAATATTTGTGCAGATCGAGCAGATTTGGAAGGCTGCAGGGAGTGAAGTGTGCGATTGCAGGGAGGAACCTGTACATGAGGTTCAGCTGCAGCACAGGGGATGCCATGGGGATGAACATGGTCTCCAAAGGTGTACAGAACGTGCTGGACTATCTCCAGGCTGACTTCCCTGATATGGATGTCATCAGCATATCAGGTTTTCCCATGTTACAAATTCTTAAGCTCTTTTTGTAAATTTGACCTGCTTTATTGTGCATCTGATTGTTTCTGTTTGAAAAAATCCCATTCAAATTCAGGAACCAGGTAGGAAAAAAAAAAAAAAAAATCTCACCGATTATACTTCCTTTGATTAAAAATATGAGCCTATTCAGACATGGATACAGTCTCTAATTTGACACTATAAGTCTACCTGCAATATCTATGAAATAGAATATCTTAATGGAAAGAAATATAGTTTATGACAAAAATGATTATCCCTAATCTGTCTAGTATGCTAATCTATGTTGGAAATCTGTAAAGTATCTTAAATATTGATAGAACAAAGGTAAACAAAAAGTTTGACTAGGACAAACCTAGACGGACTTATATTTGTGGAAGCCATTTTATAACTCAGATAGACTGGGAACAATCTAGGAATGAACCCAGTAGCTGATGTTGACAGTTTCTCTCACTTATGCAGCTGCGCCTTTCTGTCCGGTTCCAACCACCTGTATGCAATACATTTGAAGTGCTAGTAGTTATATGGAGAATTCACACAAAATAAGTATAGCCTTTTGGGGGTTTTTTTGGGTGCCATCTTTATTACAACCCGAAAATTTCTCTGTTGCCATGTATCTTTGATGCCCTGTGTTTTCTTAACTAATATGACCTGCAACAAAATAGGTAACTTCTGTTCTGACAAGAAGTCAGCTGCTGTGAACTGGATTGATGGCCGTGGGAAGTCGGTGGTTTGCGAGGCAGTAATCAAGGAAGAAGTTGTGAAAAAGGTTCTCAAGACAAACGTTCAGGATCTCGTAGAATTGAACGTAATCAAGAACCTTGCTGGTTCAGCTGTTGCTGGAGCTCTTGGGGGTTTCAATGCCCATGCAAGTAACATTGTAGCAGCCATCTTCATTGCCACTGGTCAGGACCCTGCACAGAACGTGGAGAGTTCCCAGTGCATCACAATGTTAGAAGCTATAAATGATGGCAAAGATCTCCACATCTCTGTTACTATGCCATCTATCGAGGTTTGAAACATCCTATGTTAATTATGACTTGCTCTTCGTGGAATTTATTATTCCTAATAATTTGGCATCCATGAGTTTTTTTTAAGACCTAGTGATTGACTGTAACAATTATATAATACTATTTGGTACTCTCATAGTAATACTATTTGCTTTGAGCCAACACATCCCTTCGTTGAGCATATACATGGAACCCAGGAATTTGATCATGAAATCATTGTACAGTTTAACTATGCTTTTATGTTCTTTAGAATATAATGGATGGGGTTTGTGCCATCATGGCCTAACTATATTAGTTATTATTCCTACTTGATCTGATTTATATATAAAAAAAGTTCTAGCTGTTGTACGTTCTTGTTTTCATAATCAGTAGGCGCTGTCAGTAGCATACCTGTTTGATTAGCATTTCATCTTGTAATTTTCTGTTTGCTATTGTTGAGATGGCATCTGGAATGGCATCAGTCTATACCAGATAGACACTTGCAGAAGATTGTTTGCTAGTGTCATTATCTTATGGCCATGCATTATTCTATAACTGATGAGGTGTTGTCCTAACCTAAACACAGGTTGGCACAGTTGGTGGAGGCACGCAGCTGGCCTCACAGTCAGCCTGCCTGGACCTGCTTGGTGTCAAAGGTGCTAACAGGGAATCTCCAGGGTCCAACGCGAGGCTCTTGGCCACGGTGGTTGCCGGTGCGGTCCTAGCTGGGGAGCTGTCCCTCATCTCTGCTCAGGCCGCTGGCCATTTGGTCCAGAGCCACATGAAATACAACAGATCCAGCAAAGATATGTCCAAGGCCCTTGCAGAGGCAACAGACAAACCCAATAAGAAATGTTGAATAATATCAAGATGTTGTTTTACACCCCTTTGGGAGAACGGAGCAGAAAGGGTCTCACAGGATGATTCCCTTGCGGCATGCTCAGGTGGAAAGGTAAAAAGAAAAAAAAAACATCAGATGAAAAGAGAGAATTCAGTCGACTTGTCATATTCACCAGGCCTGTTGTAGATCCTGGAGCATGACCTATTTAATTCGTTGATGTTGTTGTTATAGTTCCTCTACCGTCGTTGACCCCGCTTTCATCTTTGTTTTGCCCGTCCCATGGGACATTGGAGAATCTGATCTGACCATGGGTTTTGTCCCAACGCCCAAGCTTGCGCCACAGTGGCGCATCCAGTGACCCAAGGGATCTCTGCCCGTCGCAGAAAGAATTCTGCGCCGGGAAGCTGCCGGGCGCTTTGTATTCAGCTTTGTAAATTTACTTTTAATCCAGTCCTTTTGAGTAGAAGGTGATGTGGTTGTAAAGAAAAGGGTGTGCTTCAGAACAGTTTTATACATCATGTTGCCTCTCTGCTTCCTCTATATCGTGGTCATCTCAATTGCATGCTACGGTTGGCTGTCTGTCCACGGATCAGGTATATTTTCTTCACTCTAAATCATAATACGTATTGACATAGTGTATTTCTAAGCACCTAGATAAAACTATTGTGTATCTAGAAAAGTCAAAACCGAGTGTGATTTAAATATAAAGCTGATACTTTAGCAAAGGCAGATGATGTCGTTCACCATTTTCTATCGGTCGTCAATACGTTGTATCGAGACATGTAGGAGTAACACTAACACACGGGAAGATTTTTTTGTCTCTTTCGCAACGCAAGAACTCCAGCAACTTGCAACGAGATTCCTTCGAGGAGTAGTGTCGTGGAAAGTGGAAACTGGTCCGCCGCTTGTCAAAAAGGGTTACATGGAAAAAGTTTCCCATCGTGAACGAGGTTCCTGTGCGTGGTTCAACCTGGTAACGGTTTGGATGAGAACCGGTTTTTACAGCTTGGTTTTTCTATTGGGCCTATTTAGTTTGGGGGCAAATGGGCTGAGCGGGGCTGTGGGTTGGTTTAGGCTGGGTTTATTTTTGAGATTACACAAACAACGCAGACGCTCAACACGCACGCACACTCACCCCTATGAACACACGTCACGCAAACCCTACCCCTATGAGCACCTTCGAAGGACCGAAGCCAAATCTTGAAGTTCGAAGTCACCATCGGCGCCTCGCTATCGACGGGAACGCCGCCTACCACTTAATGCATAGTCTTGGGAAAATCCTCAAATAAATCCAGGATAAAGTGTCGCACCTGCGATTTGAACCCCGGGTGGGAGCCCCCCAACCAATGGCCTTTACCATTGAGCCATGAGCCCCTTGACGTTTAGGCTGGGTTTAACCCTACGATGGATTGGTTTGGATCGATCTGGCTCCGAGCAGTTTCCTTGTCTTGAGCTTGAAAAATCTACTTTTTTTTTTTTTTTTTTTTTTTTTTTTTTTTTTTTTTTTTGAGAATTACACAAGATAACGCAGACGCTCACAACACGCACGCACACTCACCCCTATGAACACACGTCGCAAACCCTACCCCTATGAGCACCTCCGAAGGACTGGGCGGCGGCAGATCTGGAGATTCTCGGTCACCATAGGCGCCTTCGCCGCCGACGGAACGCCGCTACCACTTAACGCATAACGCCGAAATCCTTGGGAAAAATCCCAGGACAGATGGGAGGGTAACGAACCGTGGGTTTTGGTTTGGTTCGGGCTGAACATTCGACTGGGCTGGATTTTTTTTTTTGACAAGAACTGGGCTGGATTAGTTTGGTTCTCAGAAGCAAAGTGGTGGTGTGGAGTGGATTGATCTCTTGTGTTTAATTTGAATGGTCTGGAGCAGATTTGGTCCGGTTTGGGACCATTACCAGGTTGATGCGTAGTCGGTCTTCAGTCTTCACACTTCAGTCCTCGACCCCGAAAGCTCGGTTTCGTCCACTGCGCCTGACCTCGTGCCGATGCACGCGAAGGCATGCTTGATGCACCACAGCACATGTGGAGTGTGATTAGGGCCCGGCATTGCACATGGCATGCCCCCCGGATTTCTGAATTTATATGGAGCTTAACTGCCAGTCTGTGCCCCCTTCGGCGCCTTTGTGAATTGGTGATCCGATCCCTCAGCCGCGCGTCAGTCGTCACGGTGTGCGAGTGCCAGCCGCCTCAGTCGATTGTTGTGGCGAGACACCCGCTCCAGTCCGGCGTCCGCGAGTACATCATCAACTCGTTTGTGCTCTTGCCTGCCATGGATCAATTGACCGTGTCCCTGACGACTCCGCCCTATAAGCACATGTAAAACGCCTCGGAGCAGCTAGAGAGGAGTATAAGTACTACAGACACGATTCACTTGACGCTACCATGTGTCATCAATCAGAAGGGGTCGCGTCTTCTGCTCCGGTCGTCGGTGAGGTGGACGGAGATGCGCACTTGTCCAGCAACGATTCACAGCCACGCATGTGACTGGCGATTTGGCTGCTTGCTGCTACCACTTTCTCCGTGTCGCAGCCGTCAGTGAAAGTGAAACAGTGTGTCAGTGTCCCCTCTACGACGGTCTCCGCCGTCCCCTCCTCGATACCTCCGCCGTTGGTTTGGTTCGCAGATCTAGTCGCAAATGGACCACAGCCCGGTACCCGGCAGATCACCATCCGGTTGGTGGGCTAGCAATAGCGTGATGATCAAACAAGTGGGCCGGCCCGAGTGTGGTACTAGGGTTAAGAGGCCAGGTTCAATATCTGGGCCAACTTTTGTGCTATACAATCTTTGGTGCAATTCTCAACCAAAAAAAAAAAAGGAAAAAGTCTACTTTCGGTCCTCCAACTTTTCGAAAGTCGATTTTGGTCCCTCAACTCCAAAACCCGGACAAAAAGGTCCCTCAACTTTTCAAACCGTGCAGATTTCGTCCCTCGGCGGGTTTGGCCGGTGGTTTCGCTACAGTAACTCCGGTTTTGCTACAGTGCCTGTGGTTTCGTTTTTTTCCCTTTTCTTATTTATTTTACCGGAATCTTTCAAAAATCATAGTAAATCACGGAAAAATCGTAAAATAGAAAATCTAATTTTGTTGGACTCCACATAAGTAGAGCTACGCAATGAATATATAATATGGTATACTTTAATATAAAATTTTTGCTATGAAGGTTTTTGCCTTTTTTTTTTATTTATTTCAGCTCAATATTTAAAAAACATAATAAATTATAAAAATCATAAAATTGAAAAACCAATTTTGCTAGACTCCACATGAGCATATTTACACAATAAAGATATATAGGTGTACTATTTAATTTATTGGCCGGGATCCATCGCTCGTTCACAGCTCGCGACGCACGTGACGTGCGCTTGATCGGCCACAAAGAAACCTAGCTAACCTAACCCAGCTAAAGAGCCACAAAGAACTACGTACTGTGTTATTGCGCGCCTCATGTGGAGTCCAACAAAATTGAATTTTTTATTTTATAATTTTTCTGTAATTTACTATGATTTTTAAAAGATTGAGCTGAAATAAATAAAAAAGAAAAAGGGAAAACCTTCTAGTAAAAAACTTTGTACTAAAGTATACCATATTATATATTCATTGCGTAGCTCTACTCATGTGGAGTCCAACAAAATTGATTTGCTATTTTATGAATTTTCTCGTGATTTACTATGATTTTTGAAAGATTCAAATTAAAATAAATAAGAAAAGGGAAAAAACGAAACCACAGTCACTGTAGCAAACCGAGTTACTGTAGTGAAACCACCGTCCAAACCCGCCGGGGACGAAAATCTGCACGGTTTGAAAAGTTGAGGGATCCCGCTTTGTCCGGTTTTGGAGTTGAGGGACCAAAATCGACTTTCGCAAAAAGTTGAGGGACCAAAAGTAGACTTTTTCCAAAAAAAAAAAAAAAAAAAAAAAAATCTTTGGTGCGCGCAGTCGAACTTACGAGGCCGGGCTCAATGTCTGGGCTGCGTTTTGTGGTGTACAACAAAACAAGGTTGTCTGGGCTCTTTGAATCTGGAGCGTGGTCACGCGGAAAGTCCATTGTGTTGTGACCCCCGTTTTGTCCAGACGTACAAGCAAGCTGCAAGCACACGATCCTCCGTTGTCCGTTCGGTATCTGATCATGATGATGATGTGGTCGTGTCGCACGATTTTTTGTTCCTTTTTGTTCTCATCTAATCTAGTAGTAGTAGACTAAGTAGGCCGGCTGGTACAATTTGTAATGACCTCTTTCACTCATACGATTATCTGCCCTTCGTTTTTCTTGTTGGTTTCGTTCGTCTCATCCCGTCTCATTTGTAATGACCTCTTTCACTCATTGGCGCACACGAGTGGCCTCGTCTCATCGCCTGGAGTGGAGCAACGTCACTCGACTACCGTGAGTGAAACCGGGCCAGTTGCTACGGTACAACAAGCATCATGCGCAAAAGCATCTCGGTCGGTCATCGTCGTGAATTTTTGTTTTCATGATTGGACCATTCACTCCTATTTCATTAGGAGGAGAAATTGGGCCGGCATGGTTTTTCTTGCTGCGGGCAAAAGCTCCAACTGCCACCTAGAACAAGTCTAGAACTGCGGGAGGCAGAGCTCGATCCAACTGCCGGCATGAAGAAGTTTCTTTTGTGGTATACTACTATAGTTGTTGTGGGAACTGATGAAGTTTTCGCCGTCGTCTGCTGATCGAGCGTACTTTTCTTGATTCCTACTACTCGTACACTCGTAGTACACGCGTGACGGTTCAGAGGCTGATTCAATCCCAAGCCAGGACCCTTTCAAAAAAAAAAAACCCTTCCTCGATACTAGCTAGTATATCCAAGATTCCAAATGCTCCTCATACATCTGGTATGGCATCTGAATTTCTTCCGAGAAATTGCTGCAAACGGCAGCATTTAATATATACAGTACTTATAACCGACTATATAGCAACTTCGAAATGCAGAGCCCCCGGTCCGGAGATAGCAACTCTCTCGAAAACCCCAACAAGACCACTCGAGACTGGACTGCTAGCGCTCCCTTATCTTGTTCTTGTAGTTGTTGTGTATGGCTAGATCTGCGTGCCGGCCGTGATCTCAGATCCAGTTGAGCATTTACGCGAGTCTCACCCCTACTGTTCCGCCCGTGGCCGGCTAATGTCCAGAAGAGCCCATATCGAGTGACAAGAGGCCGGCCACGCCCGCCACCAGGCGCGCACGCGTGATTGCTTATGATGCCTGCAACTGCAACAGCCTGATCCTGATCCGATGAGCTGGTACTGGTAGGTACTGTACTAGCTCGACCTATGCTGTGCTGTGCCGGCCGGTGCGCCCGGTGACGCCACCGCGCCGGCCTGGGCGGACGCGTCGTTTCGTTACAGCGACGGGACGGGCGCGAGGAGCCGTGGACGCGCGCTCGATTGCCGAACGCATGCGTTTTGTCTTTCTTCCGTGATCCATCCGATCCGATCCCATCGTTTCGTGCCTGTGACGCCAAACTCACGCGCGCTCGACGCTGGCTGCTGCGGGCGGTGGGTGTTTCACTGTCCAGGAAGCCGGCGCTGCACGCCACGGCAGTCGGCGCCTTGCCGGCCTAATCGTGGCGGCAGGGGGAGGGAGGGAGGCGCTCTGCGTGACGGAACAGGGGAAAACAGGGAGTTGTTCCTTCCTCGTGAACAGACTGATTAGAAAATGGACTTCCGTGCAAGAAAGAAAATCGGCACTTGCTTTGGAAACGATTTCCTAAAGAAACCGGCGCTTCCATCAGTGCCACTGGTGGTACTGGTACCACCGGGTGCATTTTTCTTCAGGAAATTTAAATGCAGGATGAGTATTCTTACATTGAACAGGGAAACACGTGAAATTAATATTCTTGTGCTCGAAACAAGGAAGCTGTTTGGACGGAAATACGTGCAGGGTTACGTACACTACCGGTGGTTGCTAGTACGAGTAGATATGGCGTGGTCGGTCAACAATGCCTGCTAGTGGTCACACCACGTCGTTTCAGTTAATTGTGTGAGTAAGCAAAAGCGGTCATAAATGTCGAACCGAAAAAAAAAAAAAAAAAAAAAAAATTGAACAGAAGCATGGACTCGTACCAGCTGGGGGAATGGGAGCGCACTCAAATTCTGGAGAAGCGGCTCAATGCATTGATGGCGTTTCGGCCTGCGTACTACTACTGTTTCCGTAAAAGTCTAGTCCCACATGTGCAGTGGTTTCTGTAAATGGTTCCAAGTTTAGTTACATGCAAAAAGTTGGACGTGGTAATGGTATCGAGATCCCTCACCAAGAACCAATCACAGTGACGATCACCCTCATGACGCAGTTCAGCACTTGCTGGGGAGACTACAGTCTGCAGAATTTCTGGTGAAGATGAGGCACTGATGACGATGTGCCACTGCCTTCTTTTCTGATCTGAAAAAGTAACAAATGGTAGCCAGAACAAAAACAGCGAAAGCAAGCACCATGCCGCCCGGCCTGGCCCTGGGTGCCTCTGGAGTCCGGTCAAACGCATCGTTGGACGGACACAAAGCAAACCAAAGCTTCTTCTAATCCACACTTCGCTGGGTGTGTGAAACGACCCCACGATTACGCCTTTACCCCACGTGCACGCCTGCCTTGCTTGCGGGCCTCGCCGAAAGCAACTGCCAAGCATAGCCAAGCATAAGCAAGAGTTCCACAGCCAATTCCACCCGATCCAGCTCCAGCCGTTCCGTTCCTTTCCTTTATTTCACCCGATCGGTTACTGCTACCACGAGGCGTCCAGGCGCTAGCGCAGCCCGTCAGATTAAACTAGCTTCTGTCGCGGTGATGTCGCGGTGAAACCCGGCGCGATTGATTGGTGAACCGGAGGCGAATATGCCGTGCCTTTTGCGCGCAGCGATCTCGATGCCGATGCGGACGTCCACGTCGCTGTCAGGACGGAATTCTCGCCCGATGGCTCAAATAAACAACAGTATCCATTCGACCATTCCCCTCTCCATCGGACGCGGGAGCCCTGCGCCTCGTCTCGCCTGGCCCTGCTCAGCTGAAAGAGTTCAACGTCAGGTCCTCGGATCACGCGGCGGTGACGGTGACCGACTGACGGTGATGCGGTCTGGTGTGGTCGTGGTCCCCCTCCTCCCCCCTCCCTCGCCCGCCACGCCTCCGAGGTGTCGCGTGCGTGAGCGCGAGTGGCGGACGAGCCTGCCTCTTGGCTCTTGCCCCCGGTCCCGACCCCGCGCGGCCGCGTGCGCGCCGTCGCTTTCGCGGGGCTGGGGGTGGTTGGTTCGGCGCGCCGGACCCCTTCTCTCGTGCTCGGTCGCGACTCGGTGCTTTTGCTCGTTTGACCGCGCGCGACATGGGTGGTGCTCGGTTCTCGGTTGGGTTGGTTCTTGGTTTCTGGCCAATGACAATCACCATCGCGTTCGCGGTGGACGTGCGTGCGTTTCAGCTGGAAACCAGCCGGAAAACGGTGGAAATTTGGAAGAAGTCACGGTGCGGCGCTGACAGGTTCGGCTGGCAGTATAGCTTTCCGATTTCCATCACCGGCAAGTTTCTCAGCCACAGTAGGTGGAGTTACTTCCACTTCCAGGGCGAATAGTCAGGCCAGACCTGGTTGTTCCTCTATTTTCAGTATACGTATTTTCTCTGTGGAATACTTCTCCACCAGCTGCGTGACTGCGTCGCACCAACGAACGTTTGTTACGTTTGTGTTGTTGTTACGGTACGGTGAAAACTCGGCGAAAAGATTGTTACGGTACGGTGATAAATACGAGATCCGAACGTGGTGAAAACTCGGCGGAAAGGTTGTTACGGTACGGTGATAATACGAGGTCTGAACGTGTCCGTGTGAACTAACGGTCTTGGTAGATACCATGGATCGAGTCGTTATCATCCATCTGCCAAACACCCCCGATCGAGCTACGAGCGTTCATACGTAACAAAGTGTCCCTTTCATGTACAAGTGCACAAATTGCGATGGAAGGAAGGACGCAACTAATTCATGTAGCCGTATGATGTGCATGATTTTTTCCCCCTAGGGACCACGGTTTTATTATGAGTCGCAAAATATATACGTTCACTTCCTGGTGTAAAATTTTACTCCCTCGTATCTAGATATATTGCATATCTAAGTGCATAACAAAAATTACGTGTACCTAGAGGAGTCAAAACATCTTATAATTTGAAATAGTTAGAGCATATTAGACTAGCAAATGTGCTTGTGTGTTACAAAGAAACCCAATTAATACACATCTTAATTAAACTCTACATCATCGCTAGATGTGAGTTGTTCTAACTAGTATGAGCATGGTTCACCTTGACTCTGTATCACATATAAGATACTGAGTTGTCATGTCAATTGACACTTACCGCTGGATTGACACTTTGTATCGGTCATTTGCTAGACACAAGTTATACTTCATATGAGCACAAAGTCACGATTCATGAATCTAGGTGACATGAGACTATAAGAGACATGGAGGTTGTAAGTACGGTTTAAGAAGTAGGATGAATTAAATTCTCCATTATTCGGTAGTTAGGAGGTGGTGGACAAAAATAGAACGAATTATGGTTCTTGAATATTAGGGATATATTCCTTTTAAAAAAATAATATTAGGGATATAGATATAGATAGATATAGTAGAAAATAAAAATAAATGGCTAGCCATAACCAAAGTATAATTGTAAACTCTCTTTGCAAATTCAAACTTGGATTAACTCTCGACCTCAAAGCATAAGACTTGCCCCATATAATGATGACCAAGTGATTTTCCAACACAGTTGCCTCACTCGAGAGTGGAAACACGAACCTAAAATATCCTATTTGTGGAGTAGAATCTACGTCATGCATGATGTAACATGGTTACCAGAGGCGTAGTTAGTCTTAAAAATCATCACATAATGTTAGTCTTATTAAAAATAGCCCTTTGATTCATGAGTAAGCATAGCGTGACTAAAATCTACCAACACTATGTTGCATTGTGAAGGATACTTGAGCTAGCATGGTTGAAATCTAAATTTGAAACAAAGTGTTTATTATATCGAAAACAAGATATACAAGGAATATCTATGTGCCTTTGTGATTGATACTTTGAATTTACCCCCGTGTCGTCCTACATAGCGCGAAAGTTAATACCTCTAGTTGTAATTGTATTTGTGGGAATAGATAACGACAGATTTGAAAACTACGGTCAACTCTAGACTGCATAGTTTGAATTAATAGTTTATCTCTATAAAACTATATACCTCGGGTTGTAATCGGACGGTTGTGAGGCGACGAGTTGAAGCGACGATCTTTAAACTTGTGTATTGCACACAACCTAGATAAAAAAAGACAATATATCATAAAAAACTTAATATAAACTATATATACGCTAAATGAGATAAATGCATTCCAACAGAAGAAAAGCATGTGCAAAAGCAGTCATATAGGCCAGCTACTTCTCTCAAATAAGACTACTCTCCACGCTCAAAATAGCTGCACAAGAACGACGAGACGAATGCTGTCATCTTTCTCTCGTCACGACGTGTCGACAAACTAAGCATATCATCATTTTCATGCACCGAAAAAGTAGAAAGAAAAGTGCAAAAAGGCCACACGAGCTTCTAGAACCGCTTGACCTAAGCACGGTCACGCACGCACCAAAAGGATTTTTGTACGTACGCTAACCCATCGATCCTACGTAGTCTCCAAAAATCTCAGGAAACGCCCACCGGCCGGCTCGAACCCGTGCTGTCGGTGGTGTGTTGTGGCTCCACTGTTCGAACGGGCCCGACGGCCAAAGCCCGTGCCCGGAGAGCCTAGACAATAGCCGGACGCGTCGTTCCGTTTGTGACGCGGAATTCTACGGGCAAAACTTTATCGTATATAAAATCCAGATCCAAATCGTCTCAAACAAAACCTCTCGCCAAAACACACGCGAGACGAACACTAGTAGAGACAGATCCACTTTCGCTTCAGCCCACCCCTCGCCGATCGGGTCCGCCGCTGCTCAGATCGATTCGCCTAGGCGCGGAGGTGGCCGAGGCTAAAAGTTGCCTCCCGGATCCGCCTCGCCGTCGACGGCCGTAAGTGCTTCTTCTCACACCTCTCGATCCTACCTCTCTCTCTTCTCGAGCTTTCGGGTCTGTGTGTCTCTCGATCTCTCTGCGCGAGCGAGCTTTGGGCTTTGTGTGTCGTGGGAGCCTCGGGAGTGATTAATCCAGGTTGATCTCTGATCTGCGATCTGTGTTTATGGTTCTGGAGTCTGATGCAAACACGTGCTTTTGCTGCTGTGGCGTGCAGGATCGGGGCGCGATCCGCGGGGGAGCAGCAATGACGGCGGAGGGACGGCGTGCAACGGCGCCGGCGAGGCGCCCAAGGCGGAATTCGCGCCGGAGAAGGTTGTGGCCGCGTCGCCGGAGGAGAAGCCGGTCGGGGAACTCGAGGGCGAGGACATCGGCGGGCCGTTCGTCATCATCAACGGCGGTGACTCCGACGGGCACTCCGACCGTGGCTCAGATCTGGGCAAGGCGCCCGATGAGGGCTCTGCGTCCGAGGAGGAGGACGCGGTCGGCTCCAATGCAGCTCCGGACGCGGCCGTGGGCGGCGGAGATCACGGGACTGCCGAAGAAGGGGAAGTGGGTGCTCCGGATGCGGCGGCACTCGGCGCTTCGTCGGAGGACGGGGCTGATCGTGCTTCCAGCGAGTCTGTGGGTGGTGAGGACGAGGGCAAAGGTGAGCCAAGTTTCGATTCTGTTGCTGAAGCGGCGCAGCAGGAGGCCGTTGGTGAAGAGGACGGTGGGGCAGCTGCTCTGTCGTCCGGTGGGTGCGAACCTGCAATCGCTGCTGCTGATTCTGAGGCACCACCTGTGGATTCTGAAGTTGAAGGAAAGGAGGGCACAGCGGATGGAAGTGCTGTTGCTGATGTCGCTGAATCGGTGGTGCATCAGGAAGCTAGCACAGAGCAGGATGGAGAGGCTGCTGTGATGCCCTCTGGCCATGATGATGTCCTATCGTCTCCCAAGTCTTCTTCTGCTGCCATGGAGTCCGAAGTTGTTAGAGAGGATAACAAGGAACAGGGTACCACTCATGATGTGGAGCCAGCGGACCAAGGTACAGTTGCGGCAAGTGCTTTGGTGGAGAATGAGCATCTTTGTGCTGACATGAAGGCTGATTCATTTGTAGCTGCTACTGAGCCTGACAGTAAAGAGGATGCTGCTGTGGAGTCCTGCAGGCACGATGATGCCCTAATTTCTACTGAGTCTGGTTCTGCTGACATTGAGTCTGAGGTTTATGGAGAGGATGGCAATGCTGATGTCGTGGAGGTCGAGGGGCAGGGTGTTCGTAGGGAAGATGCGCTGATGGCAAATGGGCATCTTTGTGCCGACACCCAAGCTGATTCTTCTGAAGCTACTACTGAGCCTGAGAACCATGCTAATGAGAGCAAACTGACTGAAGTTCCAGAATCAGTGGAGGAGGATGCTGCCAGTGGAGAGCAGGATGTCATGGATGCATCATCACAAACCAATGGGCATGTTGCCTTGAGTGCTGATTCTGGTATAGTTGCTTCTGAGTCCAAGGCTCATTCCTTTGAGACGGATGGGCAAGAAACTGATCAGCAACAAGAGGAAGCTCCAAAAATTGAAGCTGAAGTATTGGAGGGAGTACTAAAACCAACTGAAAGGAACTGTGCGGCCAGTGTTGAGGAACTCATCGGAGAGGAAGTTCACGCAGATGGGCATGCCGGTGTAGAAGGTACAGCTGATGCTTATGGAGAGCAAGAAGCCGAGCCCATGCAGGTAGAAGGGGAAGCCACATGTGGTATTCTCGAATTTGAAGAAGTGGATAGGTACGGTAAGGAGGGCTTGTGTGATAACTGTGTGGTTGGTGTTGTTTCCTCTAATGAGGAAACAAAGCTTCCTGTTAAGGAAAGAATAGATGAAGATGTCCCCAGTGTTAATGTTGGTGAGTCAGAGGAAGTAACTGAGAATACAAACCAAGATACCATTCAGGGTGGATTGGCTATGGATGGAGTTTCTATAGGCACAATTCTTGTTAAGCTAGTATCAGATCCTTGTGTTGAATCAAGCCTCGAACATAAAGTCAAGGCAGAAGTTGATCTAGTTGATGAAATCACAGCAGAGTCAGATTTGAAAGCTGAACCTATGGTTGAAGTGAAAAGAGCTGATTGTGAAGTTGACGAAATAGAGGTAAAGGAACTTGAGGCTAATCTAGCTCCGTTACACCTTCAAGAGGACTGTGAATCTGTTATGGAAACTATAGAGCATGAGAAGGTAGAAGCACCAGATGGCTGTCAAGCTCATGAATTTGAGAATTCTTCAGGAGTAGAACAGAAGAAAGAGTTTGAGATGGAGGTTGATGATGCTGTTCCATTGCAAGAAGTTGCAGCTCCTGCGACCTCTATTTTCCACCATGAGCCAAGGTCCATTGATTTGGTTGAGAATGATGGTTGTAACCATTCTAGCCCAACTACTGTATTAAAATCTTGTGACCATGTGCAAACTGAAGAGAGCAGATCACAAGAAATTTCTATGAATGCTGTTGAGCAACCCATATGCAGTGCTTCTTTGGAACATGAAACAACGGTGGTTGACGAAACTGTAGGGGATGGATCTAACAAAATATCTAGCGATGTTGTTGATCAAATAGAACCTGCTAACCTGAATGTAGATGAACTTGTTGATGATGATCAACCCAGTTTGGTTCCAAGTTGTGAACATGCTATGCTAGAGGAACCTGGATCTGTTTCCGAAAAGGATGATTCAAGTGAGATTGTTGAAGATAGCAATGCACTGGAAAATCAGTCAGAAATTTGCAATGCAGAGTGTTCCTCCAGAATTGCAAATGATGGTTCCCCTAATGAGGTTCCTCATCTAACTCAGGAGCCTTGTCTCTCAGACAAGTCATGCAACACTGTCAATTATGAAAATGGAAATGAGCCTGCTAAATCTTCTGATGTGGTTGAAACCAAATGTGTGGAAGGTATGCCGCCATTATTTTCTGGGTGTCCATTTTATTTTTCTTATAAATTAAATGTATTATTCTCCTTAAATGCTAGTTATAATCCACATGGGAGTTAAACGGTCGCTTTTATATTGCTTCAGCAGCACTAGTGACAGAACAGAAGGAAAATGGACACCATGCTTCTAGTGAGTGGCATGGAGATCATGCGCAAGTTATCAGTCCGCAAAAGATATACATAATTAAAGTTCCAAAGTTTGCCGGTGATGATCTCTGGAATAAGATCCAGGCTGCGCAGTCTCACTTAGACCAACTGACTCAGGAAAGAGATGCGATTAACCGCCGTAGGCAAAAGCAAAGGGTAATAATAACCTTCCATATGTTTTTTCCAAACAAACCTTGAAATGTTCATCTTTTTTTTCTCTTCATGACATCCTTATTTTTTAAAATATTGCAGGCTGTATGTGATCAATACAGGGAGAAGCTTGAGGCAGCACGTCGTGAAGAGCGGGAAGCTAGGACTGCCCATGGAGATAAGAAGCATGATTTAAATAGTGTACGTTCGGTATTAGGGAAAATGCACCAAGCAAGTTCAGTTGAAGAACTTGATGAGCTGGTATGAATCTGCAATGTTGTACCTACTTGCTCCCTTCAGTTTAATTGCACTGTTCTTTAAATCTTAGCTCATTTTGTTCTTTTCTTGGCCGTCTTAGATTGCAAAGAAAGAGAGGACTATGCAACATGAGACCATTTCTTCTTTGAAAGAAGAAAAGCTTTTAATTAAAGAGATTAATGAATTAAAAGCCCAACGGAAGCAGCTGTCCGCCACTATGGGCTCAAAGGCCGAAATCAATGAGGCATTTGACCAAAAGGATCAAATTCAAGAGCGGCATAAGGTATTGAAAAAGCAGACAATCCTAACTGTGCTCTTAATTTCATTCCACCCTTTATATATTGACTGGTTTTCTTTATCATGTATAGGTGTTAAAGAAGGATTCTGATGCTTTATTCACCAACCTGAAAGTTCTTGAGGAAAACACAAGAAAGATTCAAAAGTCTTTCGAAGATGAAAGAACAGCTCTCAGAAAATTAACAGAAGAACACAGAGTAGCTAATGAAATACGTCAGAAGGCCTACATTGAGTGGACTGAGCTTAGAAATGAGCCCAGCAAGAAGGTACAGATCTTTACTTGCAGTTCTTGTCCATTTGGTGAAGGGAGTGGTTTATTGAATATTCAGTCTGTTTCATTTTACACAATACACAAATTTGAACAGTATCACATGGTTAAAGATTCATCAGAAATACAAAGTACTGGGTATAATGGTGTATTGGATACATGATTAGTTCAAGAAGATTCCTGGTTGCATGGAATGAAAGGCTAACTGATGGGTTAGGAATAACATTACACTGTCAGCGGTGTGGTCCTCATCAATGCCACCTGTTGTGTGCCTGTGCTCATGTTATCAGAATTTAATTACTGATTACCAATGATGTGCATTTTCTATGTGATGTGCTGCTCCTGCTTCCTGGAGGCAGGGGTGTTTTCACTTGCCAGCAAAAAAGTGTCATCACTTACACAGTCAAATTTCTTGTAGGGAAGCATGTGATCTGTTGTGTTTAAAGTTTGCTTATTAGTTTTCTAAATGCTGAATAAGTTCTTTCGGTTTGTTTTGGATTGCAGAATGAATACTTTTTCAAGTACAGGGACGCCCGGAATGCAGCAGAAACTTTCAGAGCTAATGGAGATATAAATGGACTTATAACACACTGTAATAGCCAGGTAATCACACAGTCTGTCTTCAATATGACTGCAGTTACTATATCAGCGTTTAATCTGGTTTTGTTTCTGTTGATTAAGCTGGTTTGATATTCCATATGCTTTTTGCTAATTAAGGAATGATACAAGTTCATACCATTAATGTTTGCTAGTGCTTCTATGAGTTATTTGTATGAGTACTACAGCTAAGCATTGTATTTGTAGTCCTACCCTTCTAATAACTGCCAGTGTTGTGGAGACTCCTACTTTTTTTTTCTTCATTTGATTGTTATTACAGTTCAACCCTCATGTGCACTGGTTCTAAAAATATAATGCTGTCTGATGTCCCAATATTTTTTTTCCTCTTTTAGATTGAGAAAGTTATGGAAATGTGGAACAAAAATGAGGACTTCCGCAAGCAGTATGTTGAATCAAACAAGGTTAGCACACTAAAGAGATTAGGGACCCATGATGGGCGAAGACTTGGCCCTGATGAGGATCCTCCAGTCATTCCAAGCAGAAGACCAAGCAACATTTATCCATTGTCTGCCTCAAGCCCGGAAGTGCCCACTTTAGCTTCAATACCCGCACCCGTATTGGCTGCTCCAGCTGCAGTCCCTGCCAAAGAGGACTCCTTTCCTGTTTTGGCAGGCCCCCAGATCAGTAAGCCCAAATCAAAGGCATCTGGTAGCTCTGCCCAGATTGAGAACAATTCTGTTACAGTGACAGAGGAAGAAGATTTGAAACAAACTTTAAAAGAAAAGGCTCGTCTATTGGAGGAACAATTGGAGTTAGCTAGGAAGGCAGAGGAGTTGGCACGGAAGGAGGAGGAATTAAGGAAAGAGAGGGATGCAGCTGAAAAGGAGCGGCTTAGGCTGGAGCAGAAGGCTAAGGCTAAGGAGGCTGAGGAGGAGAAGAGACGGAAAGCAGAGAAGGACAAGGAAAGAGCCGAGTTCAAAGCACGTAAGGAAGCTGAGGAGAGGGAGAAGGTATGTTCTACATGTCCTCTGCTTTGATATTTGAGTTAAATTATTACTTAATCATACGATAGACCGTCCATGCAACAAGTTTCCATTTCTAACTCGGACCTTGTTCAAACATCTGCAGAAGAAAGCAAAGAAAGACAAAAAGAAAGGCACAACACCAGCAGATTCGAGCGCCATTAGTGACAGCAATGCTGCAGCATCGGCTACAGCGGATACCGACAGCAACGCATCAGACAACCCAAGGGAAGCTGAGATTTCTCAACCAGCGGCTCCCAAGAGACTATCTAAACCAGCAGCGGCAATCAAGCAACTGAACAGGTTGCAGCCCATGCCAGCACCCCTACGCAACAGGGGCAGGAGGAAACTGCGGCAGTACATCCTGATTGCGGCGGCTGTGCTATCGGTGCTGGCATTGTTCGTTGCAGGCAACTATATCCCCAGGCTCAAGTCGGTTCACTCCTAATTTTATCGGTAGGAAAGGGGTGCCAATTCTGTCACAGCGAACCTGGTTGGTTGGTTCTGCACCTAGAGGATTCGTCTTATTTTACTGTTCTGGTTGGTTTGTATTTATTTTTCCCTTATATAGGTTGTGATGAAAGTTGGGGGGTCCATTGTGTTAAAGTTGTTACCGGATGGTGGTGAAATATTCGTTAGAACATGATAATAATGACTATAGATTCTTTTTTGTACATAGGCTTCTGGTGGTAGCCTTAGCGTATATGATGTTCAATCCTATGGCGTTGGCTGTCTCTGTTGTGAGTGTGTATGCTGTCGTTCGCTCTGTTTGACACAGGCAAGCTGCATGTATATTCTGTGCGATGTGGTAGAGCATATTGGACCATGGTCAGCTTGTTGGCGTGTTGGACCATGGTCGGCTTAGATGATTCCGTGCACATGTGCTGGTTATTCTAGCTACATTTGATCGATATGGTCTTCGGAAGTTAAATAGTCTCAACAGGTCACATCGATATGGTTTTCGGAAGTTAAATGGTCTCAACAGGTAACAGCCGCTACAAATCATCATTTCCATATAGATTCACCTACAACATCATCCTATTACACGACCTGTTGCCGACTTTCTATATTTCTACAGAACCAGCGAGACTGACCGTTTCAGGTCAGTATACAAAGACACAACCCTTGTTCAACGGGAGCAGAGGTCAAAATGGCAGATTTATCAGTACCACATTTCAGGTCAACATGGCAGATTTATCAGTACCACAAAGACGCTTGTTCAACAGGAGCAGAGGTCAACATGGCAGATTTATCAGTATCACATTTCAGGTCAAAATGGCAGGTTTATGAGTATCAACAGGAGCAGGCCCGAGCTACTCCTCGGAGAAAAAGTTAACGAACGCAGCAGTAGAGAGACGGGGGCAGCACAAGTAGTCAAAGTGCGCCATATTGGGATTCATGGCGCTCCCACGGCACGGCCACAGTGTAACTGAAACCAGACACTAGCGGTGGCGAGGATCTTGATAACTAGAGCCACCACGGCGCCGCCGGCACTATAGATGTCCAACGGGCGGCCCGGTACCGCCGGTGGCCCCGGCCGGGCGGACCGGGCCGGCCCGCTACGGGCCGCTACGGGCTACGGGCCACGGGGCCGTGCCACCTACGGGCTCGGGCCGCGCCCCGCCCATGGCCCGGTCCGAGGGTCATTTTATCGCCCACGGGCCACTCGGCTATCGATCCACGGGCCGGCCCCGCACCCGCCCGTTGCTACCTTGTATTTTTTACATTCAGTTCAAAGTTTCGAGGATTATAACCATGTATACACATACACTATACAGTTCAAAGTTTCGAGGATTAAAATCATGAAGTTGACAGTTTTCAAAATCATATAAATCACGTGATTCAAACAGACAAAATAAGACAAGTGACAACAGGGAATTTTAAAAATGATGAATATGAACTTGTGCAATCTTTTGCCTCATTAAAAACCTTTCTAGGTAAACCCACCCTTGTGGGAGAAACCCTAGAAAGGAAAAGAGTACAAAGAAGTTCATATTCATCATATATATATATAGAGAGAGTTCATAGATCGATCCAGATTCACGGTATCATTACAATAGCCATCATGTGGCGGTGGCAAAGAAAAAGAAATAGAACTAAGTCACTAAGCTAAAGTTCCGTGTTTGGCGGCAAAAAAGAAGTTCATCTCATCTCGAGACTCACTCAAACTTGCAAAGTTCCAGTTCCAGCCTTCAAATCGAGGATTGCCCGCAAAAGAAAGAACAAAGAAATGCTTACGCAAAAGATGAACAAAGAAAGTAACTTAAGTTAGTAACATACTAACATGATCAGCAAAAGATGAACGCAAAACATACTAACATGAACAGCAAACACCGTATGGCTCTATCCAGCTCTCCCTCTCGTTGGTGGCATTGGTGGCGGTCTTTGCGCGGTTCTTGCGCCCATTGCCGTCGATCCTCGTCCATTGCCGTCGTCGCCGGCTTGGTGCCTTGAGTCGGGAGGAGGATCACAAAGCCAAAGGTTCTTGAATCCATCTTCTAGGTCTTTGTCGACAACAAGTATCTTTGAGCCTTCCTTGCGGCTTGGTCCCAATCTTTGATGCGGTGAGCATCTCCACATTCTCGAGGCAACAAAGCGACGCCGCGTTCTTCAAGTATCCTACCCGTCAAGCTAAATGTAGATTCGGAGGAGACAAGTAGAAACAGGGACAGCCATAATATCTCTAGCCATAATAGACAAAATAGGATAGGTTTGTTTGTGATCACGCCACCAAAGAAGGATGTCAAAGTTAGGGTCACCCCATGCCACGCGGTGTCCTTGTCCAAGTAAGCTTTAAAGCTCACTAACAAAGACCCGGCCAGATGTAGTAGCTGCACTAGATGATTCACTTGCAAATATCCTACCCCATCTGTTTCCTGCACTGGACATAGGAATCACAGGGCACAGGAGTCCTTGATGCACCCGCACTTGAACCATACTTCTCCCGGTACTTGGAAAACAACTGGTTAATTCATTTGTATGGTATCAAATGTTCAAGCATCGAAAAAAGTAGAATTCCATCTAACATCCATGTCCAAGCCAAATTTTCTAGGTGTCATACCTCTAGCAATACAAAAATCTTTGAATCTAGCAATCCTAGTATTAGAAGAATTCAAAAGTTTATAGCAGTTCTCAAATCATCAAGCCACTTTGTTTACAAAGTTTCAAACCACTTTCACAATTAGATTTATGACATGGCAAGCACAAATAAGTTGATGCACAAGGAAGTACTTAACCCTGTTGGGGTCATCTCTAGTTGGTGCGGGATAAGAACCTAAGTAACCAAAACGAACAGGACCCAAGATATCATATGCTCTAGAGTTAGCGTAAGCATTGTCTAGAGTCACAAAGAAAAACTTTTTCAATCAATTCAAACTCCTCAAGCACAAAGTAGCTATACAATCAGCAATGTTTTCACCGGTATGGTTGCAATCAATGAGTCTAAAACCAACAACCTTTTTTTTCAATCTCCCATTCTTTATTAACATAATGGCAAACAACGAGATGTAGTCCTCCTTAGCATTACCGCACCAGATGTCGGATGTCAAAGAAACAGATGATGCAAAGAAAGCAACACATTTTTCATAAGCATGTCACGTTGTTCACCAAACAACTTAGCCATATCCCTAGTGGTGGTGCGCTTTAGAAACCTCTTTGAAAAGAGGGTTGTGAGCATTTCTAATGTAATCAATCCAAGCCCGAGTAGCACACCTATGCCTAATGGAAGATCCAACCTAGCAATCAAGCGGCACGAGTTCAATACGAGCAATCATAGGATCATACTTCCAATTAGCTAAACCATTAGCATTCAAAGCTAGCTTAGCTTGAACCATATCAGAATGGTTCTTCAACTGCATACATTTTTTCATGTGACGTCTTAAATGACCAGTTCCATTAGCGGTATAGCGAGTATCTACTAGAACAATGTTTACGATAGCGCTGCAATCTGACGACCGTCGGCCCCTCACCATCCTTTACCTCATCAGTAGGTCCACACATCAGATTTCTTGCCGGATTGCGTTGGAGTGTCGGCATCATCGGCGTCCTCGCCATCGACATCAACGTCGACGGCGGGAATGCCGAACATGGCAGCGGCATCCTCACGCGTGGTCGTCGTCGTCCTCGACCTCCTCGGTCGTCGTCCGAGCACCCGGTCGGGTCATGGACATCGCCGTCGGCGTCGCGGACGCCGATCAACGCGCCGGACCCGCGTTGCGAGTCCACGGCCCGGCGGCGCCACCCACGCCCCGCATCACGGCATCACCGTCCCTCGGCCGCTTTGGGAGTAGGCCGCCTGGCCATGTCCACTCCGGCGGAGGAGGAGGACTCCGGCGTCGGGCACCCAACTCAACTGCGACGGACGGAGCCCGGTGCTTGGGAATGCGAGGTCACGGGAGAAGACGAGAGAAGGTGAGCTTCGACGGGGAGGGGAGGAAGAAAAATGATAGAGCTTGAACTGCGACTCACATGGCGACGGAAAAGAACAGGGGGAGGGGGGAGGAGAAAGTATAGAGAGGAGTAAGGAGTAAAAGGAAAAAGTCACCGGGCTTGCCGGCGAGGAAGGGCGATCCGCCCGGATCGAAGTCGTCGACGAGGACAGCGATCCGCCGGGCGAGGATGGCGAGGGACAGCCCCAGATCCGCCGGCGAGGACGGCGAGGCACAGATCCGCCCGGCTCCGGCGGCGAGGACACGAATCCGGCGAGGAGAGCGAATCCGCCCGGCGAGGACGGCGAGGTCGGGCGATCCGCCCGGCGAGGACGGCCAACCAACGGCGGCGGTGGTGGAACGAGCTCGTGCGAGTGGGGATTAGGGTTCGAGGGCGAGGACGGCGGCTCCGGCGGCGGGGACGGGCTACGCCCGGCGGGGCCGTCGAATCCGGTGGCCCCCGAGCGGCAGCGGCGGCGGAGCGAGGCAGGAAGGAGGGGTGGGGATTAGGGTTCGAGGAGGAGGAGGGAGCGGAGCGACGGAGGCGAGGAGGCGGAGAATGGGATTAGGGTTAGAGGGAGGGCGCCGCCGCGTTTTATACCTCCTTTAGCGGCGGGCCGTTCGCGGGCTCCGCGGGGCGACGGACCGGGCCGTCACCGCGTCTCTTGCGGGCGGAGGGATCGGCCCATGGCCCGCCGGTGGGGCGGGCCGCCGTAGTTGCGTACACCACGGACCGGGCCGGCCCGTGTCTTAGGGCCGTTTTGGGACCACGGACCGGGCCGCGGGTCACGGGCCCAATGGACATCTATAGCCTCCAGACCAGTAGTTGTGGAGGCTCAACTCCCGAGAGAGACCCGAAAAGAGGTTTGGATCTGGCTCTAGCTCAGTTCCTCGTACCCCTGCACTCATCGACTCTCAAAAACAAAATCAAATCAAACCAAATCAATAAGCCGTGGACAATGTAAATGCGGTTATTAGCAAGGGGCCATGTCCACAAGCATCTATTTGACAAAGCAAGGGGCCATGTCCACATCGAAAAAGGGCCATGTCCAATCATAACAGGTTGCTAACCCAAAAAACAAAGAATTTTCAACAGAGAGAAGCATAGGCAATTTTCAATCAATGGAGATTTCAGCCCCTTCATTTTCCAAATACCGAGGCATAGCAAATCCGGCAATCGAACGTTTACTAGGTGGGTCGACTAATTATTTAAATTTACTGATTATCTTAGATACTCTTTGAACATATGGGATGTTGGAGGACGTAAAACGATCGAGGTCTTACTTGGAGAAATTACTTTGAGCTATTATCACACCTTATTGTCGATGGGTTAGTTTGGGTCGGTCCAAACAGATTAAAGAGGATGAGTTGTCGAGACTACTATTTATTCGAATTATTTACGTATATTTATCATAAAAAGGGGAGCTGCAATAGAGACTCGATTCGGACTTCTTGCAGAGCCGTTGAGCGGCGGCCCTTCCACTCGGCACCTTCGGATCACTAAGGCCGACTTTCATCTACGCTTTCGACGGGTGAGTCTTGTAGTCAAGCTCCCTTCTACCTTTTGCACTCGAGGACCAATGTCCGTCCGGCCCGAGGAAACCTTTGCACGCCTCCGTTACCTCCTAGCGGGAAAAGGAGGGAAACGGATACTCAATTTATTCATAAAAAAACGGATACTCAATTTAAAGTGAGTAAACAGAATTCCATACTCGATCTCATAGATCCCTATAGAATTCTGTGGAGAGCCGTATTCGATGAAAGTCGTATGTACGGCTTGGAAGGAGATCTTTCCTATCTTTCGAGATCCACCCTACAATATGGGGCCAAAAAATGATTGCCGTGCTGAACTCTACTATTTCTTGAAAGAAGAGGTATACTATTACCAGACCTCTGAGCTATGGTGATGAACCGGATATTTCGCTGTGGTTCTATATTTGTTGTATTGAAAAAAACATTTTGGTCCTTCAATGCCATGGGAATATATATAACTGGCATTCACTTAAATCCTTACAGACCCAGTTCAAATCTCCAACTTCTACAACCTAGTACAGAGGTCTGGTACATCGTAGTGTCAGCAGCACCAAATCTCCAACTTCTACAACCTAGTACAGACCCAGTTCAACCTTCCCATTAAATCCTTACAAAATGTATAATGACCATTTACTTAATGGCAGAGGGCTCTTGGTTAATGAACTGGAAAATAGATAATTTTCTCTCGGTGGTATCAAACTCTATGCCTCTGTGCATAGAAGTTGTATTCTTGAATGTCCCTGTTTTTAGATTGAAATTGTACTGAAATATCATTTCGAACATTGAGGGTCAAACTATTGAGGAAGGACAATGTCAGTAAAGAATCATGTCTCTTTGCCACCATAGACAACTTTTGCCTATTCAGAAAGTGTTCAAATCGTCGATCCTTACAATATTGATTTCAACTAGAGACTAGCTGGTTATTTGTTTTGCAAATAAGCAAGACGTATAGGAGCTCTAAAATCAGCTGAAATTGCAAAGGTAAGAAAACTTCAGTCATTCATATGTATTAGAGACATTTGTATACTCCTATGGTTATTTACTGTGTGAAGTCATTGTTAACTTGTAGCGCACTTTCCCGGTCCTCATGTTTGACAAGATTTTATTTCAATGTGGGAGCAAAGGTAGCTAATCCAATAAATAGGACAAAATACTTACCGTGAGACCGACGCATCGGAGCCCCGGCAAGTGTGTGGCAAGGTTGAGCAGTTCTCTCCACTGCTCGGCCACACCCATCTCCAACGACACCTCCAAGCCGCTCACGTTGATTAGTTCACTGCAGAGGCAAATTTTTTGCTGACGGTGGAGGATCAAACCTCCGATGCTCTGCAGCTGCTGAGCATTGTCGAGTCTCATACGCACAGGTGGTGTCTCCTTCTTGGTCCTTGACCAAATTCTCCGGTTTTTCACCTCGGCGGGCACCACCACGGCGGCGAGGGTCCAGAGGACCGAGCATGAAGCGTGAGTGCGGTAGCTGTTGTTTCCACGACCTCGAGTGAGCGGATGGAATCAGACCAAATCGAAGCCGACCATCTCCGGAGGCGTCGGCGGCGGCACCCGCACCCGCGGCCGCGAGATCCACATCGAATATCGCTACGCTCTTCAGACAGTTCATCTTCGCGATAGCCTCGGAGACATCCCCACCAGAGCATCGGCAAAAGACAAGAACGAGCGAGGAGAGGCTTGATAATCCTGAGCAGGTGCCTTATGTCACGGCCAGGAATCCCAATGCTAGAATAGAGAGATTAGGAGACCGCTGACGACTCAAAGAAAACTCGATGACGACCTTCTCCGGGTCCGCTACATCTAGAAGGATAAGCTCCGTCACGGAGCGGGCGAGAGAAGAGGTCCATCCACCTCCCCCAGTATCTCCGGCTCGGCGACTTGGAAGCGTCAAGATGAAGTGACGCCACGGGACCCGGGTGTCTCTCAAGTATGGTGGTCAAATTGTCAGACTGATTGTGCGGTTTGCCCTCCAATAACGGCGGAAAATCCACCGCGTGGATTGTTAATTGTAATGATGGACAAAAATTTAGCCGTATGTTCACATAGTTGTATACCCGTATGTTAATTGTAATGATGGACAAAAATTTAGCATATGCAACACCATAGCTACAAATCCTGACAATATATGTTTCGCGTGGAAAACAGATTGTTGAGGTGTAGACCTTCGCTATGCCCTCACCAGCTATATGGCGGATGCTCATGCTCTAGTCTCACACAGGAATGAAAGAGTGTGGAATCCAAAATGGGAAGTCTCTGTTCGCCTTCCACTTGGGTTCTATTTATAGGGGAGGTGGGTGGAGGAAATTTTTCCTCCACCTCCATCGGTTCACAATATTACAAGTTGGTCCTTAGGCTTATTAAGTGCCATGCCTTTTTACAAGGTGGGGGTAGCGCGCCACCACCCCTACCCACAATAGTAGCCTCTTAGATACTAAGGTTTGGTAGGTACAACAAGACCCAATCGCTAAAACAGAAAAAAGGCCCAAGAATACAAGTCCCGGATCAATCCTAGTCTTCGGCGATGGGTGTTAGGAGCGGCGATATGACGATGATGACTTGTCGATTGCGAAAAGTCGACAACTTAGCTTCGCTTGACTCACCTGTTGCGAGGGCCTTCTCCTCGCTAGGAATCGGCTCTTTGTGTCCGAAGTGGTCGTAGTAGCGGTGGTCGTCGTTTCGGCAGTTGTGGTTGTCAGAGGTAGATAGACACGTGAGTTGCCACTAGAGGTCGATGAAGATACATTTGTTGAGGTGTTGGTCGATGTTGCCAAAGTCAAAGGCGAGCCCCTTACCGAATTGTTAGCGAGGGTGGGCTGGTGTCGCTGAGGTCGAAGGCGAGCCCCTTGCTGACATGTTGGCCAAGATCCTACTGGTGTCGCCGAGGTCGAAGGCGAGTCCCCCGCCAAAGTGTCGGTGAGAGTGCGGTCGGTGTTGCCGAGGTCGAAGGTGAGCCCCTGGCCAACGTGTAGGCGAGGGTGACGTTGGTGTCGCCGAGTGAAATCTCATGTTTGGTTTTGGAAATTGATGACACACTTGTGGACTAATCCTTTGCTCTAAGTGTATAACTTGAGATAGGATTAGATGGATGACAAGGAGCATGATGATCATGAACATGGACAATGTCGGTGGACTTGATGGATCGTCAAGCTCGGTGATCGGCTTGAGAGGAACCCGGGAGATCAAGGCAAAGGTATCTTGATAGGGTTTTCCTTTAGTGATCAAGGCACGATAGAGCGTGTGATCATATTATAGGATAGATAGCCGACTATCAAGAGGGAATGCCGCGACAATCCTTTGGTGAAGTGCTTCTAGGTCCAATTGACTTGCATATTGCATTTAGGACAATGAGAGCACTAACTTCGATCTTGCCTAACTTATCGACGTGCTAACATTGGTGATAACGTGATCATCTTGGACGTGTTGGCAACTTATGGCAAGAGGCGAAGCAAGGTTGAAGCAAAGGGCGACAACAAGATGAAGAGCACGCTGAAAAACTTGACCGGACGCATGACCGGACGCCGCGGGGTGTGACCGGGCGCTTGCACCGTGGCTCCGACGGTGCGTCCGTCAGAAATTCCGAGAGCATGTTTTTCGACCGACCCAGAAATCGGCCGGACGCATGGACCGGATCCATGGGCCGGACGCCGCGAAGACGATGTCGGCCGTGGGCGAGGGGCTCTGGTCGTATCGGCCGGACGCATGGCCCATCGATCCGGCCGGGCCGGACCGACCCCCGGTGCGTCCGGTCGGCCAGAGTCCGACCGATCTTGAAAACCCCCAACGGCTCATTTTCGAGGAGGACTCTATATATACCCATTTGGCTGGTTCATTTGAGTCCCTCTTGCACATTTGAAGCTTCCAACTTGCTATTGAGCTTGTGAGACTCCTCTCCACTCATCTCCTCATCACTAACTCGAATTCTTGGTGAGATTGAGAGTGATAGAAGTGCATTGCTTGCATCGGTTGCATCTAGAGGCACTTCATCCTTGGAGAAGCCGCGGGATTCTTGTTTTCTTGGGAATTTGCCCGGTTCCCTAGCGGCTTGGAGCAAGAGGCGGTGTTGAGCTCAAGTGGAGCTTGTTTGAGGCCACACCGGTGGTGATTTTGAGGGGTCGTTCCTTACCCCCGCGGGAGATTCGCGAAAGGAGCACTAGTGGATTGCTCGTGGCTTGTTGGACCCTCTCTTGTGATCGTTTGCTTGAGCTCCCATAGGGGATTTGGCACCGCCATTAAGCTTAGCAACCGTCAAGTGAGTGTGTCGCCACCAACGGGGACTAGCGTGCCGGCAAGCACGTGAACCTCGGTGAAAAATCATCGTGTCAACCTTGTTGTGCTCGTTGGAGATTTCTAGTTGATCACGGTGATTGGCTTCCACCTCTACACATCGACGTCGGTATATCGATCACTACTCCTCGTGTATTTACTTTGATATATCTTGTGTAGCCTTACTTAGGTTGTTAGCTTGTTTAGTGTAGTTTAGCTCCTAGTGGTAATTTAGTTAGCCTTGCTTGTTCACCTAGAGTAAACTAGCGACCTAGACTTTGTGTGTGGATTAGAGACAATAGAATTGACTTGTGGCTTCCTTAGCTAATTCGTAACACCGCTTATTTAGCTTCGCCATCTTATTGTCTAATCCGTTTGTTTAGTGTTGTTGCAAGAATTTTTAATAGGCTATTCACCCCCTCACCCCCCCTAGCCATTAGGACCTTTCACCGGGTCGTCGGCGAGCCCCATGCAAACGTATTGGCGAGAGTGTTGCTTTGGTGGAGGAGAATCTTTGTAAAGAAAATAATAAAGCTTCAACTGACCCGAATTCAAAGGTAAGGACACATAAAAAGAGTACCGGCGAAAAAAAAAAACAAGAAGGTTGTTTCTCCACGGGCGGTTCCCGATCTACGAAGTTGAAGGAAAACGGAGCAAGGAGGGTGATAATTCAAATCATGAAATTTTGGATCAGGTGAATAAGAATGATGGTGCTTTTATTTCTTTCCATAAGAAAGGCTCTTTTCTTTGTCTTGGTGGTGACAGAGGATGGTATCACCTGGATGTGGCACAACCAGTATCCATCCATAAGGGAGATCGGCAGCTACCCCTCCGATGCGAAATAGAAATCCATGTCCTACCGAGACAGAATTTCGAACTTGCTAGACCTAAAGTAAGCGGAAGCCAATCCTTATGAGAATTGTCCACCAAAAAGACCCTGATATAAAAGAAAGCTAATAAGGCCAAAGGAGCTAGGAAGTTTTCTGATCAACCAAGACCTAGGAGTTTAACTCAAGTGGGTCCTTCACATCCATTAAATTTTGATGAAGCTAGTAGCCATGTGCCATAACTCAAGAAAAGCCAATCTAGTAAGTTAACTAGTCAAAAGATTCCGTTGCAGAAAGGAAACAACAAGATATCAACACTCTGCTTTCTTCAGCTCTTATACCATCAACAAAGCCTGCATCAACTCGTCATAATAAAGAAACAGAAACGAGAAGACTTCAACAAAGGCAAGTTCATGGTACCTTAACTTTGCTATGGATAAAAACAGAACTAGTTTTTTTTTTTTTTTTTTTTTTAATGTTTTTGCAAGTCAGTGCATTGCTATTTAGACTTCAAAAGTTTTCTACCTGCTTTATTGCAGAGCTCATGTCTAGTATAGTCGAAGGCTGCACATTGATTTTCACTTAAATATGCTAGGTGCCGGATTTTTTTGTTGTTTTTCAGGCAATTTGTCACTGTTTGGCCAATAGAAAAAAATGAGCTGTCATGCTTGTTTCCCAAAAATTCAGACATCAAAATATAGCAACTCTTACTTTTCCTGCTTGTTATGTACTCATATCCGGTCTTTGTTGGGCAATCTGGTTGACAAGAAACGAAAGTTGTTTTGAATGTAGACCAAAAATCTTTTTTTTGCGGTAGGATTAGCTACGTCAGTGGGCAAGTTTGTAGCGACATGAGGTTCAACAGGAAAAAAAACTGATCCAAGCTGCACAACATCTTGAGTCATCTGTTCTATAGTTCCAGTGAATGGTTATCGTCAAGTTTTATTGGTCATGTTTAGAAAGAACTCTCTTTGTTTCGGTGTCCCTATCCCAAAGTTGCATCGCTGTGTGCGTGTAGACGGGTATCTTTTATTTGGCAAGACCTTGTAATAATTGGCCTGATTATATCTTCCGATAGATGAAGCCAGATTTTATATCCATTATCTAAAAATGTTTTATCTTTTATTTTTGTAAACATTATTTCCAGCATAAGGTGATAATCAATGGGGAGGCGGGAGGGAGATTTGCAAAAGTGTGATTAGGGGTGGGTGGTTAATTGCAAATTACCTAATCCTCTCGTGTCCCCCGGATCCGCATCTTATGATCCCGATTAGAAGTTATGCGTGGTTTGCACGGAGGGGTTAGTTTGCACCCCATACGTTGCCATGAATAATGGTAGCTAAATTGTTGTTTATACAATTTATTGTTTTTTAGTGGTAATTGGAAAATTTCATTTACGGATGCCTGTATATGTTAACAGTAGATTTATCATTTTGTTGTCTATATAATTGGAAATTGTCTCATTTTTTATTGTTAATGTTTTTTAGTTTTGAGATATTGTTTTTTTGGCTATATTCGTTGTGGCTAAAGAATGGTAAGCAAAGAACTCGTCCGTAGATGCACGAATGAATGTGATATTTTTTTCCACGGATCAAGCATCACATGTATAGCATACATAAAAATTTCATAACATTTGGATCATATTAACTATAGATATGAATTTCTCCCTAAAAATCATATGTAAAAATCTAGAGCAAGATTTTTGTACTAACACATGCTAAATTATACATCCACTATGTAGATCTGATCGTAAGGATTTTGTCGATTCCAGCTAGATTGGGCCGGAATTGACACGTGTTCGTCGACCGTTGGAGAAGAGGAGACGGCAATGGAGGTGGTGATCGGTGGCGAGACGGCGTGAGATGACGTGGGGTGACGATGAACGGTGAGGTAGGAGATGATGATGACGACGTCATACAGCTCGGGGCGACGGGCGGCGGGGCGGCGCGGGGGCGGCGCTGGGCGGCGCAAAAGGTCGCGCAGGCGCTGTGGCGCGGTGGCGGCGACCTCCTGGCGGCGGCGTGGGAGAGGGGCGCGGCGCGCAGCCTAGGGTTAGGGAGAGAGAGAGCCCGAGAGAAAGAGCTGTTGGGAGTTACCCCTTTAATTATTTTTTCTTCTTAAGATCCAACCGACTACATGCCCCTTGTATTTATAGTCCGAGGGAGACTTGCATGCTAAGAAATATCTAGGAGGTTTCCTTATAGATTGGAATACCTCTTGACAAAGCAATTTATTTGTTTCCCTAAATATTTATTTCCTAAATAATTATTACTTAACGACGAAGCGATGGATGACGACGGATCGCAGGGCGGCGGCCGGGCAGCCGGCGCGTCTTGCGAAGATGCCGATCATGGGCCCCGGCCGGCACGGGCCTTTTGGGACATGACATTTCTCCCCTTACGCCGACAACGCCCCCTCGTGCCGTGTGGTTCTCGCGACGGCCGCCGTTGTTGACGGGCGACGGAAGCATGGCCCGAAGATTGTTGCATCCACTTGTGTCGAGGGAATGAGCTGGGCGAAGATGAAGACGCTAACCTTTGCCGATGTTGGTTCAATGGATGGAATTCCATTGCTCTCCCGGAGAGGTTTGCACCGTGGCAAGTAATGCCGAGGGATGAAAGCCAACCGCAAAAGTGTGTAGAAGGATCCCACCTGGTTGGAGAACATCCCATAGCACCTTTGATAAACCCGTGTTGTAGTAACGGTGGTTGTCGATGTAGAGGGTTGGTATTGATGGCAAGAAGCTCTTGAGTGGCGCCCAAGATGTTACTCCCGCTTGAGATTGTTGGTTCCGGCGATGCCATGTAGCGTGTCGCTGGTCGGTGTCGTCTAGGATGTCGATGCCGCCACGGCGCCGATGTCGGCTAGCGACGCCGATGTCGACGACGGTGACGTCATCTTGTCGCCCATAGTGACGCGTTGACGTTCCGATGCTCCCGATGTCGAGATGTCATTGTTGGTGTTGTAGGGACTTATCCGGATCGTTCTTGGAGTCTCACGACGTTGGCCTAGTTGGGTAGGCTTTTCGTCCGAAAGCGGTACCGTGTGTACGTCGGTGGTGGCCTCCCTCGCTCGACCGATCCGACCACGCGATAGCGGGGTGGGCATCCTCGGGGTAGGCGTACTCGTTGATTGTAGCATCATCGATCTTGGAGGGGTTGGCGTGGCGGCGCCGAAGAGGGAGCGTCGTCGCCGTCGGGCGGCGCCATGGCGAGGACGCCGTCGATGGTGGGGGGGAGGTGACGCCGTAGGCGCGTCGGACGACAGCGCCGCTGCGTCTTTGCGGTGTTCTTCTTTCGCGGGCCACCGGTCGTCGTGGATGTCGATGGGAGCGCCAAGGCAGCGACGTCGTTGTTGGTGGCGCCCGTGGCCGTGTCGTCCGATGTGCGTCGTCGGGCGGTCGTTCGTCGAGCTTCTCCGGTGGGGCGGTGAAGTTGGCCTGGATTTCCTTGAAGAAATCAGCAAACTCGCGAAACTCCATCCGAGCTCGGCGATCTTGTGGCTGTCCATCGGATCTTGGCGCGGTGGTGGTCGGTCGCCGCGGTGGTGGGAATCGGCCCCGGTCTCCGGATACCGTGTCCGATTCCAGCTAGATTGGGCGGAATTGACACGTGTTCGCCAACCGCTGGAGAAGAGGAGACGGGTAATGGAGGTGGTGGATCGGGCGGCGACGTAGATGACGAGGGTCGACGATGAACGGTGGGGTAGGGAGACGATGATGAAGACGTCAGCAGCTCCAGGCGGCGACGAGGGGCGGCGAGGGCGGGCGCGGCGCGGTGGCGCGATGGCGGCGACCTCCGGCGGCGGCGTGGGAGAGGGGGCGCCGCGCGCGCCAGCCTAGGGGTTAGGGAGAGAGAGAGAGCCCGAGAGACAAGAGCTGTTGGGAGTTACCCCTTTAATTATTTTTTCTTCTTAAGATCCAACCGGCTACATGCCCCTTGTATTTATAGTCCGAGGAGACTTATGTGCTAAGAAATATCTAGGAGGTTTCCTTATAGATTGGAATACCTCTTGACAAAGCAATTTATTTGTTTCCCTAAATATTTATTTCCTAAATAATTATTACTTAACGACGGCGATGGATGACGACGGATCGCGGGCGGCGGCGGGGCAGCCGGCACGTCGAAGGCGTGCCGTCAAGGGCCCCGGCCGCACGGCCCTTTGGGACATGAAAGATTCCGAACATCCTCTATCACGTGCCAGGAGATAGGGCCTAGGATGACGAACCCACGAGGCCCAAGGGGGGGCAGCGCCACGACGGGGTAGGGCGCGCGGCCGCCGCCGCCCGGCTTCTTCGGTAATTAATGAGGAAATAAAAAAGAGTTTGGTTAGGATTATCTTAGGACTTTTGATGTGCAAGGGGATATTCCAATCTATAAGAAAGACCCTTATTAGAAAAATAAATAGGATTGCTTCTAAAAGGTATTCCAACTCTATAAAGAAATCTTTAGAGAGATTGCTTGGTTTACAAGTCCCATTAGTCGGGCTATAAAAGTAAGGGGTATGTAATCTCTTAGGTCAACAAGCAATAAAGAAAATCCATTTCCCTTCTTCTTACTCTCCCAGCGCCGCTTGTCGCTGCCACAGCCCTCCACCAAGGCCGCCCCATCCTGGGCCTGTCAGGCTACATGTCACCCCGGAATTGATCCAGTCTGTGACATCCTCTTTTTTATTTTATATTTTTTTCTATGATTTACTTTAAATTTTCAAAGTTTGCCATATTCTAGATAAAAAAAAAATAAACATGTAGACAAACGGTTTACGTTAAGGCCCCTAAGATTTTGTAGAATTGTTTAACTGCACAATAAACACTATACATAACTATTTATATGAGTCTAGAACTTTGCATCTCGAATCCTGGAAACACTTATAATCAATTTTTTACCTTGCTTGAACAAGCTTCGTTCAGAGGAGAGCAGAGGAGGTGATGTCCAAGCCGATTCCAGTCAGGCAACGGTCACACCGGCATTGAGGCTTGCCAGTGCTTGGTGCTCCTACAGGGGGCGCGGCTTGGCCCGTAGGCATAACGAGTCGGTCGGGCGCGGGTGTGGGCTGCTGCAGCGACAGTCGCTCCGGTGGCCAGGGGCAACTGGCGGCGGCGTTGTAAAAAAGGAGGTGCGGGAGAGGCGTCACGGCACGAGGAAGAGAGGGTGAGTCTCGGGGAGGGTGGAGGGGGAAGAACAGCGAGCGGCGGCAGTGGAGCTTGCTCTGCTCAGCAATGGTGAGGATGCTTAGCTCGGCTCGCGACCGCAGGCGGCGGCGAGGACGAGCGGCGGCGTCCAAGCTCGAGGCCGCTAGCTGTCCGCCATCCATCATACAATCTAGGCCGTCCGATCATATTTTGGCGATGTGGCTAATCTCAGCCTCTAAATTAGCCGCCAAGAATAGTAGTAAGAGAGGCTGTGGGCAGGCGGGCGCGGCACACGCGCACACGCTACTTGGTGCCCCCCGCACATGCCAGGACCATGATATGATTATTTTTTTTCTTGAGAAAAAGGACCAAATGATTCGTGAAGTCATTTTTTGTAGAGATACGACAAACAAATATAGGACTTTGAAACATATATACTACAGCAGTAATTACGTGCACTTTGCACGCAACGAGCGATGCGGAGATCGAGCAGCAGATCGATGATGAGACAACACAACACAAACTTAAAATTTGCTGATCGGAAGCTAATTAACTAGCTTCTCCTGCTCCTCCCAATGCTCTCCACGAAGGCCTCCCCGATGCCCTCCCCCCGATGCCTTCGATGAGGCCGCCGATGACCCCGAACAGGGCGTTGACGGTGACCCTGGCGGCGGTGGCGAGCGCGTTCCTCTTCTCCGGCGGCACGACGCCGTGCACGTAGAGCCCGTTCACCATGTCCTTGGCGCACCTGGCGTGGAGGTAGTACCCACACGGCAGGCACTGGTACACGTGCTGCCCGGACCGCTTCGTCCGCCTGCACACCTGGCACACGAAGCTCGTCTCCGTCTCCGCGCCGTCCTGCGCCAGCAGCAGCGGGTGCTCGTGCACGGCGGGGAGCTCCATCCGCCGCGCCATGGCCGCGCAGCACGGGTGCATGTCGAAGCTGCACGACGCGCACCGGAACGAGAAACCCTTCACGGACTTGCCGCAGAGGTCGCACTTGCAGCGGAGGAAGCCGCCGCCCGGCGCCGGCGGCTTCACGAAGAAGAGCAGGTGCGGGTGCTTGCGGTGGAACGGGTGGTCGTGCAGCGCCGGCGGCGCCAGCGCGCAGAACTCGTGCAGCTGGAACCCGCAGGCCTGGCACATGAACCGCTTCCCGGCGCCGTACTCCTTGCACCCCATGCACATGAACAGGTACGGGAAGTCGAACCGGGCCAGCCGGTGCTCCGGGTGGCTGAAATGCACCACCGTCGTATCGCCGTCGTCAGCCTCCGGCCTGCAGTCGCCGACGTGCTGCGGCTCTCTCATCGTCTCCGGAACGTCGTCTTCGGACGACGAAGGCAGCCGGTGGCCGCTGAGCTTCCTTGAGTTCATGGACACGCACCTGCTGTTCATGTGGTTGCTTCAGCTCTGCCCCTCTACGTGGCTTGGAGGCGACACGCACTTTCTTTGATCTCTACCATTGCCAAGGCCAGAATTTTGTCAGGTTATATACGGCAGCATATGAGGAAGAAATCTTGATCAGGAAGATCTCGATCGCCGCCTGGTTTTAACGTTGCACAGCACAGGCATTGCTGGCCCCCTGATCTGCAGCACTGTACGCTGCAGCAGCCTTTTTTACACCGTGTGGTAAAGCTAAGTTTTGATGCTTGTGTCACCAACAAGTCTGGACTCCTCTGTGAAAGTAACAGCATCAAGAAATCTTCATCTCCTTTACAGCAACGAATTCTGACAGATTTAGAACTCTTGGCAACCTAAGAAATTGCCACTTTAAGAAACATGTCAATTCCATGATGTGAAATGGTCATATAGATGATGTCTCATGTAAGGAGAAATTTGGATGCATGTGCACCATTGTCTCATAGCCTGATTACTCGTGTGGATTCTGAGCCATTACAGTTAACATCGCTTTGATTTTTTAAAACGTTCAGTTTTATATATATAAAAAAAGTCCAGTTTTGTTTGGTTCTTAACAGTCAGTTTGACAAAAGAGAATCCATGCCGAGCTGCTGGGTTGTCTCAAAGGCCTGAAAATGGCTGCTGAAATGGGCATCAGTCGCGTGATCCTAGAAACAGATGCACAGATGGTGAAGACAACTGTTGAAGGTGATGATTATCGACTGTCATCGATGGGTGGGATAATCACCGAGATCAAACACTTGATGTATTTTGAGTTTTTGTCATGCTATATTTGCTTTTGCCCACGGTCTTGTAATAAGTTAGCTCATGAACTTGCCTCATTGGGCTGTAGCTTACCCGGTGATGAGCGAATCACTTGGGATTGTGTACCTCAAACTCTTGAGGATCTGGTGTCCAGCGATTCAGCTGTGACAGAAGGGTAATAAAAAGCTCTTTGTCTCAAAAAAAAAAAAAAAAAAGAGAGAATCTCCTAAAGAGAAATTGTAAATGTGATGAAAATTGTTACTTTTTAATAATGAAGAAACCATCCAACATTTGATGTTTTTCATTGTCATGTTGCAAGATTTATTTTGAGAATAGTTTAAATTGCATTCAGTTTACAACCACCAAATTGTGTGAAACACGTTCTCAATGTATGGATATAACAATTCGACCCTACTTTTTAATCTCAAATCCATGCGGGAGCAATGCAAGTGCGTGGCTAGCTAGAAATGTTGTATTTTTTTTTTTTAATCGTAAAGTGCTTCGCTCTTATTTATAGGTTACTTTCTAGACTAATCACTGGAGCATTCATGGTCCATAGTACAGAAAGAAGGAAAAAGATATGCAGTAAAATGAACATGTCAAATGTGAAAAATAAGTCAATGGAGATCTCCTCCAAGAATAAGTGGTTGTATTTTAATAGACACATATCCAGGGATTGAAATGAGATTAATAATGTATTGGCTCGGTCGAAAGTCTTGCAAGGCTAGAATTTTTTTTCTTTTTTCCGGGAAAGGGTCTCTTCATCAAAAGAGTCTCTCAAGCCCTCTCACGTTTGTTCAACTAGATAGTGATGAGTAATTAATTAAAGCATGTTTGACACAACTCACACTATTTTCATGAAGCTGTTTTGAGCTTTTTTTTTTTTTTTTGTCAAACACATCTTTTTAAAACAACTTCATGAGTGAAGCCATTTTCCTTCCCCTCACAAAAGGAATGGAGTGGGAGAGAGCTGAAAAAAAGTAGCTTATCCCAGCTCTCTCATTTATTTCTCTCTCATATTCATGCATGAAGTCTGTTGGTGAAGCTATTTGTCAAACAATTTTTTAAAAAATAACTCAGCTTCACCTAGAGAGTTGGTAATGAAGTTAAAAAAACAACTTTACTAGTCAAGCTGAGTTGTGCCAAACGGGTCTTAGATATTCAACACAAAACCTACATAGCCCATACTGTGGAGGGAGCGCTTCTTGTGCATGTAACCTTGGATGGTTGCTTCGTTCCTTCATTTTATTATTAATCAAAGTGGAGTAACCAGATCTCTCCCTCAAAAAAAAAAAAAAAAAAAAAAAAAAAGAATCTTCCCCTCTTCATGGAGGCGATGGTCATAGCTTTGTGCGAAATTTAGAAGATCAGAAACGACAGTGTTAGCATTTGGTTTAGAAATTTTAAAAATGAGTTCCTACTTCGATCCCTTTGTTTCAAGGATGGCCTTAGATCAGTTTTTATTTCTGGTTAGATACTTTTAGTTAAACCCCATTTAAGTCACTCTGTGACCAGTGGCGAAGCTAAGGCTTGGCATTGGGGTCTGACGACCTCGGCAAATTTTGGAAAACAAAGGAAGAATTACTGTACATAATTGTTTTTTGCTCCTAATGACCCCGCCTTTGCTTCAGCCAAGACCTCAGTGGTATTCTAGCCTGGCTTCGCCACTGTCTGTGACTCTTTGTTTAAGTATTTGTAAATAGAAAATGAAGTGTTGCGGGGATCCTTGGATGATGGTAAAACCAAACAAGACTTAGGTACAAACCTACACGGACTGTAATTGAATTTCAAAACATTAGTTTAACGGACAATAGCACCCATTTTGAGTCCTCGTGTCCAATGTGTGACGCCATTTTCAACCGCTGCAAGTCTAGATGCAGTACTCTCTCTCTCTCTTCTTGAGGATAACAAGATGTAGTACTTCAAAAAGAGGTTGACTCGGCGGTTTGGACCGATAGTACTTGTGTTGTTGGACCGAGTTCAACCCCAAGTGAGGAGTCTTGTAATAGTAGCGTGTACTCCATTTTTTTTCAAAAATTATATGCTCCTTCCATCTCAAACTATAAAACACTTTTGCTTTTCTAGATGCAATAGGTTTCATTATATACTTAGACTTAAAATATGTTTATACATATAAGGTGCTGCCAGAGGGGCTTGCCGGGCGGTAGTTGAGGGCAGTGCTAGGGTTTGGGGAGGTGACAGCTGGTGGTGGGCAGAGACGTGCATAGGTAGAGGCGCAGGTAGAGGATGGTGGCTAGGATTTGGGGAGGAGGGAGTGAGCGCTTGAGAGCTGGAGAGCCTATGGTTACAGCCCCGAATTTTTAATTACCCGAAGTACAGTACTACCCGACCTTTTTGGGTCACCTGAAGGTGAGGAGTATCTATGGAAGACTAGATTTGGAGACCATGAGATGATGAGATTGATGAATTTTGTAACAAGCATCTTGCTATTGATGTGAATGACACTTACCACTGGAAGAAATTGGTGCACGATGAGACACATCGGTATCATAAACCTGGGGCAGGGATTTATGCCAAGTCGGTAACCTCCGCTGACCACTCAAAGCTATTGCTTAACCTGTCCGGTATCAAAAGGCAAGTCTTCAAGGTGGAAGGAAGGGCCATCCATATTGCCGGATCTCTTGTCATTCGCGCATGCTGGAGACGTCCCGTGATCAAACAATGCACTGCATCAACGATCGAGAGGTGCATATTTGTAATTATCATCACGTGGGGTCAATCCATGCGTCTCCATAACCAAAATTAACATCGTTGGTATACATGTTACACACGAAAGAATGGGAGTGTAACCTGTACTCTATACGCAGCACTATATACATATACAGTCATTGACGTTCATGTTCGCTTCTCCTCCTACCTTGAAACGGATCGAGGTGCGAGACATTCCCGGCCCATGATCAAAACTTGATCCATCATCCATGCATGGGTTGTGGCACCGAGACCATCCATTGCAGCAGCGATGAAAACAGCTGAGCCGATATATGGATAGATCACTCGCCGTCTTCCGCGATAGCGCTCAACCTCTGCACGACGGTGACACGATGGCGAGAACCGCCGTTTCTGTAACCAGCAGCTCCCTTCCTCGTCTTCCCCACCGTGCGTTCACCTTCCTGAACCGCCGGACGCGCCGCGAACCCACCGTGCAGCACGTCTTCGTTCTTCCGAGCACCACCATCGGCCAGGCTCTTATCGCTCACGGCGACCAGAAGCGGAGCCACTCGCGCCGTCGACTGCCGCCGCCGCCGCCTCCTCTTGCCCGCCTGCGTCGTCCCGCCCTGTTTATCCCGCCGCGGCGACAAGCCACCTGCGCGCGCCTCGGCCGCGAGCGCCGTGGCGGCCCTGACGGCGAGCGCGGCCATGTCCTGGCGGACATCGGCCGGCGCAGCGCGGAGAGAGGGAGCACGAAGTAGAGCTGACCCGGCTGGAGCGCCTCGCCCGCGGCCAGCGCGCGCGGGGGCGCGTCGTAGCCCAGCTCGTCGGAGCTGCAGAGGAAGAGCCGCGGCGGCGATGACGACGACGAGACGCGGCGGTGGCCATTGCTGCGGCGCCCGCCGTCGCCGCTGTGCTGCCGGCAGCGCCTCGCGCGCCGTGACCGGACCCGCCAGCTGCGCCATGGACCCGTCCAGGTTCACAACCTTGACCGTGGCCAAAGCGGCCGCTCGCTGGGAGTTGGACGCCTCAGGAGTAGTCGACGACGCCGGTGGCGAGTGCGAGAAGGAGACGCAGGCGCCCATTTCTTGCTCGTGGTGTGCGCGATTTCTTTCTGTGGATCGATCGATGGATGGATCGGTCTGGCACTCTGGTTGGTTGGTCTCGGGGTCCTTGGTCGCGCCGGTTTCGGGCAAGTGCTAGCTGCTCGACAGCACGAGTGGTGGTGTTGGTTTTATAGGGACACTGAGTCGCACGCTCGAGCCATGACGCAGGCCATTCCGTCACGATGTGTCGCTGTCGGTGTCGATGGCGACAGGGGAGATCTTGCACAGCACTCCATGCCCACTGGCCTGCCGGAGTATAATACGTTGCCGTTGCTATGAGGATTATGACAGGAGCAGCAGGACAGCAGGTTCGGCCACCAGGTTTGGTTCCGATCGTTATGTGGTGACAGCGACGGACATGTCATCCACCCGGTCGGCGTTCGCGTTCAGTGTCACGCCTGACGCATTCGCGGGCGCTAGGAGTGTCGAGTGCATGTGCGGCGGCAATAAACTTTTTATATATTCAATTCAATCGTCACGGCTCGCGGCAGCACACGGCCGGGTCAGCCCCTCAGAGCTCAGAATGATGAGATAGATACACCACGAGTACGAGGACGAAGGACGACGAGGATAAGACGGAGCAATCAGACCGTTAGGGTCTTGTTTAGATGTCAAAAAAAATTACAAAAGCACTGTTGCAACTTCTGTAGCACACCGTACTACGTTTCGCTTGTTTGTGGTAATATATAATCCTATCATGGGGTAACTGACTCAAAAGAATTATTTCGCAATGTACATCTGAACTGTGTAATTAGTTATTTTGTATGTACATTTCATATCCGAACATATGTCTTTTGGTGTATTTAATGTGATGTGATGGAGAAAAAAGTGGAAAAATTTGAAAGTTGGGTTAGAAATTTTAGCCATCTAAACTTTGCTGCCTTCTGGCACGAGCTGACAAGCACGGAAAATTTGTAGTGGGTGCAGGGGTTGGTCCAGATTTTTTTAAAAAATCAAATTCAGAGACGGGCAGGTTAATGAGATCAGCGGAGCCTTATGGCGGTTCATTCGGCTGGGCTTTAAGGCCTAAGCTATCTTAATAGTCTCAGTGTAATGACATCACTACCGTTTTAGTTTTGTCGATTCATTTTTCGGTAGTGAAGGGGGTTGGAGCCCGATAGTGATGTACAATTCTGTAGTAGTGCTAGTCAAGCTGAGCTATGCCAAACGGGCCTTAGATATTCAACACAAAACCGCTTCTTGTGCATGTAACCTTGGATGACTGCTTCATTCCTTCATTTTATTATTAATAAAAGTGGAGTAACCAGATCTCTAAAAAAATCTTCCCTTCTTCATGGAGGCGATGGTCATAGCTTTGTGGGAAATTTAGAAGATCAGAAACGACAGTGTTCAACAACGATAGTGTTAGCATTTGGTTTAGAAATTTTAAAAATGAGTTCCTGCTTCAATCCCTTCGTTTCAAGGATGACCTTAGATCAACCTTTTATTTCTGGTAAGGTACTTTTAGTTAAACCCCATGTAAGTCACTCTGTGACCAGTGGCGAAGCTAAGGCTTGGCATTGGGGTCTGACGACCTCGGCAAATTTTGGAAAACAAAGGGAGAATTACTGTACATGATTGCTATTTGCTCCTAATGACCACGCCTTGCTTCGGCCAAGACCCCAGTGGTATTGTAGCCTGGCTTCGCAATTGTCTGTGACTCTTTGTTTAAGTTTTTGTAAATAGAAAATGAAGTGTTGCAACATCTTTGGCTGATGGTAAAACCAAACAAGACTTAGGTACAAACCTACACAGACTGTAATTGAATTTCAAAATATTAGTTTAACGGCCAATAGCACCCATTTTGAGTCCTCGAGTCCAATGTGTCATGCGATTTTCAACCGCTGCAAGACTAGATGCAGTATCTCTCTCTCTCTCTCTCTTCTTGACGATAACAAGATGTAGTACTTCAAAAGAGGTTGACTCGGCGGTTTGGGTCGATAGTACTTGTGTTGTTGGATCGAGTTCAACCCCAAGTGAGGAGGCTTGTAATAGTAGCGTGTACTCCATTTTTTTTCAAACATTATATGCTCCTTCCATCAAACTATAAAGCTTTTTTGCTTTTCTTGATGCAATAGGTATACTTAGACTTAAAATATGTCTATACATATAACGGCGCTGCCGGAGGGGCTTGTCGGGCGGTAGTTGGCGGCAGTGCTAGGGTTTGGGGAGGTGACGGCGCTAGTGGGTAGTAACGCGCATAGGTAGAGGCGCCGGCATGGGGGATGGTGGCTAGGGTTTGGGGAGGAGGGGAGCGAGAGGCTTGAGAGCTTATGGTTAGATCCCCCGACTTTTTAATTACCCGAAGTCCAGAACTACCCGACCTAAAAAAGTCAGGTAACCCGAAGGTGAGGAGTATCTATGGAAGACTAGATTTGGAGACCATGAGATTAATGAATTTTGTAACAACCATCTTGCTATTGATGTGAATGACACTTACCACTGGAAGAAATTGGTGCACGATGAGACATATCGGTATCATAAACCTGGCCCCTGGGTCTTTATGCCAAGTCGGTAACCTCCGCTGACCACTCAAAGCTACTCCTGCTTAACCTGTCCGGCATCAGAAGGCAAGGGCCATCCATATTGCCGGATCTCTTGTCATTCGCGCATGCTGGAGACGTCCCGTGATCAAACAATGCACTGCATCAACGATCGAGAGGTGCATATTTGTAATTATCATCACGTGGGGTCAATCCATGCGTCTCCATAACCAAAATTAACATCGTTGGTATACATGTTACACACGAAAGAATGGGAGTGTAACCTGTACTCTATACGCAGCACTATATACATATACAGTCATTGACGTTCATGTTCGCTTCTCCTCCTACCTTGAAACGGATCGAGGTGCGAGACATTCCCGGCCCATGATCAAAACTTGATCCATCATCCATGCATGGGTTGTGGCACCGAGACCATCCATTGCAGCAGCGATGAAAACAGCTGAGCCGATATATGGATAGATCACTCGCCGTCTTCCGCGATAGCGCTCAACCTCTGCACGACGGTGGCACGATGACGAGAACCGCCGTTTCTGTAACCAGCAGCTCCGTTCCTCGTCTTCCCCACCGTGCGTTCACCGTCCTGAACCGCCGGACGCGCCGCGAACCCACCGTGCAGCACGTCGTCGTTCTTCCGAGCACCACCATCGGCCTGGCTCTTATCGCTCACGGCGACCAGCAGAAGCGGAGCCACTCGCGCCGTCGACTGCCGGCGCCGTCGCCGCTTGCCCGGCTGCGTCGTCCCGCCCTGTTTATCCCGCCGCGGCGACAAGCCACCTGCGCGCGCCTCGGCCGCGAGCGCCGTGGCGGCCCTGACGGCGAGCGCGCCCATGTCCTTGGCGGACATCGGCCGGCGCAGCGCGGAGAGAGGGAGCACGAAGTAGAGCTGACCCGGCTGGAGCGCCTCGCCCGCGGGCAGCGCGCGCGGGGGCGCGTCGTAGCCCAGCTCGTCGGAGCTGCAGAGGAATAGCCGCGGCGGCGACGAGGAGGAGACGCGGTGGCCAGTGCTGCGCCCGCCGTCGCCCGGTGGTGCCGCCAGAGCCTCGCGCGCCGTGACCGGACCCAACAGCTGCGCCATGGACCCGTCCAGGTTCACAACCTTGACCGTGGCCAAAGCCGCCGCTCGCTGGGATTTGGACGCCTCTGGAGCAGTCGACGACGCCGGTGGCGAGTGCGAGAACGAGACGCAGGCGCCCATTTCTTGCTCGTGGTGTGCGCGATTTCTTTATGTGGATCGATGGATGGATCGATCAGTCTGGCACTCTGGCAGGTGGGTTGGTTGGTCTCGGCCTCGGGGTCTTTGGTCGCGTCGGTTTCGGACAAGTGCTAGCTGCTCGACAGCACGAGTGGTGGTGTTGGTTTTATAGGGGCGCTGCCGCTGAGTCGCACGCTCGACTGCTCGAGCCATGACGCAGGCCATTCCGTCACGATGTGTCGCTGTTGGTGTCGATGGCGACAGGGAGATCTTGCACAGCACTCCATGCCCACTTTTGCCCACTGGCCTGCCGTAGTATAAGGTTGCCGTTGCTATGAGGATTGTGACAGGAGCAGCAGGACAGCAGGTTCGGGCGCCAGGTTTGGTACCGATCGTTATGTGATGATAGCGACGGACATGTCATCCACCCGGTCGGCGTTCGCGTTCAGTGTCACGCCTGACGCATTCGCGGGCGCTAGGAGTGCCGAGTGCATGTGCGGCGGCAATAGACTTTTTTATATTCAATTCAATCGTCACGGCTCGCGGCAGCAGACGGCCGGGTCAGCCCCTCAGGGCCCATAGTGATGAGATAGATACACCACGAGTACGAGGATGAAGGACGACGAGGACAAGACGGAGCAATCAGACCGTTAGATTTGCTGCCTTCTGGCACGAGCTGACGAGCACGGAAAATTTGTAGTGGGTTCAGGGTTGGTCCAGTTTTTTTAAAAAGAACTTTGAATTTAGAGACAGCCAGGTCATGAAGCTGTTTTGAGCTATTTTTTTTATCAAACACATCTTTTTCAAAACAACTTCATGAGTGAAGCTATTTTCCTTCCCTCTCACAAAGGAATGGATCGAGAGAGAGCTGAAAAAGTAGCTTATCCCAGCTCTCTCATTTACACTCTCATATCAATGCATGAAGTTGTTGGTGAAGCTATTTGTCAAACAATTTTTTTAAAAAATAACTCAGCTTTACCTAGAGAGTTGGTAATGAAGTTAAAAAAAACAACTTTACTAGTCAAGCTGAGTTGTGCCAAACAGGGCCTTAGATATTCAACACAAAACCCACATAGCCCATACTGTGGAGGGAGTGCTTCTTGTGCATGTAACCTTGGATGGTTGCTTCATTCCAAAGTGGACTAACCAGATCTCTCTCAAAAAAAAAATTACCTTCTTCATGGAGGCGATGGTCATAGCTTTGTGCGAAAATTTAGAAGATCAGAAACGACAGTTAGCATTTGGTTTTGAAATTTTAAAAATGAGTTTCTACTTCAATCCCCTTGTTTCAAGGATGGCCTTAGATCAGCCTTTTATTTCTGGTTAGATACTTTTAGTTAAACCTCATTTAAGTCACTCTGTGACCAGTGGCGAAGCTAAGGCTTGACATTGGGGTCTGACGACCTCAGCAAATTTTGGAAAACAAAGGGAGAATTACTGTACATAATTGCTATTTGTTCTTAATGACCCCGCCTTGCTTCAGCCAAGACCTCAGTGGTATTCTAGCCTGGCTTCGCCACTGTATGTGACTCTTTGTTTAAGTTTTTGTAAATAGAAAATGAAGTGTTGCGGGGGATCCTTTGCTGATGGTAAAACCAAACAAGACTTAGGTACAAACCTACACGGACTGTAATTGAATTTCAAAACATTAGTTTAACGGACAATAGCACCCATTTTGAGTCCTCGTGTCCAATGTGTCACGCCATTTTCAACCGCTGCAAGTCTAGTTGCAGTACTCTCTCTCTCTCTCTCTCTCTCTCTCTCTCTCTCTCTCCTTGAGGATAACAAGATGTAGTACTTCAAAAAGAGAGCCTTCGAAGAATGTAGTTTAAAAGCCTTCGAAGTACTTCAAAAAGAGGTTGACTCGGCGGCTTGGACCAATAGTACTTGTGTTGTTGGACCGAGTTCAACCCCAAGTGAGGAGTCTTGTAATAGTAGCGTGTACTCCATTTTTTTTCTTGAAAAATTATATGCTCCTTCCATCTCAAACTATTCTCGATGTGTCATCTAGGTCCTCAAACTATGAAAGTGCACCTCTAGGTCCCCAAACTATTTCAGTTGTGTCACTTAGGTCCCCAAACTATTCCAAATTTGTGGCATTTAGGTCCTCAAACTATAAAATCGGGGCACCTCTAGGTCCCCAAATTATTCCACATGTGTCATCTAGGTCCCTAAACTATTTCAGCTGTGTCATCTAGGTCCCCAAACTATTTGTTAAGTGGACTGTAAATTATCATTAATTCTCAAATCAATCGAAATCTCTATCTTATATAATTATAGATAATTCAAAAATGATATAGTTACTAACTGTAATCACTAACAAAGGGACAGAATCACTAACTTATATAATTATAGATAATTCATTTATTCTTGAAGCAATCGAAATATCTAAGTGAAATCCCCCGACTAGACCGGGCTGATTAAATGGGCAATTTTGCCAATAGCATATGGATAGCGCGCTATGGAGCTATAGCGTATGGATTACCAATTACTGAAATCACTAACTAGGCCGGTGATTTATCAATTTTTTTTTTGCATTCGTTACCTTTTAATTTCCCTTTTTAGTTAGTGATTTAGTCCACTGTTAGTGATTTGAGTTTGTAATTATATAATTAATGAATTATCTATAATTATATAAGATAGAGATTTGATTGATTTATGAATTAATGATAATTTCAAATCCACTTAACAAATAGTTTGAGGACCTAGATGACACAGTTGTAATAGTTTGGGGGCCTAGAGGTGCACTTTCATAGTTTAGGGACCTAGATGACACAAATTGGAATAGTTTGGGGACTTAGAGGTGCACTTTCATAGTTTGGGGACCTAGATGACACTTAGAGATAGGATAGTTCAGGGACCGCCAATGTATTTCACTCAAACATTTTTGCTTTTATCATAAACTAGCTGGAATCCCACGCCCGCGTGGTAGGTACATGTGTATGGATTAGCATGGGTTGCGGGTTACTTTGTTGATCGTAGAGTATTGAGCAAAGTTTGAAAGGTGGTTCTTGTTTGTATATTATTGATAAAGTATTTTTTCCAATTCTTTCGCGTATGAAATTAGTGAGAATCATGCTTGGAGAGAATTAGAGAATTATAATACTTTCGCAAAATATAAGTTTGGATTGTAGCCTCGGGAGGTGGTGCGGCGCTGGAGTTTTACGTGGAGTGAGGCGGATTTTAGAAGAATTATAAAGTGGAATTGAGTGAAAGATTTATGGATTATTCTTTGGAATATATTTACGGAATTTGGTGTATGCAGTGGAGGTGAAAATATATGGGTAGGGTTTTGTTTTTCTTTTCGCTAAAAGGAAAATGGATTTTCATTCTTTCGTGTATGATTTTTTTTGGGTGGCCATAGGAATTTGTATTTGGGCTGATGACGTGCACACGTGATGTTCTTTAGTTAAGAATAAAACTCGTAATCAGCATCCAAATGTTTATAGAAAGAACAAAAAAAGAAAACACGTGTAAAGGCGAGAAAAAGAAGGAACAACGAATGATACTCTCATGCGGTCGGCTTCGATGGGGTGGACTTGCGGGAGTGAATTTTTACCGAGTAATGGGCCAGGCCCGCGCACAGAAGTCTTGCAGTGACCAAAGAGACACTCGAGTTCGAGACTTGGAGGCATTAGCGGTTTTATTAGTACCACCTCGCTTGCTCTAGCTCGCTTGTAAACCAAGGGAGAGGCATATAGGGAGGGCCTGGGCGGCACAAAGAAATCGCGCAGCGCGAGGTGCTTGCGTGGCACGAGGCGAGCTATCTTTTGCGGTAGGATGCGGATCGAACGGCTGAGGGCATGGCACGTGCTGCACTGTAGTTATACTCACAAAGAGTACTGTAGATGTACGGTGCCCGGCTTCCTCACGTTTAAAGGAGTTATTATTATTATTATTATTATATAGATCTGGGGCAGGGCTTTATGCCAAGTCGGTAACCTCCGCTGACCACTCAAAGCTATTGCTTAACCTGTCCGGTATCAAACGGCAAGTCCAAGTTGGAAGGAAGGGCCATATTGCCGGATGAGTGTCATTCGCGCATGCTGGAGACGGCTCGTGATCAAACATATGCACTGCATCAACGATCGAGAGGTGCATATCTGTAATTATCATCAAGTGGTCGATTCATGGGTCTCCATAACCAAAATTTTGACACATGAAAGAATTGGAGTGTAACCTGTGATCTATACGCTACGCGGCACTATATACGTTCATGTTCGCTTCTCCTCCTACCTTGAAACTGATCGAGGTGCAGTGCGAGACATTCCCGGCCCGTGATGAAAACTTGATCCATGGGTTGTGGCACCGAGACCATGCAGTGCAGCAGCGATAAAAACAGCTGAGCCGATATACGGATAGATCACTCGCCGTCTTCCGCGATAGCGCTCAACCTCTGCACGACGATGGCACGATGGCGAGAACCGCCGTTTCTATAACCAGCAGCTCCGTTCCTCGTCTTCCCCACCGTGCGTTCACCTTCCTGAACCGCCGGACGCGCCGTAGTGAACCCACCGTGCAGCACGTCGTCGTTCTTCCGAGCACCACCATCAGGCGGGCTCTTATCGCTCACGGCGGCGACCAGTAGCGGAGCCACTCGCGCCGTCGACTGCCGCCCCCGCCTCCTCTTGCCCGCCTGCGTCGCTCCGCCCTGTTTGTCCCGCCGCGGCGACAAGCCGCCCGCGCGGGCGGCGAGACCCGCCTCGGCCGCGAGCGCCGTGGCGGCCCTGACAGCGAGCGCGGCCATGTCCTTGGCGGACATCGGCCGGCGCAGCGCGGAGACAGGGAGCACGAAGTAGAGCTGACCCGGCCTGAAATGCAAAAGAACTCACCAGTGCGCCCGCTCAGCTTATGGTGTGCCCATGCATTGGGTGCATGCAGCTTTGCATGGTACTTCAGCTGCACATATGGGTCCCGCACGGTCAACCACATGCATGCCTGAGCGCTTTGTCTGCCTCGTCCTTCGCCTGGTCGCTGCCAAGAATCTTGGTACTGCTCACTTTATAAGACGGGCTGAATCACTTTGTTCTAAGAAATGGACTACTTTCTTTTTACTTTGGCCATTGCTTTTAATTATCTAAATGGCTGGCTATACTAAGTTTCTTTTTTTTTTTTGTCGAACTACTAAACTTTTTTATTTTCTTCTTTTATAACTAATATGGTACGCACGTGCAGGAAAGAAAAGCGATGGACTGTTTTTTTTTTTTTTTTTTGCTCAAATTTACTAATATTTCAGCTGATGAAGTACCATGCATTGATTTTTTTGCAGCGCATGATTATCTAAGTTAAATTCAAATGAATGCTTTACTAAGTTTATAGTTCTCTTTTTTAGCATTAAAAAATCTAGTTTTTTTGTGTCGAATTACAAGCGGCATTAAAAAAAACCAGCGGTAGCAAAGCATATATAATACACCTCTCTTAGCCGCATCATTACTCTGACGAGTCCATCTGCATGATTACTCTGACGAGTCCATCATTACTCAGGGACCCCAATATCTTTTATTACACTATATTTCTATTTCCTTTTATGGGTAACGATGGTTTTCTTTTTTTACTTTATTATATATTTCTTTTCCTTTTATTATGTTTGTTTCTCTTTATTTATTTTATATATCTTATACATGATGCCTGTCTCTAATGCAAACATACAGAAACTTAACTTTGTCCAATTCCATTTCCATTTAGAGATATAGATATCAATATTATTTTCTACAAATCTAGTTAAGCTTGTGATATGTTTGCCTTCTTGAAGTACTCCCTCCATATTGGAAAAGGAAGGCATTTTGGGGGTCAAACATTGGGAATATAAATCATTAATAACTTTTAAGTCATTGAGTTTGGAAATGTGAAAATCATATCGATAGATTTGTCTTGAAAATTACTTTCATAAAAATATACATATAACTTTTCAAAAAATATTTTTATAGAAAAGACAAGTGAAAGTTGTCTTTTGGAGACCGTGTCGCTTGTCCTAAACGTCTTTCTTTTCAAGTATGGAGAGAGAGTACACAATGTGTACTTATTTTAGAACAAAGACAGTACAATGAGCCCATGCACATATGTGATGTTCTAAAATACTTAATATGTCTTAAAATAACAAGCACATAAACCATCTTCGCACATTTATTTCCTTTAAATCTTTCACACATCTTACCTAGTGCATAAACCTTCTTCACACTATTTAAAATATCTTTGACAAGCAATTTCATTTATTTATGTGAGAATATCATACATATTTCAGAGTATTTTCTACTTTTAGAAATATTGTACGGCACACTAAGCAACACTTTTATCCTACTTTTGTTTATTATGTTATTTTCTTAAGTAATTATGCAATACATATTTCAAATTTTTTTAAGGAACACTCTTTATCCTACTTTTAGACAAGGTAGTAGCCATGGACACGTATTGATCTCGAAGTGCGCGTTGTGTACTTATTATTGGAGAGAGGGGTACAATGAGCTCATGGATGTTACTGATGTGGTTTTTGAAATACTCCCTCCGTTCCAAAAAAAAGCATGTAATTACGGAACGCGTCTTGGGTGAAACTTTGGCAATTTTGACCAAGTTTATAGCAAAAGGTATTAGCATTTGTGTCTCAAAAAATAAATTTATTATGAAAATATATTCATAACTAATCTAACGGTACCTATTTTGTCTCATATGTGTCATTACGTTTTCATGTAATTTCAGTCAAAAGTTCGTGATGTTTGACTCCTCGGGATGTGAGAATTCCAAGTTCATACGTGTCTCACTATGATTTTTCGTGTTTCTCAAACTTTTTTTAAAGTATTATTGAGTTTATAAAAAAATATTACTAATTATCTCTAAGTAAGTTTATTATGTACTATAAATGTTAATATTTTCTCATATATATTTAGTCAAACTTTAAAATGTTTGACTAATCCAAAATAAAAATGGCACAAATTTTGGGACGAAGGAGTACACTCTGCGATGTATCTAGAGATTCACTTAGTATACATGTTATGTTATGTACCTTTAGATTGTGTTCATGTGTATTGTCAAGTGAAATGTTTGTCATAATTTCGTTAATATGCTGTCAAAATTTTATAAAATTGTTGTACAAAAAATGCTAGATTGTTGTCCAAAAATAGGGGTAAAAACACAAGAATCATAAAAAAATAGGGGCAAAACGCATGGGCAAAGTTGTCCATTTGATCAAAAGTTAACACCGTTATTGGGTGAACCAGAGTAAAGTCTGCCTTTCAAAAAAAGTAGGGGTAAAATCACAAAGTTAAAAAAACAGAGGTAAAATCACATACGATCATGAAAGTAGGGGTAGAAACGCCAAGCCCCTATTATTAAGGGATTTTGATTTGGATATGTTTAGGAGCAATTACTTTTTTAAGTTCAAAAAGCATGGGATATGCTAATATCAACTTTCTCAAATATCAGATAGACATGATGAAGTAATGTCATTCACAGTACATCCACTAACATTACCTTGCCACATAACACTATATGAAGAAACACACTATTTGAGAAACACACTATTTTGCACTCACCTGACAAACAACACCCATGTCACAAAAAAATAGAGTAGAGTGGCAATCGACACTACATATCCATGTCAGTGATGAAATCACACTCTTACGACAATACTTGTGTTCTTTACACCAAATGCTCAAGCGAGAGCATCAAAATGCATTCCCTAAATTCTTCTAATGCAATCAGCAGGCCGAATATGGTTCAAGAGCTCCCGTGAGTCAGTAGCTACATGATCTTGACTTAGAAGCTCAGAAGTACTACTTTTTTTTGTAGAGTGCTTCCTGCACACCTTGTTCTTGTAGTAGGTCTTCTAGTTCTTATGAATGTTCACCTGTAAAAGTACATCATGGGAAATGAATAGCACAAGTTCAATAAGTTAGGAAGAAAATTGAAAACTAAAATTGAAAAGAAAGGTATTACAATCCCCTTTAGTACATAATGCGCTTATTTGCCACAACTACATATTACAATTCCATAATAAGGTATTAATGTATTATGAGGAAGGTGAGCAGCTGACTGTAAGCAAAATGAAATCTGCGGTATAACAAGCACAAGATAACATAAATTTTGTTGATTTGCCAAATAGTAGTTAAACTAGGTAAATGCTTGTGCGTTGCAACGGGAAAAAAAATCATCAAATGACATGAATTGTAAAACACAAACTTGACTATTGTGGTCAATGCATCATGCTCGTGATGGTTCACAAGAATTCCAGTATACCCCGTTCAAAGGCAGCGTGCTCATTTGCTTCTGGTGCCGTAGAACCATATCCTCCAATGGTGATTGGACCACCATACTGGAGGTTCTCTATGTATGGAAAATGCATTGTAACTTCGCTTAGGACATAGCGATTCATACCGGGCCGGATGTTGTAATCAGCATGGGGAAGCTTAAGGAAGCCCAATACATACATCAACAGATTCTCAGTTGACAGATCCACCATGTGATGATTGGCCTGGAAACAAAAAAATACTAATAGTAAATAACCAACACTGTCTTCATGACCATGTATTAGGAAGTTGTAAAAACGTGACGACAAAAAGAGAAAAGATGTAGTCATTGCCTTTCTTAGCCTTCTTTGGCCTCTGAAAACCATAAATTTCTCATAGCTGCGTATGTCATCTTTTACTTTCAATAGTTGTGAACGAGAATCAGTGGTGGCTTCAGACAAATCAAGTAGTTCTGCAGTTATTGACTCAGCAGCAAGCTCAAAAAGTTTAGCAGTCTCAGTAAGATTAAATATTTACAGTGAGGAAACTTGTGTGTATGGAGTTCTTTTGCTTTTGTCAGTTCCGACAATCTATGTTAAGGTAGTGAAATTTTGTAGAAAAGAGGGGAAGCAAAACCACTAACATAGTTCTCTTAGTGGTGGCATTTTTAAATCGATGAGCTTGTGCAGTTCTGCTACATTGCTTACTGTATGTAACATTAGCATCTTGCATTCACCTTGACACAAAAAAAAAGGAAAAGAAACTAATGGTTTGCAAAGCCCGTGGGCACAGTGGATCAACAGATATGAGATGGAGGGTAATTCATATGTTCAAGAAAGAAAACTTGAAATATCATAAACTCTAGTAGATAGATAGTGTAATTTAAAAGATGAAGAAGAAGCAGCCTACCTGGACTTTGATTAGAATGTTAAGCTCCTATGAAATACAACAATGATGAATGGCGAACTGGCCTAAGTGCTTTTGGAGAACTAGCAAATCTGTATACCGAAAAATATATGAGAATTTAAACATTTAAGAAAGAAGACTTAAAATATCATTAAAACTCTAGTACATAGATAGTTTAATTTGAAAGATGAAGACAAAGCTGCCTACCTGGACATGATTAAAATGTTAAGCTCGTATGAAACACAGCAATGAATGGCGAACTGACCTAAGTGTTTTTGGAAAACCAGCAAATCGGTACTACCAAAAAAAAATGAGAAGTTAAACAGGACAATGACTACAAGGTCTTCACATCACATGACTAATAGGCAAACATAACAGAAGCAAGCACGAACTGGAGTGCTACTACTGCTGCTGCTTACGAAGAACAACCTGGAAGCAAGAGGTGCTGCTCTCGACTGCTGAAGAACGCAAATACCAAAGCATGAGACTGAAAATGATCCTGCAGATTTTTATGAACAACAGTGCGGCTCTCGAACAGCAAGGGAGGGGCTGCTCGACTGGCTTAGAACTGACGCACAACAGAAACAAGGTCACGCACGGACAGAACAAGCACAGCTCGAGATTGCTGGAAGAGCACCGAAGGTGCTGGGCATTCTCGCCATATGAGTCTGCAATCCCACGCACGGCTTACCCCCTTGCCAAAATCACGAGTGCATCCGACGGAGAACCTGACGAACTGACGAACAGAAAGGCACGGCTACAGAAACAGGAAAAGGTCGGACTCAAAAATCGACGAGAAAACTAACTTAAACTCCATGATTTTTTCCCAAATTTTTCACAGGTTATCACAACAAGGTCGACGAGATACTCCTAGAAAATCATGGCTCGAACTAGCTCCAATCCATGGGAAAAACAGATCACGGCCGAGGGAAGAAAAAAAACGCCCAAAAAGGAAAACGTTGATTTCTCTGTGCTCGAGTCGATTCAATCGAATAAACTTCTAGGATAGCTTCAACTCATGTCATAGCACAAATCAACGCAAAAAGAATGAGCAGAAACGACCTCAAATCGACGAACTAGCCATGAACTCGTCCAATTGGAGCAAATAAAAAAAGGAATATAGAATCCTAAGTGACCGTCGTTGTAGCGGCTGCTAGAGAGGCGGCGGTGGGGGTTGCGTGGTGGCGCAGGAGAGCGGCGGCGGCGGGACTCCGATTGGGAGAGAGACCGAGCGGCGGCGGCGGCGCAACGAAGAATGGGTGACACAGCAGGATGCTCGCGAGTCGCGACCGCAACGAAGAATGAGTGTTGGTAGAATGACTCAAGGCAGAAAACGTTGGCCAGGCAGGAATCCAGGCTGCATGCAGTTGACTTGGCTGGGGACCGCTGCATGTGCATGCATGCAAACACGCATCTCAACGCGTGCATGCACCATCCAGCTGTACTCAGATAAGCTGAGCGCGCGCACAGCTGTACGGTATTTTCGCGCTCCCGGCCCGGCTGGAGCGCCTCGCCCGCGGCCAGCGCGCGCGGGGGCGCGTCATATCCCAGCTCGTCGGAGCTGCAGAGGAATAGCCGCGGCGGCGACGAGGAGATACGGCGGTGGCCATTGCTGCGGGGCCCCGCCGTCGCCGCTCGGTGGTGGTGCCGGCAGCGCCTCGCGCGCCGTGACCGGACCCGCTAGCTGAGCCATGGACCCGTCCAGGTTCACAACCTTGACCGTGGCCAAAGCCGCCGCTCGCTGGGAGTTGGACGCCTCTGGGTGGACGACGACGCCGGTGGCGAGGGCGAGAAGGAGACTCAGGCGCCCATTTGTTGCTCGTGGCCGGTGTGTGCGTCTTGTTTCTGTGGATCGATCGTTGGATCGATCGGTCTGACTAGGTGGGTTGGGGTTGGTTCGTCTCGGGGTCTTTGGTCGCGTCGGTTTCGGGCAAGTGCTAGCTGCTCGACAGCACGAGTGGTGGTGTTGGTTTTATAGGGACACTCAGTCACACACTCGAGCCATCAGCCATGACGCAGGCCAATTCGTCACGATGTGTCGCTGTTGGTGTCAATGGCGACAGGGAGATCTTGCACAGCAATCCATGCCCACTGGCCTGCCGTAGAGGGTGTTCACTTCCCATACAACCCAAAAAGCAAACCCAAAAAGTAGCTACAAAGACTGGTCACATCAAATCTCTTTATGCATTTTTAGAGTATTAAATGTAGATAAACAAAATAACTAATTACACAATTTGGCTAAAAAAATGCGAGGAGCGAATCTTTTGAGCTCTTGAAGTCCATAATCGGACAATAATTATCAAATACAAACGCGAAAAGTGACAAAGAACCGAACCTAAAATATTTCACCCACTAATTGTGACAGGAGCAGCAGGACCGCAGGTCCTAGTTTTTTGAACCGGACCGGTGATCGAGCCGGCGAGGCCGTCGGCTCAATGGTTCATTGGTCCGACCGTTTAGAACCGTTTGAACCGCCCGGTCCGATAAGAATGGACCGTTTTATTGAACCGCCACAAATATTTTGAACCGGCGTGTATATATATATGATTTAATTAATAATTGACATTGAAACAAAGTATATATTAAATAATTGACAGGTGGAACAACATAATTTTATTGTACTGCCTCACACAACATGAAAATATAGGATGACATGGTCTTAAAATAGATATATTATTTGTCTAATTTGGAGCTCATTTGAAAAAATTGTAAATTTGATAATTTTTGTTGACACGTCAGTGGATTGCAGCACTAACCACAAAGTCAACGCACAGGCAGGAGCTAGGAGCAGCGCCAGTGCGCCACCAAACATGCAACATTCAATTCCAAACGTCATGTGTTGCCAGGGGGCCCACCTTTGCATGTGCATGCCCTCTGCTCCACCAACCAGGAGCGACCACACACACGCTGCACAGTAGCCAGCAGGCCTGCACTACACGCGCCATCACCCAGAGTTACAGACCGGGGCGGTTCGCATGGAACCGGCCGGTTCACCGGTTCTGTTAAAAACCGGCCGGTTCAACCGGTTTTTTCCGGTCTAAATGCATGGCCGATCTTTTAAGTGAACCGGACCGGTGTAGGCTCTGGTTCGGTCTTTTAGCGGTCGAACCGCCGGTCCGGTCCGGTTCAAAAACTAGGCCGCAGGTTCGGCTGCCAGGTTTGGTACGGATCGTTATGTGGTGACAGCGACGGACGTGTCATCCACCCGGTCACGCCTGACGCATTCGCGGGCGCTGGAGCGCCGAGTGCATGTGCGGCAACTTTTTTATATTCAATCGTCACGGCTCGCGGCAGCAGACGGCCGGGTCAGCCCCTCAGATACACCACGAGTACGAGGACAAGGACGATGAGGACAAGACGGAGCAATCAGACCGTTAGATTTGCTGCCTTCTGGCACGAGCTGCGAGCACGGAAAATTTGTGGTGGGTTGGTTAGAATTTTAAATTTTTTTGGACACAGGCACACTCAACCCTGGCAGGTCAATAAGACCGCAATTGCATCGCAGGGGAGTCGTGCAGAGCTTTAGAAGGCCTAAGATATCTTTAATGGGCTACGTTTAATAGTCTCAGAGTAATTTTATTTCGTACAGTTAGGTTCAGTAGACCTCGTCCTTGTCTCATCTTCCGTCCGAGGACGAGATCAGAAACCGTTAATGCTTTTGTTATTGTCGCAATTATCCCATCCATCCAGTAGTCTGCGAGTACCGTGCACGCACGGAGCTGAGCCTCGACCTCCGAACGTGAAAATCTCACAATCTGGTGACGCCAGCCGTGACGATCCGTTCGTTCCAAGCCGCCTTTGGCGCACCACCACCGCACGAGACCAGTAGGAGTACCTTTCACTTTCAGACAGTCAGCGAACTCCTTCGATTCAATTCAATTCACCTGCCTTAACCAATTCGTCCTTTTCCCGCGGCCGTACGTACTGCTCGTAGAAAGATAACCCCGGAGAGAGTGCTCGTCCTGGCCACAGTTTGACCTCTCTTGTCTCCAGCTGAACTGCAGTGCAGTGCTCCTATCAGTCCTCTCTCTGTCCTCCCTCTTCGTTGACGCGGACACGTGACGAGCTCAAGTATGTCATCAGTGTCGTGGTCGCGCCAAGCATCTCCACTACTATCTTCTTTCTATAAAACTAGCAGCGACGACTGCACTCGCCCGTATCCGTTTCCACTCATCTCCATCAACGATTCACCCGACATCCTCTCCATCTCGGACACACAGAAACAGAGATCACAATACAAGAAGGAAGATCAATCAATGGGTTCGTGCGTCTCCCGCTCCGGCACGCTATCATCAACGCCGTCGGAGTCCGCGTCCGTGCACGCGCTCACAGCCAAGGTCGTGGACCTCGACGGCTCCATGGCGCAGTTCGCGCCGCCCGTCACGGCGCACGAGGCCCTGGCCGCCACCGCCACCGCCGACGGCGACGGCGACGGCTCGTCGTCGCGCTTCCTCTGCTGCTCCGACGCGCTGGACTTCGACGCGCCCATCACCGCGCTGCCCGCGCGCGACGCGCTCCGTCCGGGGCAGCTCTACTTCGCCCTGCCAACGTCCATGCTCGGCCGCGCTCTGTCCGCGCAGGACATGGCCGCGCTCGCCGTCAAGGCCTGCGCGGCTCTAGGTACAGCGCCGGTCGTCGTCGCCGCCGCCACGGACGTGGGCGCAGCCGGCAGCGTGTCGTCGTCGTCGCTGGACAGAAGCGAGGCGAGCAACAGGCGGTGGCAGGCCACGGGACGAGTGGCGCCGCTCGTCGTCGTGCGCGCAGACGTAGACGCGCACGGTGAGTGGAAGAGTGGAAGAGTTACCCGTGCACGGCGGGTACAAGGACGCCCGTGGCGGCGGCGAGACTGTGGGGAAGGCGAGGAACGGAGTTGGCTACAAGGGTGTCGCCCGTGATCTTGCGTCCGTGCAGAGGCGGCTAAGCGTGATCGTGGAAGCAGCTAGCGAGTAGCGAGTGATGATGATCCATTGATCGGTAATAGTTTGATCATCATATCATGGTTAGCTGCCAATTTAGCTAGTTTAGCTCCCCCCATTCTATTTGAGAGGAGATCAGTGTACTGTGTACAGCATGTTTTTGAGTAAAGTTTTGATTCTTTGGTGCGCATAGGTTGCGTTGCAGTAATATTTATTAGAACTCTGATAGTGATAGTAATAATATGCAAAATTTGGTGATTGATGGATACAATTACAAAGCTATCAAAATCAATGACAGGGATTGGGAATTTGCCGAGGGAATTTGGGCTGACAATGACAGGGCCCAATATACCTTTTTTTTCTAGAGAAAAGGGCCCAATACACATAAGCCAGTTTTGTAGTAAATTTCTGGGCCGGGCCATGACCCGTTCGTGCGTCCATTTCGCCCGTCTCTCACTCACCAGAAACCACCACCGCTTTCGGCCGTTGGGGTGCATGGCCTCGAATACTCCTCCGTCCCAAAATAAACGGCGTTACGGGTTTTTCGTCGTGCATGTTTGCATTTGTAGAAAATACGTAGAAGATTTAAATCTCCAAATAAATTTGTTAAAAAAACTAATCAAAAGATCTTTCCAATAATACTAATTATGTAATATAAATATTAATTCTATTTTAATATATAATTGGCAGGCAGAGTTTTGGGAGATTTTCATAAAAGACACCAGGCAGGCAGGCAGAGTTTCGCAACGTTTTCAGCGCTAGCTTTCGCAGCAGGTGGAGGAATAAACATGTTTCGAGAAGAACGTGCGTGCAAGATTCCTTTGCTTCCATCACCATTCACCTTCACCAGCCTAGGCATATCCACGCAACGGCTGAGAAAAAGCTCTGCCTGGGCCGCAATGATCGGCCGTAAAGCAGAGTAAAGATGTGTCAAGTGTTCACGTGCTTCCTTCTGATCATTTGCTCAGCTGTGTCTCTTCTTTTTCCGTTGCCCTTCAGACGCCATATCGATTTTCTGAATATATGTGTTAGACGATAAAATCGGTAACACACGAAAACAAAAGAGCTAGATCGCTTCTACGTAGGGTAAGCGAAAACGGGGGATCGGCAAGCGCCTGGGATATCCACACCCGGACCTTGTGCCTCCAACGATGAGCGCGATCGCAAGACACGTCGTCGAGGAGCCTCGTCGGGAGCGCGATACGCAAGACACGCCGTGCGAAGTCTCTTGAAACCCGAAAGCCCACACGCCGGACGGACCCCGTGAGGACGTCTTGGCGCAATGGGGGCTACCCTAGCCGGCCCGACCGCTCTAGGGCGTGGTCGCCGTCGATCACCGGTTCATGGCAGCGGCAACGAAGAAGAAGAGAGGAAGTTGACCTACAAGCATGACGGTAGGAGATTGATTTTGTCGATTGGATGTAGATGGGATCAAATCGGCCATGAACCTCTCATTATATAAAGGGGGTGGTCTTATCCCCTTAGGAAACCGTCTTAGATACGTTTCCAATCATAAAAATTAAACCCAAAAACCGATTAGGAATCAAATCGGTTCGGAATTAGAGTTTCCCAACTCGCTGGAGGTAGAGACGGAAATTTCTGGGCAGCCAAGACATGTCTGGGGTCTTGCTGGAGGGTAGAGACGAAAATCGCTGGACACCTAAGACATGTGCGGGGTCTAGTTGATTAATCTCCCAAAATTCATAATTAATTCATCCGGACTCCAAATGAGGCAAACCATATATGTTTTTCGATCAACGCGACGAGAGGAATGCAATGGTGAAGTCCGTTATTACTTTTGAGGAACATTTTATCCAGACATTTTTGGGTGTCAACAATATGCGGCGCAAGTTCATGCGTGCATGCGTGTGCGTAGGATCGTCGTTTCTGGCTTCCAGCTACGTCCTGACATCCGATCACACGGCAAAGCTAGATCGCCATTGTTGCTTGGATGGCGCTACACCGAACACTGAAGCGATCGTTTCAGGTAGCTTAACTAGCGTACAGGCAGGTTGCCATCCCTTTAATTAAGTGCATTGGCATTTTCAAGCTTGTTGTTGGGGTGGCGTCAGTGGATAGTGAGATGATCCATACGTATCTCTGTTGAAGTCAACTGGTATTTGTTGATTGCATCGTAATCGTAGGTTGGGTGAAACGTGCATATGCTGGAGACTGAATCACTGAAGGGACGCTATATCGACCACCGAAGAGCCTCTCGTCACTTCGGATTTTGCTGGCTCAACAGTCGAACCTGCAGACTTGCAGAGTAGTCGCCACTTGAACAATTAGCCCAACGAACTACATCTTCCACCATCATCGTATTACCTCATTAGATCAACGAGAGTACTAGTCCACATCATCGATCGATACTACGGATGGAGGCATGGACGATGGAGATGTCTTAGAAACAAAACTGGTGGATTTGTTGTGCCTTGTGTCCTTCTTTGGCAGTACGAGAGAGAGAGAGAGAGAGAGCAGCAGCAGCAGTAGTTAGCAATGTCACCTTGGAGTGTTGCAACTTAAGCTGGTCAGGCTTCTTAATCACGGACACGGAGTGCATACCTTCTCCTTTGGCGCATGCAGTACGCCCACTGTCCTACATACGTACTAATAGTGATAGTATCAGTACCACCAATCGCAACGATTACAACAGTTTACCGTCGCTGAACACGGGGACCAAACAAAAGGGTCGATCTACTTTAATTTGGTCCACGACGTCATAGTATTATTTTCCTTCCTAACCGGAGACAGGACCAATTGCTGCATTAACGTCAGGATCACAATTTCCAGACGATTGGGAATGGAAGAATGAGTAACTATTCACTCCGTCCCAAAAATACGACAAAGTGAAACGCATAGGGCTTTATTCAGGTCAATTTTTCTTGAGCATGACTAGTTTGTAACAAATATTAGTAATATTTATTTTTTTTCAAATAAGTTTATTAATTATTATATATGTACTGTAAATATTAATAATCTCTTGCACGTGTTTGATTAAAAGTTAAAATGTTTGACCTAAATTAATTATGAATTTTGGATGTTATATAGGAGGGCTAAACGTAAGCTAAGTGAGTTAATAGGATTAATTGGTGGTTAAAGACGTATTAGCTTTTACTAGCTCATGATTACTCCATGCTTAACAATAGCACCGCAGGATATGTACTAATTTCTAGCTCTGTGATCTAAACTCCCTCTTATGAAATTGGCAAAACAAATCAATAGTAATCTTAGGGCAGGTATAAATAAAACCAATCTTTTTTTTTTAGTACATAAATAAACCAATCACGCACACTGAGATCACTTTGTAAATCTCTATCTCAGAGATATGACGACTACGTATAAATGAGACGGTGAGTTCCAAGCAACACGTACAGTCACAAACAACCCTTGAACAAGATTCCGGCCAAGGGGGTGCACACAGTGCCGACACCGTCGACGCCTAGCTGTAGGAGGAAAGGACGGATCAACGACGGCAGGCGAGAAAAAAAATAAGTTAAGTACTACTGCCAACTGTACACGTACAGGGAGAAAGGACGCTGGTCCGGTGGTCCCGCCATCCTATCGATGTCGGGACGGCTGCGCGCGGGCGCCATGAAATTTCCTCGAGCTCGCAAAGGTTCCGGGTCCTGAACGAACGAATGATGATGGCCCGACCAGCACGGATAGAGCGAAGCAGCGGCCAGACGCCGGTTCCCCGCTTTTGTTGGGTTCCTTGGATCCGATCGTCGGAATCCGACCGTCCGCCACCTAGCGCGGCGCGGCCGGCTCAATGAATGAATGGGCTGATCGGATGGGCATGGGGTTTTCCGATTGATCCCGCCGGCAGATGGATCGCCGCCAGCGTGCGCCACCGACACACGGCCGCGGGCCGCATGCACACATGGGCAGGTCGTCACTGTTCAGTGGGCCCGTCCCATCTCCAGGGAGGCCACACGTGTGTATGTACGTAGAGTACGTCCCGCTGGCGGCTCATCGTGGTGCGCCGCGCGGCTGATCACGCGCTTCTTAATCATCCGTACCAGGCACAGCCAAGGCGCCAAGCCAACAGGCTACCTACAGTTACGGGCGCGGCCGCAGCTGCCACTGCCAGGCATTGCCATGCAGACGCAGCAGGGCCTGACGGCACACGTAACTCAGCGGCGGCAGGTAGGTGGGCCGGTGGCCAGGCCACCAACCCGCCCTCGACGGACGGACGTCGTCCCCATCCAGGTGCGTGCATGCGCACGCACGGCGTCTGCCCGAACGGCCCCGCTCTCCAAACACAGCGTGAGTGTCGGTCGCACGACCGCCGCAAACGCAATGCAACCCATGGCGAAAATCGCAGCACCCTGCTGCTGGTTCCTCTCCTGTTGCTCCACGCACGGCGCGCCGCCCGCGCGGTCCCGTCTCGCCGTCTCGCGCCAGACGGCCAGACCGGTTCGCTGCGCCCGCGCGCAGCGTCGGCAGACATGGGGGCGCACGGGGGCGGTGCACGCCGGGGTCCGTCCCCAATCTGGGCACTGTGGGGGCACTCAGAGGGCAGGGATTTGTTTATCTGATCCGCGCCCCTGGCCGGCCTCGCCGCGATGCCGATGCCGATGCCGTGCCGCTCGTCGTCGAACGAAGATGCTTGGTTCCTGCTTTGCTTCCCGGCCGTGTTTGTTTACTCGCGGTCTGCCGGCACTAAAAAAACGCCCGGATTCGTCGCCCGTCGAGCTTCGATTCGACCCCATCTCGGATCTCGGTCCCCCCATCCTTGTCACTCCGATCTTCGGCCGCAAACCCATCATTATTAAATCAGCGATGAATGATGATGGCCTGGGCAGCAGGTCTAGTAGTAATCTGATCTGATACATCCATCTGATGCGTTGCGAGTTGCCACGCATGCGCATACAGTGCCACATCCATCTGATGGTGGTGGGACACCGTTTGTTTATGAGCCACAGGACTCGCATGCCCTGCCGCTGTTTGTCCGCGCTTGCCTCGCGAGTGCACGGACGGACGCATGCCGGATCTCCGGGCTTGGGTGTGCCTCGCTCGTCGTGGTCGACGACAAGTGCTGTGCTGCACGCCTTGCACCACCGGTGGGTGATGAAATCCTCCTCCTTTACAACTGTGCTGGGTTCTCTCTTGTGCGCATTATTGCCCAAGATCACAGGCACCGCATGCAGCTGCAGGACAAGGAGAGGAGGAGATGAGATGTTGCATCAGATCAGAGCAGAGAGTTCAGAGGCCCCCAACACTGTTCTTTTGTACACGGGGTGTCACGGGAAGGAGCAAGCGTGCATGCAAGGCGCCACCAGCCGACCAGTGTGGTACGCGTACGCCGCCTTGCGATGGATGGACTGCTCTTGGTGCAAGGCAACGTCGGTTCCGTTCGGTTCGGTTTGACCACTCAACCGCGCCGCGTTGCTTGTGCTCCACAGAAAGGTGCAAACTGTTTGCCCCTCTTTGCAGTGTCAAAAGAATCGAACATGTTGCATTTCACACAAATCTTAAGCAACCGGATTCCTTGTGTTTGGTTTGGTTCCAGTTTTACAAACAAGAGAACCAACATACACACGCAGAGTGTACTGAAATGGGAGAAGAGCCAGATGCTGATGATGAGCTTCACAAGTTGTGGTGTCCAGTTCCCCATGTAAAATGCGGTTGACCTGCCTCCCGATTTTACGTACAGTACGATCGCACGGCATAAATGAACTGTCCTGGTGCTACCTACTTGCCACTAAAATAGTAAAGCATCAATCAATCCAAACAGCCAGCAGTAAATAACTCAATTTGGTGATGGTGAATATAGTGATTGACCAGGAATTTGCTTGTCATGTGTCCTGACAACGAACGTTACTTCCCCAAAGCAACATTAGACGCCAGCAACCAACAAATCCCCGTATTATTCCCACCTGCCCTCCCTGCTCCCCCACCTAATAATAATACTCCACTCATTCAGTCATCTCCGTCCTTTGCCGCAAAACAAAAAAGATTTGATGCTTGTCCCTGGCTTAATGCTACTACTAATCCAGCCAGACTATGTACTGTTGGTGATTAGATTGCTGTGGTTTGGGGAATTGAGTAGCCTTTCCCTGTGTTCCTTTGGGTTAAAGAATTAACAGCGGTGGGACAAGGAGGATTGATGCCCACTGTCCGATTGATTCCTCTTTCTTCCTCCTCTCCTCTCTTCCCTCCCTCCCTTTTAAGCCTTGCTTTTCCTGGCCATCTTTTCCATTCCCATTTGTTTTGGCGGCGGCGGCGTCTACCGCGCGCGCCAGCCTTTCCTATGCCGCTTTCGCCTCCCGGGCACGGCTGGCTGTTCTCTTCTCCCCACCACTACCTCCCTCCTCCTACCTCCCCGCCCGCCTCCTCGATCGTTCTTATACCAGCGCCATTGTGATTCTTGAGCCTGTCATCTGCCATCTCCTCCGTTGCTAGCTAGCTCTTGGCTACTCATAGATTCTGCCCGCCGTTGATATCCAAGAAACAAAGCCTTATTGGTCTTTTCCTCTGCACTGCATGCATGAGGGAGTAAGCTCTGCGATTCTTTCGACAGCCGGAGGCCCGGAGCAGTTGAGCTCCTCCAGCCAAGCTCCCGGACAAAGCCGAGCCAAGCCACGGCGCCTTTGTTGCAGGCTCCGTACATGGCGGACAGCTCACTCTTCCCGGCAGGAACAGCTCAAGGTATGGCGACCCTGCTCCTGCTGTCAGATACTCTTCCGCTACAGTAATGCTAATCCAGCCGATAGGATCGCCGAGAGATTGATCAGATGCTTATTTATGGAGATTGCTTGCTTGCTTCCATTGCACATGCTACTCTTCTTGGTCATGGATTGATTGGTTGGTGCCTGGACGCCGCAGGTTCTAGGTGAGGGGAGACGAGGCACGTACTGAATCGGCGATGGAGAGGGAGTCGAGGTCAGGGGTGCTCTCGGAGACGGCGTCCTGCGCCGGCACGCCGAGGTCGGTTCAGTCAACTTGCAGTCTCCAGCGTCGGTACTCTTCACGGAGGTAACTAAGAGCTGTACTGTACTTTCTCGCATGCTCTGAAACGGTGAAACCTGAATGAATGGAAATTTACTCGATCCTGTAACCTGTGCGATTCGTCATGATTACTCGATCCTGTGACCTGTGCGATTCGTCGTGATTGCTCGATGCTGCTGCACATGTTGATGTTGAAAGACCAGCTTCAGTGTCAAATTAAGGAACCCTGAGAGGAAGCTGGAGGAAGGACACAAGTAGACAGCTACCTCTAGTCCTCTACTACTATTCTGAACCGTGTTTAAGCACTTGTTCAGTTCATCGTCCGTACCGTGCGTACACAGTGACCTTGCATGATTTCAGTCCAAGAACCTATTTACTTCTTGCTGTACAATTCAACCGTCCTCTTCACACCACATTGAATTCCTTTAGTTTAGGCCACATGTACAGTACAGCTGTAGTCTAGTCCACTGTCCGGAGTCCATCTTCAAGAAAATCTTTGACAATGGTGCCAGTATGGATCAAACTTAAAATACTGCAAAAATAAATAGTGTTTGGCAAAGTTTGCGTGTAGAAATTTTCTGATGTCAGCAAGGCCTAGGGTGTTGAGAAGACTTCGAACTGATTTGTGTCTATATCAAAATGGAAAAATGTTCTAATCATTTACTGGTTGTCATTTTAGCATTCTGAAGACCCATGAAGCCGCAATGGACATGTCACCACGGTTCTCCGACTGCAAGCCTGTGAGTAAATTGGACCCATCTTGCTGTATATAATTTTTTTTCTGCATAGACATTTCTCCAGTTTACTTATTGTAATGATCTTTTATCATTCAGGTCACCCATAGAGATAAGACGTTCAACAGAAGACACTCTCTGAACTTGCCAGAGCAATTGCCAGGTCACAACTCCAGAAAAGCACCAGAACGAACCCAAAATGCTACCTCAAAGGTTTGTAGCAACTCCTACAAAATTACAAACTGTCGAGAGCAGTATTTTTATCTCAAAGCAGATGAAATATGAAAATGCATATGGTGTAGGCTACTGTTCATTCATAGCAGTTATGTATCTGTCTTATTCAGGGTAACAGTTTAAATCACACTGAAAACGGAATTGAGAAAATTTATTCCGTCAACTTGTTCATCTGTCAGACTATCATGGTGCATTTTTAGTTCTGATCTTGTCTTTCCGCAGTCTGTTGCAGATTTAGTTGGGGAGATTGCAGCTCTCGAGCAGGAAGTCATACGCAAGGAACTGCATCTGCTTTCCCTCTATAGAAGAGCATTTGATCAATATGTATCTGAATCCTGCAGCTTCACAAGCGAGGTACCTAACTACCCGTATTAGATTAGATCAGATCAGATGGTATCTGAATCCTAATATTGCTATCACTAGCAGCAGGTGGATCAAGAAATTCTGAAACACATCGATGAGGGTGCACTCCGTTTGAGGGATATAAAACACTCTGCAGCGTTCAACTTGCCAACCGTCTCAAATTCTGTTAGTGCACAGATCATTTCTTTCATCCTTTCATGCTAGTAGCACGATCTTTCTAGTTGAAAAACATCTGACACATCATATGTTGCAGGAGGTATCAAAATCAGGCGCAAGGCATTCCAGCCTTGTGAACTTTTTGAGTGCTTCTATTTCCGAATACGTGCCAAAGATCTCATGCAAATTATCGGAGGACATCTTAAGCTGCATTGCTGCTGTCTACTGCAAACTTTCAACCACGGAACCGCAAGGCGCGGAATGCATGGCCTCCCCAAGTCCTTCTGTTTCATCTTCAAGTACTTTTTCTCCGAGGCGCCGTAATGATAGTTGGAGCCCTCGGTACAACTTCGATAGCCCACGCCTGTGTGGGCTTCAGAAAGAGAGCAGTGAGCAAAACATAGGGATGATTGTTATTCCAAGGATACGCATTGATGCTGACAAGTTTGATTATGCCTCAAAAATGCTTGAGACTATCAGGTAACCAAAGGAAACAAGAAAAGCAGTGAAATTTAATTTCCCTCTGAACATGACAAAATTCTTCAGGTGTTTTTTTTTTTTTATACATGCTGTGTCTCAGGTCTCTTATACAGCGCCTCGAAAAAGTTGACCCAATGAAGATGACACATGAGGAGCAGCTCTGCTTTTGGATTAATATCCACAATGCTCTAGTGATGCATGTATTGCCCTATACTGAAATTTCAATCTGAAGTTTCCTATGTCCCATGGTTAGCCCATAATTCATAACTCGTCCTTAATAACCCTGTATTACTGCCTTGTGACATGACAGGCTTTTCTGGCCTATGGTCTACATGACAAACGCATGAAGAGCACAGACATGATTCTGAAGGTAGGTCATTTCATTTCCTGGTGCTATCCAATCCTGCTTACACACAAATGTACCTGACCATTTTAGCGAATTTTATTGAGCGTTTTTTTGGTAACATCTTTCGCCAGGCTGCGTATAATGTTGGTGGCCAATCAGTAAATGCCCAGACTATTCAGAACTCAATTCTTGGATGCCAATCCCATCGTCCATCACTGGTACGTGCATTTGCAAGACATGGCATTATTTCCCTTGACAACAAAAGAAAAACAGGCACTGTCATCAGGAAATATATACAGAGCAAACAAACAAGCTAACTTGTATTGCATTTCAGTGGGTCCGCGCGCTATTCACACCGACGAAACGATCCAGTGCAGGGACGGCAAGGCACCCCTATGCTCTCCACCACCCAGAACCAGTGGCGCATTTCGCCCTCTCCACCGGAGCATTTTCAGACCCACCTGTAAGCGGCGGAGCGGAGCTGTTTGATTTGATCATAGTGGCATCTTCAGAGCCTGTGCCATGACAGCATAATAAGCAAGCAACTCCTCCTAACGCCTTGGTTCTCTATTTGCAATTGCTGCAGGTCCGGCTGTACACGGCGAAGAAGATACAGCAGCAGCTGGAGGCGGCGCGGACGGAGTTCATCCAGGGCAGCGTGGTGGTGAGGAAGCAGGCGCTGCTGCTGCCCAAGGTGCTGCACTACTACGCCAGGGACGCCGCGCTGGAGCTGCGGCACCTGGTGGAGCTGGTGTGCGAGAGCATGTCAGACGCGCAGCAGAAGCAGCTCCAGCAGCTGCAGCAGCACGGTCTCCGGCGGAGGGTCGACAAGTGCGTCGAGTGGATGCCTTACAAGTCGTCCTTCAGATACGTTGTACATAGGGATCTGGCTGACTGACTGACTAGGCGCCACGTACGGTTGCAACTCTGTGTTTGGTTGGTTCAGATACATTGTCGTGACGAGCTTTACAAAGTGTAAGTAGCGGGGTCTTCTTGGGTGTGCATGCGAAAGAGAGTGTGCATGTAAATACAGGTGTGGTTATGACTTGTGAGTAGTTTTGACTTTTGAGCTAGGAGTTGTGGCTTGAAATACCACTGTACATTTTGTTTGTGGCTTGAAATACTTGCATTTTCTTTTGTGGCTTGAAATTTGGGGATTTGGGATTATGAATTGATGCTAGCGCCATCTAAAAGTTTAAATCAGTAGCAATAATCTGTACGGGTTATCAACTTATCATCCAACGATTCAGTTGGTGGAGCCATTTGTCCATCCGAACCGGCACACGCACCGGTGCCTCCGATCAGCATTATCAGACGACAAGGCGACAACAAAAATAGAGCAAACGGGAGTCCGCAAAACCAACACAAAATGATAAAGCAAATGGCGAGCGCGACATTTTATTCATCATGTATATAGTTGTAGAACCCGTGAGCGATGAACTGACAGCAGCAGTTCACGCAAGGACGCTGACATGACATGTTATTATTGTAACAAATTTGGCACGCAAGGACTATGGCCTGTTCTTGTCGGGGACGAGACCTCTTTCTCCCTCAATCTTCATCACAGGGGGCACTCCAGCAGGTGGCCCTGGTCTTTGAGCGACTGGACACAGTCGTCGAACATCTCCTGCACTCCTCTGAACTTGAAGCCCAGCCCCTGCAGCTTCGACGTGTTCAGCTCATACGACTGCTTGCCGTAAGGGCTGTTCAGTCTGCACAGGAATTACAGCATTTCAGTCAGAGATTTAGTTTCGGTTTCATCTGTCGATGGCACGTTTCCAAACGACTAACCTCCGAGGTATGGGGAATATCGGGTATCGTTTCGCGAGTAAGGAGACGAGCTCGTCGTTGTCTAGCACCACTGAGCTGCACAGGTATCTCCCGGTGGCCTCGGGGGCCTCGTACACCAGGATATGGCTGCTTGCAACATCGTCGATGTGAACGTATCCCATTCTTCCGTAAGAACTGAACCTCGCCGTGTCACCTGAAGAAAGGTCATTTCGTTAGTACTCAATTGAGTAGCTGAGTATACCTCTCGTGTTTGTGTAACACATGAAAAACCAGAGCTAAATGGTGATGCTACAAGGAACATGAATGAATACCTTGGAATAAGCCTAGGACATCTGAAGCGGTAACACATAGTTCATGGGATAAACTGGGCCCGATCACGAATGATGGGAGGACAGTCGCAAGGTCAATGTTATTCTCCTTCGCAAATTCCCATGCTGCTTTCTCTGCAAACACCTTCGCTAGGGCATACCATAGCTTTGGATGAATAAAAGGGATGATAACAATTTTCAGATCACGGTTTGAGATCGATCACATGGTAATGCAGAAAAAGAAGGTAGGGAGTAGATTGTTCCATGTATCACCTGCATCTTTTCACAGAGTGGCACAGAGCTCCATGTTGTTTCGTCCAGTGAGATATTAGGCTGATCATCATCCCTAATCCTCACTGCAGATGATGAAGATGTAAGAACAACCCTTTTCAGAAACGGGTTCTTCTTGCATGATCTTAGCACATTCAGAGTACCATTTACTGCAGGAACGAGTGTTTCCTCCTGCAACATGAATATCGCATGAAAATAGTTTAACTTCAGGGTAGATGCATTTCAATAGAAGGGAACTAGAATTTGACCAACGATTCTGACTTCTATATATTAAAGCCAAAATAAAGTAGCAACCTGATACACAAAACCTGAACAAAAAGACTATAGTAGGATGATTCAGATGCATATATAGCATGATGGTGATGACTGATGAAAGAGTGAACTGTTAAAAGCAAATGAGGCGTGCCTTGCTACTAGAATCAAATTTAGCCAGGACAGGGGATGCAGTGTGGAAGACGCCATCACAGTCCATCACGGCATTGTCAAAGCTCCCTTCTTCCAACAGATCAGCTCGCACAATTTGCAGCCTCTCTTTGGCACCAGGCAACTTCCAAAGGTGTGCCGTCTTTTGGTGGTTTCCTTACAAATTACAAAAAACAAAAAAGTTCAATATACAAAAATTGATATACAAGAAATAATGTAAAATAAAGAGGATTGATACAAAAGTAATGTCATGTTCATAAATACCTGGGTCTCTGACAGTCCCTACCACATGATATCCGGACTCGAGAAGCCGTTTGATAAGCCAAGAGGCAACGAAGCCTGAAGCCCCAGTTACACATACTTTGCCCTTGTTTGAGATCACCATGTTCTCAAACAGTGGCAAGTGATGCTGAGCTCCGATCCAAAATAACCTTCTCTTATAAGCATGAACAGGAATATTCTACAGAAGAAAGAGCAAGAATGGTACATCATATCAACACAGTTTTGGTGATCACAGTTGACAGATACAAAGATGGGTTGGTTGAAGGTAGATTTACAATAGATTCAGGAGGCATCGCTTTCTAGGTGATAAGTTGGTGCAAAACAAAGTCGTGTGATTCAGAATGAGTTTGCAGTTTCTTGCCAATTTTCTCTGTCCATTCCCTTGTCTTGTGAGTTGTGACAGTCAGAAACAGAAAGTGAGGAGATAAAAAAAATGCAGTGGACTAGAGGTATAGCAAAATGTACAGATGTAGGTGATTAACATTTTATCATTATAAGATGGAAAGGAGCAGAATTGCAGAAGTTCAAAATAAAAACTGAAAAGACAGCAGAATGGAACTCCTAAGGTATGTGGAAGGCGTCTAGGCAAACGAACAACATAAAACATGATTCCAACAACTAGCAATTGATATTTGATGGGAAAGAAACTAAAGGTAAACAGGACTGACTGAACTACTGGCAACTTTCATGTATATCAACCAATTGAAAAGGCCTCATTTCTCTACATGCATTTGTCATGAAATAAAAATCCAATAACTCAGATAAACTAGGATCCTGTAAAAATGTTATATGTGTGATGGTAATTTGGTGCGAGTGACTGCAGGTGAACCATATCCATCCTGACCATATTCTATCCGGTGTCTTTTATTTGTGTGCCGCCTAATGGGCTTCCAGGCAGCTCGCTATGGAATCTCATTAGGATGTAATTTAAACATTCCCACTTCTCTTAATGCAAGACGTGCCAATGGTACGGTTTCGAAAAAAAAATCTGTGCCCGATCAGCAACAGCTCGACGTTTACATTAGGAGACAGTAGGCAATGCCGTTCGGTGTTTCTCTGTGTGCTTCAACAGATGACCGTTCCCAACCAGCAGCATTTCCATGCGGTGTGACCATCATGATCGAGACACCTAGAGAGTCATCAGGCGATCTTGGTTCTTCATGTATAGCAATGAGAAATTCAACTACACTATTTTCTGAGAAGAAAATGTCGCAGCAAGAGCATCGACAACCCCATCGAAGCTGCTGAACCTGGCGCTGACGATGTCCACCTCAACGCCGAGGTTCCTCGCGCCACCGGCGGTGACTGGCCCGTGCGCGGCCACGACCATGCCAGGCCAGCGCGCCGTCAGCCGCGCCCAGGTCCACCCCGCGGATTCCAGCCCCTTGAGCAGCCCCTCCACCTCAGCCGTGCTCGTGAACACGACGGCGTCGAGCGGCGCAGCGTCCGGATCCACCAGCGCCTCCGCGCAGCCCGGCCCGGTCCAGCACGTGGTGTACGCCGGCGCGCGCACGGCTACCCACCCGGCCGCCTCGAGCCCCGCGAGAAAGTCCGGCACGACGGGAGGCTCGCGGAGGCCGACGACGTCAGGGACGGGGCAGAGCACGCGGCGGCCGGACCCGCGGCCCAGCGCCTCCACGAGGCCGGCCGGGGTGGACACGTCGGGGACGAGGACGGATACCCTCGTCGTCCCGGCGTCGCCGCAGAGGCGCGAGAGGAACGCGTGGTCGAGGAGGTCCGCGTCGCTGCCCAGCGCCGCGACGGTCAAGGGGAGCGCGGAGGCGTCCGAGAGGGGGTGGCCGTGGGAAGACGAGAGGGCGCGGGCGAAGGCGGAGATGCCGGAGCGGGAGGTGAACGCGAGTGCGGCGAAGGGGTCCAGGGCGCCGGACAGGAGGAAGGGGCGGAGGCGGTCGGGGTCGTGCGGGTGGACGGCGATGGTGGGCACGGGGACCGGATGCGCGCCGCGCTGCCGCAGGAGCGCGCCCAAGCGGCCGCCGTAGGCGCCCGTCTGCGGCGTCGTGAACGCCACTCGGCGACCGGCGAGGGACGGGGCCTCCGGGAGAGGGAGCGGCTGCGCCATTTCCTTCCACGGCAAGGCGCTGCGCTGCACGGAATGCAGAGAAGATTATCCACTTTCCACTGCTGTTGGTTTACGGTTCAGGACTTCAGGTGACTGCAGAGACGAGAATTCAGACCAGTCGCGAACACGGTGGATAATTAAAGTCAATAATTTCAGTTTTGTAGACAAACGGGCTATGGCTATATATCCAAATTACATCTAGTACGTCTCAGTTCTACAAACCGGCTATATATGTAGGGCTTAGCTTGAACCAGTGTACCTGTAGAACTTAGCTTGAACATGCCTCTTCTAGCAAGCTTGTTCAGTGCAGCCTTGCGTAAGCCAGCAGTGAACATCACAATTCACAAGCTGTCAAATGGTGTTAATATCAGCGAGCCAGGAGCCAGAAAACAATTTCTGGATACAAAGATCCTCCCGGTCATGGGAAGCCAAGTGTGGTTGCCAACATTATTCGATACTAGTTCACACAGATATACAGACCATGACAATAGAAATTGAGAAATTCTGCATCAAGGTGCCATTTTTGCACAGCATCGGAGGCTCGGAGCAGTGCCGGTTCAAGGTAGCATTTTGTCAGTTGTGACCTCGAACCACAGGTTTCTTTTCACTGACAGCTGACCACATCTGTTGACCAGGGAGATGACAATGTCAAATTTGTGGTAACAATGTCATCTGGCTTCACGAAAATCTCACTTTTCAGTAAAGCAAGCAGTAAGTTGGCTTGATTGGGATGCTTCCTAGTGCTGGCTCAGATATATCAATCAGCAATCACTGCAATTGGGTGTCAAATGGGAGTTCAATGGGTGTGGCGTTGCCATAAAACTCTTCCAGGTTGTAGAATGCTCGCTGCTGCGGAAGGAATATATGGACTACAACATCACCTGCACAAGTTTGAATCGTTAGCTAGGTCCATGAAAAGCTTTGAATCATGCAATTGGGCATCCAATAGGAATTCATCCTATTTCAGACAAAGGCATAAACTCATTTAAGCTATAACACACAATGAAAGTTCAGAAATGAGATTATTAAGAACTGAACGGTGCAAGAGAGAATTTGCATTGCACCAAGCATGCAAGAAATGAACCGAACAAGGACAGAGTTGCATCATGCCAAGTTTGCAACTGAATTGCAAAACTACCCCTATTCTAATCAGTTTCTTTCCCCCCTTCAACATTGTTTCCTTAAACAGAACATCTATATTTGAACCTTTTTCTGAAACGATGAAACTAGGAATCGATTGATACTAGAGCATCTTCGACTTAAGAGATAATATGGGTAATGGTTTCTTTTTAGACAGAAAGCAAGTAGTTGGATCTTCTTGTAGAGGTAGACAACCTGAAATGAGTGAAGTTAATAGATCACAATACAGAAAATAGAGACTTGCCAAAATCCAGTAATGTCCAAGAATTCGGTTTCGTATCACCAGATGCAACTATGCTAAACTGCTTCTCGCCAATATCTCTCATTTTGGAACTACAAGGTAAAAACACAAGCTCTTTGTCAGCTGAAATTAAGTGCACTAGTTACATTAATCTTGATGTTCAGCCAGAGAATATCTCAGCGTATACCTGATAGCATCTATCTGAGCATTTGAGAAGGCAGTGAGAATGATGAAGAACCTAGTCCAGTAGACAAGCCGCTTCACGCAAAGCACACGGATATCAGAAGCCTTTATCTCGCTTGCAGCTTTAGCCAACGAGACAGCAACTGCAAAGAAAGTATACAGTCGGGTCTAAGATTAACAGTGAAAGATAAAATGTATGGAAAAAGAAGAAGAAAGTACGGTTTCAAACAATCTGCAGTGAGTCAGTGACTAGCATGTGATAAAAATTTGAACTAGTGCGATACAGAAGACACAATATGCAGGGGCGCAATCTTGAAATCGTTTCCATTTCAGCACCAAACCATTTTTATTAAGAAACCTTTTCAGAGTATGTGACCTAAAACTTTTGATGGCAAGCCTGATTTCGTGGTATGGCTTGAGGAGTCGAGGGAAAAAGGCACGTACATGACAAGCACTCGGCGTCGTCTTCGGCCTCAGCAATGGGAGACGGAGGTCCACCGGAGCTGTACACCACCTCACCCTCGCCGTGCTGTTTGAGCAAATCCTCGAGCAACCTGTCCGCGTCATCCCCTCTCCCAAAGTTCTAAGCGACGAACCAGAGTGAGGAATCAGAGCGACTACTAAAATACACCCGAAGAAAAGGGAGCTCGGCACCCACCACATTAGACGAGGAAGAAGACCGAGAGCGAGCTCGGCAGGCGACCGTACCGGACGTCGGTGGCACGTCGCTCCTCAGTGTCTGCTGGGGGTTGTTCCTGTGTCCGCCGCCTAAGCCTGGGGAAGCGCGCCGCGCCCGCGGGTTCAGAGTAACGGCGGACGGGGGCGCGCAGGCGAGGCCGTGGCTCGGGACTGTGGCGCCCGCGCCTCCCATGCTCGCAAGTAGCTCCCGCTGCAAAATCAAGAGGACGAGAAGTAGCCCTGAGAAGGCGTCGAGCGAACGACAGAACGAGATAAGCAAAGCAGCAACACACTAGCAACACGCTGGTTGAAGAGGATAGGCCAGACGTTTTATTTCACCATTTCGTTTCCAGTTTTTTTTTTTTTTTTTTTTTGACAAACATTTCGTTTCCAGTTTAAAACGGTTACGCAAGAGGCTACAGGTGTGGTTTTGCTTTTTTTTTTTAATAAAGGATATAAAATTCGGTTTCATATATCACCGATAGAATCGCACCAATTATTATAAAGTTTTACCGAAATAAAAGAAAATTGTCTGTACGCACCATAGAGATGCAACCTGGGAAAGGGACACCGAAACAAAAAAAGTTTTTTTTTTTTTCTAAAACTGACCAATAAATCTTGACGATAACCATCCACTAGAACTAAAGAATTGCGCTCCGATGACTCAAGATGATGTACGACTTGGATCGGGTTTTCCCGCTAAACCTTATCCCATCTGCGAGGACTTGCCCATTGGCATAGCCAATACGTTCCCCTAAAAGAGTACCCCGCAAAGAAGATTTTGGTCTACATTTATCAAAAACCATTTTCGTTTCTTGTCAACCGTTGCCCAATAAAGTGCAACAAATGCATTTAGTAACAATGAATTACACTTTTTATATGCAATCTTCGACCACCTTATTAGTGGGAGGAGTCAAATCAAAAAGTATATGTAGCATGCCATAAGAATTTGGCATAAACACAATCAAAAAAATATGTTGTATTGTTTCCAAAAAATGACACATACAACAATATTTGTCACCATTCCAGATTACGTTTAACTAGATTGTCTTTAGTTAAAATCATTTTTTTTAAATACCAAAGAAAGATTTTAATCTTCATGGGTACTTTAATCACCAAATATCTTGTGACACTCGACATCATTGTTAATTAATGCATCATATATGGACTTTAACAATGAATTTGCCGGATGCATTTAGGCCCCAAACAAAAACATCTTTTCTGATATGTCAAATCTAAGTCCTATACAGAGGCAACAATTCTTCTAAAGAAAATGTTCAGTGGTACTGAGCTAAGCACTTGTGCAACAAAATCATGTTTTTTTCTTACAATATTAAACGAGACGGAAATTTGTCTTTCGGAGGCTTATTACCCAACCCGGTATTATACCAAAATCTGGTTTGAGACCCACTTTGTTTATCTTGAAAGAGCCAAAGTCCATAAAACAATTCTTGATATTCATTAAACTTTTCCGAAGTGAGAGTTTGTTGGTTTCTTAACACAACTTCCTAAGGTCTTATCTTTAATATATTTATTTCTTAACAATTCTTGCCACATCCCATCCTTGTTTAATAGTTTGAACAACCATTTGCTTAATAAACATTTATTCTCAATATCCAAGTTTAGAATTCTAACCCTCCTTGATCTTTAGGTTGACATAACACCTCCCATTTAGTCAATCTATATTTTCGTTTATGTTGGTCATATTGTCAGTAGAAACGCGATATGAGACGGTCTATTTTTTGTAGAACCCCTTTTGGAAGTTCGAAAAAGGACATCATAAACATCGGTAAACTAAACAACTCCGAGTTTATTAAAACCAGACGTCCACCTACTGACAACAATTTCCCTTTCCACCCATTTAATCTTTGTTCTATTGTATACTCAATTATTTTTCCAGTCTTTATTGGTCAACTTCCTAGTGTTCATAGGCAGGCCTAGGTATCGAAAGGGGTATTTTCCGATTACACACCCAAACAACTGCTAATAGAACTTTTCATGTTCTTTTGCTTTACCAAAGCAAAATAACTCGCTCTTATAAAAGTTAATCTTAAGGTCCCGATAATTGCTTAAAAGTACTTAGCAAAAGTTTTATATTTACTTGTCTTTTTGAACATCGTGGCTCATGAAGATTATGGTGTCATCCGCATACTGAAGGATTGACAACCCATCCTGGATTAAATAGGATTAACCCCTTCCACCTGCCCTGCTTATTTGGCTCTAGCAATTAGTATGGTCAACATGTTGATCACTATATCTATAACCCCTGTAAAGGGGAACCAAGTAGAGAGTTCTCTCGACGTGCAGGGGCGACAGGCAGCATCAGTTACCATCCGTTCGTTCCTGCTTACGAAGGAGAAAAAAAAAATTTTTGTCAGCGCGGCGGCCTGTTTACCTTCCCGCGTCCGCCCGCATCCTCATCCCCACGATGGTTTTCCGGGCATTGAAATCGTCGGCCTCTTCCATCCCCTCCCATGCCCACGCCTCCGCCGCTCCTATACCCTGCCTCCAGCGTCGTACCGCCGCCGCCGCGGCCCCCTGACTCTCCGCCCCATCACTGCCGAGATCCGTATGCCCCTTCCCCCGAGGTCGCCACAGAGGCACCGGCGCCGCCACGCCGCCACTTCGTCCCCGCAGCGTCGGATTCGCGGCGGCCTCTGCGTTTCCCAGCGCCGTGCGAATGGTGCTCCTTTTCCTGGGTACGGTGATCGTCGCCTTGGCCAGGCCCAAGGTGCTAGTCGAGGAGAACTTCCTGGCTCCAAAGAAAGAACCAGAGGTATACATACATATCCATCCATCCATTCCTGCTTAATCGGTGGTGGTGGTGGCGGTGATTGTGTTTCACGACGAGCGAGCCAAGAGTCTAACGGATTGTTTCCCTGATTTGATGATTGACCCAGGTGGCGGCTCTGGAGACGGAACTACAGCAGATGAGCGAGGAGAACCGGCGCCTAACAGAGGCGCTGGCGGCGGTGGCGTCCAAGTACGAGGCGCTACGGAGCCAGTACACGGAGATGGCGTCAGCCACCACCACCACCAACCCGTCGTCCACGTCGGAGGGAGGGTGCGTGTCGCCGTCGCGGAAGCGCAAGCAGAGCGAGACCAGCATGGACACCGCGTCGGCCCCACCCCCCACCGCCGCACAGCAGCACGGCACGCGCACGCGCACGCGCACCTACACCCCCACCAGCAGTAGCCGGCCGCGGACCAGACGGAGTGCATCTAACTTTCATTTTGTTTTTTTTGTGTTGCAGGCCTCTGACAAAGTTCATGGACGAGTACTGATCTGCTTTTCATTCAGAAACAGCAAAGTTCATACATTGCTTGATTAGCGTATTTTTTATCAACTATCAACTTCAATGTGAGGGAACCATGCGATTTCCAAAGCTGTGCACAACGCACACCGTAAACAAAAGATTCAATGCAGATTAGTAGATCATGCATATCTTCAAGTGATGCAAACTGCTACCACCTCAAGGCTTTCTGTTATGTGCAAATTGGAATGGTCATTGCATCACCTTGAATCTCTGAATCCAATTGTGCAGCGTTCCCATTTTACAGGCTAAATTTACATAGAGGTGTACAAAAATGTGATTACTATGCTGTCAGCCTCACTTTTCAGCTCATTGAAAATCAGATCGGGCATGCTCCCAGCCCATGTCCCCTTTATTATGCAGTCACATATGAGTTGGAATGCTTCACATTTGGCCTACAATACAAACACTTTGCTTCTCTGTATCTGTATCTGCAATTTACCTTTAGTTTTAAGAAAACGCTGGGATGCCAGAGTGCCTAATTAATTACTTCTAATGTTGCCTCTTGCCAAATTTTGCTTCCCGAATCCAATCGGTTTAGGACAAAAGAGGCTAATCCTGTAGAATTCTGACCTTTGTGCCCTATGTGACCACACCTACTTTCAGTTCTCTGTGTTTGCTATCATATATGCTTCTTCATTTAAAATCTGAATACGAAGTGCTTTCTTCCTCCTACTGTACTCAGGCAGGCCCGGTATTCTAGATGTGAGGCTTATCCTTCAAACCAATCCATCAAGTTTGTTGGTATGACTTTTTAATGTTCCATCCCTTTACAGATCTGATGCAATCGAAGTGCTGAGGAAATCATAGTTGTATAACCATTGGTACACTCCTCAAGGTATGATCTTCCAAATCGATGTTTTGTTGTAAGCACGTAAGAGTGAAACATGGAAAATGGAGCTGGAGTTCTCTGCAATATGTTCCTGAAGATACTTGGCTGCTAGGCTCTAGAGCTAGATGTAAATAACTTTTCAATGTTTCTAAATGCAGGATGAAATGACAAACTATTGGTATTTTAGAAGACACTATTATTCGATTTTACTTCCTGGTCTGTTTCTTCAAGGCTCAGGTATCTTTCCACCTCTTTGCTTAATCCTGTTCTTGAAATGCTTCCTGGTATGTTGCATAAATTCCACTTTTTAATTTTTCTGTCGTGTCATCATTGACAGCCATGCTGCTAGCACATATGCCCCTTTTGCCAATGTCGTTGGCTACACTGAGAAGCACTTTCAAGAACAAGGCAGGCTTGATAGTTTCTTTTTCCTTTGTTTTTTCTATTAGTGTCAGATGATTTGAAATAAAACTGTGAGATTGCCGGCTACATATTTTGTAGGCCTGCCTATTAGCATCTTTGAACCATCTATCAAATCTTTTTTTTGATCTTGATATTCTCTTGCATACCCGGGGGTATTTGCTATATGATGAAAAATGTATGGCTTTAATTCAATTGCAATGTCCTACTGTACCATCAAGTAGTTGTTTTGAAAAAAATGGAAACTTTAATTCATTTGAAATGTTAACCATGGATGTGAAGTTTGTTCATCTTGGAGTTTAAACATAAGGTTAAATAATCGTTATGCCAATTAGTATATACTCTATTTCATGCATTCAAATTTGTTGTTACTAACTGTATTTCCAACATGCTAAATTTAAGATACCCCACCCGACCACGCAACGCGCGGGTATCCTCTTAGTTAAATAGTATGGGCGACATAGGCTACAGGTGTGTTTGGGATTCGCCTAGTGAGCCACGACGGTACTCCTATGTAAAAAAGAATAGGGTATTAAAGTTTTCAAGTTTGATCAAAATTACATTTTTTTCCCCACGCGAGGACATTGCCCCTTTTCCATTCAAGCAAACGGAAATATAGAAGTTTTTGAAGATTATATGACCAGAACAGAAGCGAAGAAAAAGACTACCCTCTATGAACTACCAGCTGCACTAAACCAGCAAAAAAAGAAGGGTAGGACCAGAAGTTAACAGCAAAGCATTTCATGATCAAGATTACATAAAAGGTATTATTATTTATTTTATAAAAGAAAATAAATTAATAGATTAATTATGAACTATATATTTTATAGTAAATTTAGTTGAAAAACTACTATAATTTTGATCGAATTTAAGCTACTTTGATTTACATATACTCCCTCCCGGATGATATTAGAAGTCGTTTAGAACAGCGACACGGTCTCCAAAAACACAACTTTGACCTCTTATTACTATAAAAATATTTATAGAGATGTGATATATGTATACTTTTATCAAAATATTTTTTAAGACAAATCTACTCATATAATTTTTACATTTACAAACTCAACAACTTAAAAGTTATTGATGATTTATATTCCCGATGTTTGACCCAAACCTTGTCCAAAATGACTTCTAATACCAGGCCGGAGGGAGTATTCTACTTTTACACCATCAGCAGCCTCGACCCCAAGATGTCCATCTAACGGATGTAGTTTGTCTTTTTTTGTTGTTTCTTCTCTCTCATAATATGTGTTCGTATGCAACACAATTTTCAAAAAACAGGCCCATGGACCTTTCCTATACTGTAAAAGTATGAAATTCACATGTCTTCAGGGTAGTCTCTATGCTTGAAACTACGTGTGAAATCCGAAAAAAACACATCAGCAAAAACCAACTATAGAAACTATTGTTATGAATCAAAGTCTCTACACAGTATGTGACTGGAGACTTTACATGGTGGCCAATTTAATGAGAAAGAGGAGAGAAAGTCAGATTGTTTACACACTGCTTGGTTTTTACCCCGTCTCCTTTTGCTATATATAGGGGTGTCATACCCATTTTTGCAAGAAAATACAGGTACTCATATATATGCACCCAGGATGTCCAAACACACATATAATCTCAAGTTGCATAAATATCAAAGTAAAGTACTTTATTACATCATATCTCACATCACATTAGTACACAAATAGTCTTGCTTAACAACAATATTATTACAAAGCGGAAACTAGCCCTTGCTGCCACAAGGACTCCAACTGGTGGACATCAGCCTAGAACTCTTCAGGTAAACTCCTTTCCTCAAGCATCTAGTACCCATCTAGAACTCTTCAGGTAAACAAGTGTAAGCGCACCATGCTTAGCAAGTATAATAAATGGATCTGTGAAGGCTCAAAAAAGCTAACACGGTTTGACTGCGGTTAGCAATTTTAATTGGTCAAGTTTTATTAAACCTGTACACTACTTTTAGTGAATGAACCAAACCCAAGTTGAAATAAACAATTAGTCAATATTAATATCATTCCCAAACCATCCATGTAACCCAAGTAACCATAACCAAGAAGGATCCAAGCCGCTCATGTCCGTGAGCACGGCTGTTATAACATGTTAAAGATATCTGCAGATATTGTACAACTTTACCCAACCGAGCCGTGATTCCCATATGTCAGGGTTTGCAAGGCCCACGCCGCCTCTACCAAGGAAGTGTGATAGGGTTTCACTACATAACCTTCCACTAGCTAGTCGCCCTAACAAGTTAGTAGCCGCTAAGTTTTCCGTGGCAAGTGTGTATAGGTGCCACCCCTCGAGAGGCACATGTAGTTGTGGTACCGTACACACCAAGTAGGGGAGCCGCTATATACCCCAAGGCACACCCCTCTTGCGCCTTTCGGTAACTACTAACAAGCTAGAGACATACTAGTTATGTGATTAAAGTTAGAGCCACATGACACTCGGGGTTGTACAGACTTTCTAGGTGGCCGCTTCATGTTGAGTCCTTATGGAGAGAAACCAAGGTACTTAAAAACCCATGTACCTTAGCCCTCTAAACATGTTGCTAAAAGCCTTTCTTTTATATCATCATTGCATATATCATTAGTCAAAATTAATTATTGCTAGATTATGCGCAGCTGCATCTATCCCAAAATGCATCGCAAAACCATTGGTGACAAGGATGTGTGGTACAATAATCATCTAGGTAAAGTCTTAATGGTAGATCAAATTTAGACATATGCATATGCATGAATTATATAAGGTCCATAGGAATCAAAGGGGCCTTTATTACACTTGCCTTCCTCAAAAGTTTCCTCTTAGAACTACTGCTGGTCACCAATTGGTTCCCCAACAAACTCGAACTGATCACCTTCTATAAGAAATCCACATCACCATTCAAGCATCCATTCCATTCATTACATGCAGGAAAAGTATCTCTATTAGAACAGTACACCAAATAGTAAAATCAGAGGATGGAAAGTTTATAAAACTAATCTACACATTTCTACGAACACGTGAGCGCAAGAATCACTCAAATCGGATTTAAAATGTGAAAGTAATGCATAAAACAAGATCAATGGTACTTCTCTAAATAAAACAAGTTCAAATTCGAATTTAAACTAAATAAAAACTAAATCCTACCGCTGGTCGGACCTGGTGCACTATTATAGAAAAGTGGGAGGGTTAAATAGTAAGAAATCATGACTTAAAAGAAATACATATGAACTAATACAAATTTTCAGGTAACAAGACAGAAATCGAGGGTCTAGAGTGCAAAAGAGGTAGTGTTGACCGCGGCTGACCACGTCAGCGCTGACATGTGTTCCACGCGGTGTGGGCTGGTTGGCTTGGTCCACCACGCGTGTGTGGACCAAGGCGTGTAGTGGTGTGGACTAACTCCACTGTGAGATAGATCAGACAATGCTTAGCATTTCGGGAAACATGGCCTGGCCGGGCTGGGCTCCCACGGTGACGCGCCATGGCTGCTCATGCCGAGCTCGTCGACGATCACCAGAGCGGCGATTCCGAACACCAAGAACCAAGACAAGGGTACTTGAGTGATGCAGGCGGCCTTGCGAACTCAGAGGACGCGAAAAAGAGGGCCGGGGTGCATTGGGACAATGTCCCCACAGCAGCGCCATGGCCGACGGTTCTGAAGCATGCCCAAACAGCATTTTGAGAAGGGAAAACCAAATTAATGGCATGGGTAGTTTGCGGGCGTTGCAGCGGGTCATATGGTGGCGTTCTTGTCATTCGTAGAAGGTCGAAAGGCAGTTCGGTCTGGGGGATGGCAGACTGTTACAGAGAGTAGCCGCCAGTGAGCATATACACGACAAAAGATGATGAAAGTGAAATTAGGGGCACTCATGGCCGCATTACCACCTAGCGAAGCTCCTGGAATCGATCTCTAGGGCAACCGTGCTCTGGTTTGGGTGAATTTGGGAGCGACAATGTGCGTGTTTGGTAGAGCAGGGGGAAAGCAGATATAGAGCTCGGCGGTGGATTTTATAGGCAACCGGGGCTATGTAATCGCCACGGAGTAACTCGCCCGCCGTCATTGCGAGGCTTGAAGGCGTCCCGTTGATGGACATTGAAGTAGGGCGAGTGATGGCAGCGGTAAAAGCAGGGTGTGGCATCCCCAGGCTCGAGGTTGGGGATGGTGGCGTTGAGTCCCGATTGCAAGAGGAAGAAAGGAGAGGGATGGGAATCGGACTGGGTCACGCTCCGCTCGAGCTTGGCAACAGGACAAAGCCGTTAGGCCAAGGTGTTAACGAGCCGGGCCTCGTAAGCAAGAAAGAAAAAAAGGAAAGAGGTAGGCCGAGTGGGTCAAATGTGATAAGTATCGAACCGATTTCGATACGAGGGTGGCCCGATCTTCACGACAGTAGGTCGATGAACAAGATAACTTGATACAAAATTAAGCAGCGATTGTTGCAAAAGAATCAAGAACTAAAGCCTCTTCAAATGCTAATGATCTTGAGTCACTTGAATGGAAAGTGTTTGTATCATTAATGCCTTCAATCTGAGCATCAGGCCGCATGCTACACAATGGAATTTCAGCATGACCATCCTTTGCCATCACATGATCTTCCTCATAAAAAATTGGGGGCTAATCATAATTCACCACATCATTTTCATCATGAACCTGCATCACACAAGAAAAACAACTAGAAGGAGGTATTATGATGTTAGTAATAAATAGGGGCTTGAGCGTTTATACCCCTGTTTTCTTGACCATATGTGATTTTACCCCTGTTTTTTTAACTTTGTGATTTTACCCCTACTTTTTGAAACGAAGACAGACTTTACCCCCTGGTCCGTTAAGACCACATAACGGTGTTAACTTTTGGTCAAATGGACAACTTTGCCCATGCGTTTTTGCCCCTGTTTTTTTATGGTTCATGTGTTTTTACCCCTACTTTTGGACATCAATCTAGCAATTTTTTGTACAAAATTTTGACAAAGATATTCGCGAAATTTCGACAAAGATTTCACCTAACAATACACATAAACACAATCTGATATCACATAAATAATATATATATATGATCCATATCCATGCAACTTGTCATCACAGTACCACAACGAAGTCAACATAAAGGTCCAAATGACATGGCACACCATCACATAGGTCTACATGACATGCCAAACAAAAGTGAAAGAGACTAGCTGTAGGCAAGTAGCTACTATTCAAGCATCGAAACCTAATAAACTAGCAAGCCTCCCAGTAGTTGCTCCTCTTCCCCTCCTTGCTCTTGCACTCCCTCTTCCTGCACTTGCACTGTACATGAAAAAAGAGAAGTACTATGTTAGTAAAGTTCATAAAATTTGTAGTAAAAAAGAAGTAATGTTGGATTGTCTCACTTTATCTCATTGCTTGGCACTCCAGACTCTATTCCCCTTCCCCTTCCTCTTCCCCTCCCTCTTCCAGTTGGAGCACCACTTGCAGTTGCACTTGCACTAGCACTTCCCCTTCCCCTTCCTCTTCCCCTCCCTCTTCCAGTTGCACTTGCACCAGCACTTGGGTTATTGCTTTCTTGACCTGATGCATCTTATGTTGATTGCATCCTCTTTTGACTAGCTGTAAGACCTCCTTGGCAAGTATTGGTCGTATGTCCTAGTTCATTGCATTCAGGACACACCTTCCTTTTTTACTAGTTCCAACTTCATCATATGGCTTGATCCTAGATTTTATTGGCCTTCCGGGTTTTCCTTCTCAACTTGGGCTTCTTGATTTTGTAGCCTAAATCAACTAGAGGCCATTGATCTTTGGATGTCATTGGGTTGAATGTACTTGCATATGCCATTCTCAACCTATCAACAGAGAAGTATTCATGGACAAATTCATCCATCTGTACCTCCCTACTAATCTTTGCAATGAAAGCCAAAGCATGGCTGCATGGTTTTCCAAATCACTTGCCAAGCTCGACAGTACATGCCTTTTCATCCAAATTCACCGCATGCCCGAATCTATTCACGCTTACTTCAGCTTTTGTAGGCCCACAAATTAGAACCTCATGGTCTTTGATACCCTTGGATTTAGCATTCAAATCACCGACAATAGTTGGGATTATAATGCCTGACATATTAGTAGCCATCTTGGACCTCAAAACAAACTTCTCTATGATCATTTGTCTAATTTTGTCAAACATTTCTATAATTGGAAAGTCTTTAGTTTTTGAAACCCAACTATTAAAAGATTCAGAAAGGTTGTTGTTGATATAATCTACCTTGCACTCTTCACCAAAGTCGCTTCTGCTCCACACATATGGGTGATTGTCATGCAACCACTGAATGGCTGCAGGGTCCTTCTCCTCTATTTTCCCAGGAAGTATTTGTACTTTTCAACTATAAATCTCTTGGCAGCACACCACATATTCTTGCCATACAGATCGCCATTGTAACTTTTCTTCATGTTCTTCCACAGGTGCCTCATACATTCTCTGTGCTCCACTCCACCATACACCTCTTCCACAGCTTTCTCTATTCCCTTTCCAGCATCTGTGCTAAGGACCAAACCTGTATCAACATTGCTCCATATCAGCAAATATAACAAACTTGAAATCAATAAAAATAGGATTGCATCTAGGATATGTGCATACCTGGAGGTGTACCAACAGCCTTCTTCACATTTTTGACAAACCAAGTCCAACTTTCCTCAGACTCAGGCTCAATCACTCCATAAGCCACTGGGAACAAACGGTTCCTACCATCCACTACAACAGCTGATGCCAACTGACCTCGCGATCTCCCTGTCAAGTGTGTTGCATCCATTGCAAGATATGGTCTACACCCTTGCAAGAAGCCATCTATGCATGGTTTAAGAGCAACAAAGAACCTCATAAAGCACACATCACCTTTGTGCTTTTCAGTTGCAAGGTCCACAACACTCCCAGGTATTGATCTTAGAAGTTCAGCTTGATAAGTAGGCAACATTTCATAGCTTTCAGCCCATTTCCCATAAATGACATCCATTGCTCTAGCCTTCCCCCTTTGCACTCTATGATATGGAACCTCGACATCATATTTCCTCTTCAGTTTGGCCATCAATGCAGTCGGTCCTGTTTCAGGATCATCCCTCAGTACATCCACAACTCTGTCAGCCACCCATTTGTTCGATGCCATTGTCTGACCACACTTGTTGACTGAACCACAACTATGCTTTGGTCCACTTGTCTTAACCTGCATCCCATAAAGTACAAAGACAAGTCAGGCCGAATAAAAATGAACCAAAAAAGTGCACTTTGAACAATAAAGAACGAGATAATACCTTGCACCCAACGTATTTCTTGCCTGTAGATGCAAAAAAAGTCCACTTGCAGCCTTGATTAGCTCTCTTGCACTTGGCTCTGAATCTTACTTTGTCTTTTTTCAAGATATCATAAGCATGATCATGCAAGATACACCAATGAGTCACTGCTAACTTGCACTGATCCACATCTGGGAACACCACATTTACATCAATACATGGGTCATCAGCATCATATGAAAACATGGGAAGATCAGCCTCATCTTCCTCATCAACAATTTCACCATCAGGATCAAACTCAGTGTCAGAGTCAGTGGACCAATCATCATCACCAGAGTCAGATGATGCGGCCAAATCAGCGTCATAACTGCTATCACTTAGTACTTTTGTATCACCCTCAAAAGCACTTTTTTTTGTGGCACTTATCTTTATTTTGGTGGACGTCTTTTTTTTGGTAGATGGGGCTGCTGTAGCATTTTTGGCTCCCTCATATGTGGCTCTCTCAATACTGTCTTCCTCAATTGAGTGCACACTATCCCTCACAGTAGGGTGAAGCCTTCTCTTTGTTGGAGAAAACTGCAGTGGCCCATCAAAATCATTTATCTGGGCACTGACACATACTAAACCATTGACTACATTCATTAGAAACCACTCTAACAAATCTTCATCAGATTTAATTTCCACAGAATCATCATTCTCTAAATCCCGCCACAAGGTAATATACCGTTTAGAACCCCACAAACAATACCGAGCAATGAAATCAACTAGCCGGAGCATCCCAAAGCTCTACCGGGGTCAATAACCTTGGTTGGCGAGATTTACACCGCCACCATGTTCTTGGACCATTGTCCGGCAAGTCAAGAAAGAAACGCACTCTAACAACAAGTTCCAATTTTTGTGATTTATCCTACAAATCACATCGAGGAATAAACGAATTAACAAATCACACTGCCACTCTAACCTATTGAATCACACATCTAAGAAATCGAACAAAATACCTTGCACTGCTGCCCTCTGCCATGGTTACCGCCGCAGGCTCCACCGTCCGTGGGGATGGGGCGTCGCCGGGCTGGGAGGGGCGTCGCCGCCCTCGGGATGGCGCCGCCGGCCCCGCTAGGGCGCGCCGCCGCCGCCGCAACGGGCGCCCCCGCCGCCACGCGGGCGCCGAGCCGGCCCCCGCCTCGGCGTGGGAGAGAGGGGAGCCCTCCCGACCTCCTAGACAAGCGGGGGGAGGGAGATCCGGCGGGGAGAGAGATCCGGCGGAGGGAAGAGCTCGGAGGAAGGGCCGCCGGCGCCAGGCGTTGAAACCCTAGCGGGGAAGAGCTCGCGTCGTCGTCGGGCACGCACGGACGGAGTCGTGCCTGCTCGATGCCTGCTCGATGGTGAGGAAAAACAAGGGCACGGAGGTCCTTTTGCCCTCCAGTTTTTTTTTTTTTTTTTGGGCTTTTATTCCATCTATTACCGACGGTGTTACGGTGGAGGGGCAAACGGAACGTTCGTTTTAAAAAACTGAGGGTAAAAACGCAAAGTTAAAAAAGGAGGGGCAAAATCACATTTAGACTCCAAAATAGGGGTAAAAAACACTAAATCCCCTAATAAATAATTCCTTATAGGATTCCTCTTCCTTTTCACTCAATTTTTTGTGTATCTTTCTCACACTAAATTTCGTAGCTCTTGTCCTTACATATGGTGGAATCGATCTCTCATCTTTTCTTTTTGAACTCTCACACTCAATTTTTTTTTTGGTGGAACTCTTGCTCATCAAATATAGTGGAGTCTCTCTTCTTTTTTATTGTGAACTCTCAAACTCAATTTTGTTTGGTGGCACCCTTTCTCATATGAGTGTTGTTGTCCATAGAACCTTTTCTCTTGCTGAATTTTTCTTTAGGTGGAACTACTATAATATTAGTCATCACCAATACTCACACGTGAGAATATGGCATTAGATACACTCAATTATTTTAAATTCCCCTTCCTATTCATCAAAACTTATCCCTCTTTTCCCGTTGTCTTGGTTCTTTGAGGCTATGGAGTTTTATTTGGATTTGGAAACACTCTCTCACTATTTTTGTGTGTCACTCGAAAGTGTTTCTCACTCTCTCATTGTCTTGTTTTTAGATCATCCTTCAAAATCTTTTGAGAAACTATCCAATGTTTTCCACTATGGCCAAATACACCACCATAAGATTTGGTTGGGCTATGTTGTTGTGGAGCTCGACGACGTGGGGTAGGAAGAAGCTTATCGAACATTTTCTCCATGGCCTCCAACAATGAGTTTTCAAAAAGATGTAACTTAGCCCGAGAGATTGGTGGTTCTTTTTCTCTATGGCCATCACCACAAATGCTTCAATATGGTCCTGCCATGTTAGGGGCAGCAAGAAAGTGAAATAGAAAAATATTTGTGGAAACACTCAACCTCACCTCTTACTTACCCATGCACTTCCTCATCGATGGTGCTAGTGTGGCATCTTCAATGGAGGTGGTAGAGAGGTTGTAAGGATTACGAATCGAATGTCCCGGTTCAGGTTTTGGTGGAGCTATAAGTGCCTAAACAAGGAGGGTTACGATACTAAAAACCAAATGGTTTGATGTGCTCAAAAAGATATAAAGTTGCATCTATAAAGATTACTACCCCTCGAACATGTAGATTGAAAATTTCAGCAACAATCCGCAACACAAATCCTTCTTAAATTCCTTTCTTTTCTTTGCTCCTTTTTTTTTTATTCTTTCTTTTATTTCTCTCTTTTTTCTCTCTTTTTTTTATAACACTAACAACGGATAACAAATGATAGATATATAACGGTGGTGACTAGCGACTCGAGGAACACAAAAACATAGAATAACAGTATCATCAAAGGGCTATAGGTAATTTTTTGTGGCTTTGGACTATAGGATAAACAAAATTTATCTAGTAGAATAAACAAGGATAAATATGTGGATGGTGAAAAGACCTAGCATGTCAACGAAGGCTTTGATACCAGATGATAGATGCTGAACTAATTTTAGCATGAGGATGGCCCAATCTTTACGGTAGTAGGTCGACGAACAAGATAGCTTGATAATATGGCAGCGGAGATAACTTTGTTGATGAAGGCAATGGAAATAACTTGTCAGTAGAATAGCGGGTAACTAGCTTTATACCTGGCCAAGGTTGGATGTGACCAAGCGACAGGGAGAGAGGCACCGAATCCATGAACATTTCGACTTGATCTCCAAACGACCATAGAACCACAATCTAGAGCTAATCCACACAATATGGCATAGTGGAACGGAAGCCGTAGAGCACAAAATAGTAGATCCCAGAGAGATCTCTTCATAAGTCCAGGAAGAATAAGGAAGAGCAAGGGTTGAGTAAGACACTCGGCAGCTCAGCTACGAAAATCACTTGGATTATCTCAATTCATCAAAAGTTGTTGATAGCTTACACATAGGGGAGTATTTATACAAGGGATAAGCCTGCTGGATGGGTGTGAATTCGAGGTGAAAATGAAAAGACTAAGTATGTGAAAAGGCTCCCACGAAATCAACTCTGGAAGTGGCCTCGCGCGGCTGTTGGCCTCCAGAGCAACCTTCAATGTTTTGGTCTTAACTCCATCTTGGGATGTCAAAACGATGATCCATCAGATGCGTTGGAAAGCTAACTTAATAGGCTTTCATACCATGTGCCTCTTGATTCACATAGTGTTGTGGATTGGTACATTTTTGCACCAACATTTAGACTTCATGCAGACTGTTGACCTTCTGACCAATCGACATTAAAACTGGTCGGGCGCCATGATAGAGACTCCAAACTAGTCGGGGTTAGAAGAATTGGAAACTAGACTTCAAGATCTTTCCAACAAGTCCTCTTGTGACTTCATAGCTTTTGTGAGTCAAAAGATATGACTACTTCTTTCAGACAGTTCTGTAGGACTGGCTTGGTGCGAGCGTGATACTTCTATGTGTTCACCTCCTTGTGAGTTTTTGTTATCCTCCTTGGTGAACCTGAACAATAGCAACATACACAACTTAGGTAGTATATAATTCTCATTAAGAGCTAAATGAGTTTCACAAAGTAGCGCGTGCACCTCTTGTTGTATCTTATTAGCTCGGCTATGAGTGATTGATCCAGTAGGGAATGTAACCGGTGAAGTGGCTGGTGTGGTCATATCATCCTCCCTCCCTTGAAAAGGAGTCATCCTCGACTCTAACACTTGTTGTCCAAACAATTGTGTGTGGCGAATAACTTGTAATTTATGGCAACGTCACAATATTCTTCTTTCATCATCACAACAAGGTGTTTGAATCTATAATCATACAAACCAAGTAGCAGTCTTGTAGGTGAAAATCTAAACAATTTGAAATTAAGTATATCTTTCACCTTGCATTGATGCTTATAACAAATGGTGAATGTTGATTGCCTTGGCATGGTCGCATCACATACCCTCCAAAGCCATAGCCCATGGTCGTGATCTTGGAGATCACAAGTCGGTCCCAAAGACCTAACTAAAGCATCAACTGTTGTACTCTTTTTCTCTTTATGAGCTTTTTCCCACTAGGTTTCTCATGCAAGGTTTTTAACAAGGCAACAAGTGCAAACATGACTGGCGCGTGTGACTGTACTCTTTTCTCCTACCCTTTTTTCCCATTGGGTTTTTAAGGGAAGTTTTTAACGAGGCATGTACACATGCGCGATTCACTCAAAGGGGAGTGTTGTGAAACCATGTGTGTGGGTGAATCTCAAAGCAAGGAGGCAAGAGAAAAGTCTACAGTATGGTGGACTCTAGTGAACAAGAGAAGTCTCTACAGTGTAGTAGACATATATAGGGGAGGAAATATCTAGGGGAGATATTTGTTGAGTGCTACCCAAACTCCTTCCTATAAATAGGGGCTAGTCCCCATTGTAAAAGGCATCCATGAAAGTGACTTAGTAATAGAGAACATCCATTCCTTCCAACATTCTCCCATGGCATAGTACTCACTGAACTTGAATTTCACGCTTAATTAAAAGGGTTACAATTGCCCTCTTCCTCTCTTGCTACCCGTTCCATGCTTTTGTCCCTCACCCCTACCACATTTCTATGGTAGATCAAGTAATATGGGTTTCCTAGGGGGAGGGATCAAACTTGCTCAGTATCTTCTTAAAGTAGGTTGAAGTTATAGAGTAGGAATATCCATGGAGGAAGTTTGTCCTAAATAGAATTAAGTTGGGTTAGAAAAAAGGGTTTTGGTATGCAATAAATGGAAACAATAGAAGTCCAAAAGATCTAAATTCACTCAAAAATAATAGAAGGCCCGAGAGTGTGTGTGCATGTGTCAAGAGGACAAAAGGCCAGGTCTTCCACCCCCACTCCCCCACCCCCAAAGTTAGGAGACCACGACGACGATGACATGGTGAGTGCGGGTGCGACGAGGATGGGGCAAGGCTGAGAGCTCATCGTCGGTGGCGGTGCGAGGCAATGCGGTGGATAGTTGAGGCCGTGCAGGATGAGCAGCGCTGCGCTGATCTGCTCTCGCGACCTTTGTCGGCGCGGAACGGCTCCGGGGACTCTCCTCCTTCCTTTCTTAAGATGCCACGGAGAGCAGCGTCGTTAGTGTAGTCGATCGGGGCGCTGCTCTGCTCCGGCGACCTCCATCGGCGAGGAACGGCTCCGGTGCCTCTCCTACTCTACTCCTCCTCCCTCCCTCCCTTCCTTCATATCCTCCTTCTTCTCCCCAGGCTTAGGCATGTGCGGATGAAGCCACCGAGAGCCGGCTGGGTGGATCGGGAGAGCTAAGGCACTGGGGTGGGGGTTTTATAGCCTACCATGGTCATGTCGCTCGGTGGATGGTGAGGATGGGAGTTGGGGAAATCAGAAGGTGATCAAGGGCCTCCAGGCAGTCACAACGCGATTGTGGGGGCTCTAGTGCTCTCCAATTCGAACGCCGGTCAAAAAGTAGGGGATGGCAGGCGGGAGTGGCAAGCGATGGCGTCACAACAGCGCGACAGTTGTTGCACGCACGGTTGTAGCTGTGGGAGCGCGAGGGAATGTGGATCATCTACGTGGAGACATCCAGGTGCACTGGGTAGCTGGCATGCACGGCTGGATGGCCGGGATGCAAGGGCGCAACCTTGGGTTCGCCCATCTTCCATCGTGGCTCCGTCACGGCAAAAGCAGGGGAAGGAGAAGGAGGGGCTCAGCTTCAAGGTCTTCCGATGGTGGTGGAGCTGGAGGTGTTGCAATACCAACTTGTATTCTCTCGGAAGGGTGAATGTGGGTTCCTTCCAAGATCATAGGCTCGATACATGGCGAATATCCTATGCCTTGGCCTGTGATGAGGTAAACTTTTGGGCTCATTGGTCCATAGAGGTTCTTCAGGGCTTCGACGAGTGTAGCCTCGTGACATTCTGCAGAGGAGTCTTGGTCTAGTCCTTTTTCGTAGTCCATATATAGAGCTTATGGGCATAGAGCTTGGCTTGTTCGGCTCGATGGATGTGGTCCCATAATGCAGAGGCTTGACGATCGTACTGGCTCGTCGAGTGTGAGCAGTTAGGTCATCAAGTGCTCGTGGCAGGGTGGTCTTCTTGATCTTGTAGGGCTTTGGTGATTCACGTAGGGTTGTTGTTCTCTTAGTACATCATGGATGTACGGGTGATGGGCTCTTCATAGATCTTGCAAAAGCGTCGTAGGGCTTTGTGGGCGATGGCTTGATAGATGCCGGGGAAACGCAAACCAGTTGCGTCCTGCATGGAGGGATGGTCGCTCGCCGTCGTGGATGGTGCAAGTCGCCAGCGATTAAAGTCGAGGGAGAGGGTTTTCTAAGTGGGGAAGTGAGTAGCTCAGGCGGTGAGAAGTGAGCAAGGGAGGGAGAAGGCGGCCAAGAGCGGGTATTTAAGTGAGTGAAAGATCAAAGGGCAGTATTGTTATGGATGGAAGAAAGCGGTGAAATCGCACCGCTATGCACGAGCAACCAAACACATAGCCATGGGCCTCGGCAAGCCGGGCCAGCTCACTAGTCAAGAAACAAACAACTTCTCCATCGGACCATCCGCTCTAGCAATTGCAACCAAACAACAACCCTCCTTCTCCTTCGGGCCAGGATCGGCCCGGCTATGAATTGGCCTTATGAGGCCCATTCTTGAGCCCTGTCTCCCTTTGCTTAGTTTTATTTTTTGTCCAACATAAAGCCGGTACTTATAAAATTAACAATGAATCACAAAAAAAATCATAATATGTCAAACCATATTTTTCTAACTTCACATGAATATCTAAGCTGTAAACATATAAGTATTTGTTGTTGTAAGTGTAAGCATAGGCTTTCATGTGTTTGTTTAATTGAGCATGTTTGTGTAGTCCAAATATAGTAAATTTTTTATGGTGGTTATTCATGATTTTTTAGCTATGGTAAAAATTACGTGCTTAGTGAATACAATATGAATGAGTTATGATTTACTTGGTTTTATGCTTATTTAGTGCAATTAAAATAGTTAAAATAGGTAAAAATGGAAAAGGTGTGTCCTAGTGGTAGTTGTACTATTTTTGTCTTATATGAACACATAATATGTCTACGGTGTTACATACAATATTGAGTTATTGATTTATCAAGGTTTCAAATGCTTTATTGCATTTAAAATTTAATTTAATCATACGAATTAATCTGTTCATCCAACATTTTTGAAATTCACATGATATCAACATGTTTAATTCCCTCTTTTGCCAAAAAGTTTTGGCATTTTATTCCATATTTTGACATTTTGGTTTCCACACTTAATTCAAGTACCTTGCTTATAATGTTGATCTCATGGGGTACTTTGAGTTTTGATGAAATGTCTAGTTATCCTTGGCGCTAAGAATGGTGTAAATGGCTACTTCGATTGGTATCATGCTTCAAAGGTCCATTTCTTACACCTTAGCATCATTTTGGTAACATTGCTCACCCTCAATTTCAATATTCATACATATGTGCAAAGCTTATATCCAATCTCTAGACACATATATAGGGGGAGCTAATGTTACCAAAATCGAACCAATGATGATTTTCCAATCCTATAATCATTAACAAATTGCTTGGACAAACATGATATGTTCAAAGATTTTTTATCATCAAATCTTTATGAGGGTTGTCATCAATTACCAAAAAGGGGAGATTGAAGATCTCTAGATTGGTTTTGAGTAATTAATGACAACCTAGGACTAATCTCTATGCTTAAGTGTTATCTAGTATGAGATGAATCCTACTCAAGTCATGGTGGAAATGATGATCATGCTGGATGCACGATGTTGATCCAAAAGATGATCAAGTTCATGGACTTGGGAAAACAAAATGGGATCAAGGCAAAGGTATATTTGATAGGGCCATTTTGTTTTGCACTCAAGACACCATAGAGGGTGTGAGTGACTTAGGATCGATATCGAACTATTAAGAGGGGAATTATTTCAGAAACTTCGATCTCCATGTGCCTCTAGGTTCAACAATCATATGCATGCATTCTAACCTAGAGAACTAACTCGTCCTTCGAAATTGGTTGTGAAAATGCTAACACACGAGCACATGGTGATGTACACATGGTGGTGTTGGCACTTTTGCCAAGGAGGTGATGTTTGTAGGGTTGAGATGGGTTTGGGTACTGCTCGGCGGGATTCGGTGCCTTTGAGAAAATGAAAGGTCTATTTTCTATTGCACTTTGGTTGCATCTTGGCGGTGAAAACATGCTAACCCTCAAGCTCAAGTTGGTATTCTTGTTGGGTAGCATGTCGAGCGAAGGCAACGAAGAAACGACGACATTTCGTGAAGAAACGCGTTGCGGCCGACGCCGAGTCGCTGCGCCGGTGGTCATCGCGTTGGACGCGAGCTCGAGGAGTCCCGCGTCAGCCGGGCGTGGACGAGCGTCGACCCGGCGGGCCGGGCAACGGGCGTCGGACGTTGGGGCGTGCGCGCCGGGCGTCCGGCGTCTGCGCCGGACGCAGATCCCGTAGAGCATGTCGGCGGGCATCACGCCGACGCCACGCCGGGGCGCTAGCACGCGGTCGCGCTGGCGCGCTGCGGCGGCGCTGGCGGCAATGGCTAGTGCCCGCACGCGTTTGAACGGCGCCCGGCGCGTCCGGCGTTGTGCTAGAAAACACAAATTCGCCCTCAATGGCTCTATTTCGATGGGGGGGCATATATATACTCATATCTCCGGCCATGGGGGGCTCTCTCTCACACTTTTGAATCATTTGACATACTCTTGTGCTAGAGCTTCCTCCTCCGTCTCTCTACTTGCTTGAGTGCTCATTCTTGAGAGAGATTTGGGAGATTCCAAGTGCATTTTCTTGTTCTTGCATCTAGAGGCACTTGAAGAGCGTTGTAGCCGAGCTAATTCTTGTTGCTCTTGGAGGACACCACTCCTAGCCGGCTTGGTGATTTGGTGGAGGCGTTGGCAAGAGTTGGAGATTGTTCTTGGCCACCTCCGGTTGATTGTGAGGGGTTCTTGAGCATCCCCGTCGGAGCGACGAATTGTAACTCTAGTGGATTGCTAGTGTCTTGGGTACCTCACTTGTGAGTGGTGGCTTTGGAGCTAGCAAGTGTCACCGCCTAGCTTGAGCACCATTCTTATGTTGGTCGGCACAACTAGAGAGTAGCTTGTTGGTGCACAAGTGAACTCCAGGTGAACAAACCATCGCGTTCATTGTCTCTCTTGGTGATTGACTTCATCTTATTGATTGTGATTGTATATCTCTCTCAGTGATTGGTTCATTGCCCCTACAAGTCAGTATAACAAGCTCTCTACTCAATTGCAATTACTTTGTGTCATATCTATCTTGCGTAGCTCTTAGTTGGGTAGCTTGATAGCTTCTAGTTGTTTAGTTGATTCTAGTTGATAGTGTAGTGCTAGTTGCTCTTGTAGATGTGTAGTGCTCTCATATAGGAGTAAATTAGCTACCTAGCCTTGTGAGTGGATTAGAGAGCATAGTTCAACTAAATTTGTGCAAAATAGGTGGCTTGCCTAACCGTAGAGCTAGAGCAACCGCTTTTACGCCATTTGTTTTACTAACAAGTTTGCTCTAGTCAATTTGTAGAATTTTTATTAGGCTATTCACCCCCATTTAGTACCTTACAGTGACCCAAAAGGTTCCATTTTGCCAAAATATCCACCCTATGGCAAAACTTTTGCCAAGAAATGAAAAAACTTTTGGCACCCAGAAAGCAATTAATTAAACGCACCGATACACCACCCAAAAAAGTTTCTATCTCCAAAATAGATGTTTTGCCCAGCACCTTTTATTTATTCCATATTTATATATGTAATTAAACTATTACGTATAATAAGTGCTTAATCTTATGTTTATGTTTTCTATGTTGTTTGTGTGTGTGTTTTTTTTTTTAAGAGAGGCATAGCCTCAGCTTTTAAGAAACAGTATACTATACAATACCGGGGAGTCCAGTTTCTCAGGAATATGAAAGAACACAGAAACTGTCTGTAAATTTTATGGAATTGTACAAGACTGATTCAGGATGTGTCGGTAAATTTAATGGGAGAACATACAGATATGGCATCTTCAGTTGTGCAATATTAAATTTTCTTTCTCCCAATACTATTATGATGTTTGTCACAAAAAAAATACTATTACGATGTTATGCACAGGAACTGAAGCTATAATAATAGTTTAATTACATTCAGTACATATATATGTCAAAATACAAATAACAGTAACTCATTAATTTCAAATATTACAAATAGATATGCCTTTTTTCTTGCATTTTACCGCCATTTCAAATCAGCTCTAAGATCTATAATCATGCTACCACCCTAAGAATGTTTCCGCCTCCTCACCCTTTTGAAAGGGAAGGGATACTCAAACCATAACTGATACCGAGGATCAAAAAATTATAGATGACAAGGTCACCAGGTTGCCACTTCATCTGTGTCACGTAGAAGAGGATCTTCATAAACCCTTGCAAAAATTGAGGGCAGAGCCAGAAGTAAAGGTCCATATAATAGAAGCAAGTATAACCAGTAGAGAGATGAACATTAGTGTGCCACCTCTGGTAACCTGAAAACTTGGGGTGCCTGGTTCTTCCTTTGTTGCTTGCTGTGACATGAAGCTAGAGATGTGCTTTAGTGTTCCGTTGATAGAAGTGTTTTCTTCACCTACAATTTGCCGTGATCGGAAGCAAGAGATGTGTTTGACTGTTTTGTTGATAACAGCGTTTTCAATTTCAGCAGCTAATGCTGGACTACTAGGTATAGAGTTCAACAAGGCTGATAGTGCCGCATTGAACCATGATTGTGAAGCTGTGGACCTCTTGTTAGGTACCTCATTTGCTGCATGAATATTCATAGTGCCTGCTAAGGGATAATGGGCCACATAGTAAGGGTTATTAACGAACTTTATAAGGGTATTTAATTGGTTCCTTTATTAACGATCACATTTTGTTGCTCTTTATGGCAGCGGTCAGCGGTCACGGTAGAGTAATCGCTGCTGCCATCTGCGGAGACCACTACGTCGACTAATTGGAGCTTCTGAAGCTGAGCTGATGGATGGGGAATTGAGGATTGCTTGGCTGCTTGCTTGTGTTCTTCAATGGTTTGGATTGCAAGCCGATGAGTATATATATAGGCTCGGGCGGTCAAATAGTTCATCAACACTTCAAATCACACGGCCGACCATTTCTATAATTCCCCATTGTTGCTGACTTGTTGTGCCGACCATTTCCAGTTCCAGTCGGAGGACCGTAGAAGTGAGAAGGCAAGTTTTTCTAGGGGCTTAAGCATTAACTTCATGAGACATTTGAATAGTAATAAACATAAACATCGATTAAGTAAATCTATAAGGGTTTACATGTAAAAGCATGCTTGCGCCATCTGCCTGGGCTGAGCTGGCTAGTCCCCGAGTTGGCTGGCTTCGGATGAAAAGTTGTTACTTGTAAAGTTAATAATAAATCACACAGAAATCATAAAGTGACAAACCATAATTTTAATTTCATGTGACTATATTGTCACATATAATATCACATGCACCTTGGGCATGACATTGTTCATCAAAAATTCAAACTCACACGACAAAAATGACACCAACATTCCATTCTTGTTGTGTCGGCTATCGACTAGATGTAGTAGAAGTTTGTTTTTGTGAGTAGTTGGGTTTTTTTTCCTATTTTTTGTAATCTTTGTAACACTGTTTCTTTATTATCAGGGGGCTCATGCCCCTCTTGTTCTCTCTCTCAAAAAAGTAAGACGTGCGGAGGTGCATGTGAATTGTGATAGTCAGAGTCGATGGGGCCGCTCACCGCGTGGTGCTGCTCGGCGGACTGCGCCGTCGCGGCATCCATCTTCGAGATCGAGGAGCGCCAACGCCCGTCGACCTTCATCGTGACTTGAACTCGAGTTTGATGAGAATGAGCCAGAGCGGAGAATTTGCGGTGGATTGGGTACGGATCGAACCTGGCTCTGATACCAGATGTAACGCCCGATATGGTGGCTACGATTAACAATGAATCTCACGAGTATTAGGTAGCTGGAATTACAAGTTCTCCGGTGGCTATGCACTGCGGCCGGTTCCCTCAAGCAGAGCTCGCCTCCTGTTCTAACAGAACACATCCAACCTAGAAAGCCAAAACGAATCTCCTCTCCCCTTAAACGTTACAGCGGACGGCACCACGTTCACTCGATGCAACGGGGATGGATCTGGGCTTCAGGTAGTCCAATAGGGCCCGGCATACTTGGTGTTGGGCTTCTTGTATCTCTTCGTCTTGGGCTTCTTAACGACATCGTCAATTGTCGTGACACAGCCCAACCCAAGTCTATTGCGCCCAGTTACTAAGCACAGCCCAAGCCCAAGCCAAGACAGCAGCTCCTATATAAGGATCAGCCATCAACTCCAAGTGATCATCGAAGAAAATATTCAGAAATAGAAATACAGGTTAGGAAGGCGCTCTTCCTCCTGGTTAGTGGGATCTCATCCTCCGATCTCCGCTGTGATTTGCTCACGTCACCGGGTTGATCTCACCGGCAACAAGTTGTTACAGGTGGACTCATGGAGGACAAGCTACTTTTTAAAAGAAATTCCTTCTCCTCAACTCAGTGATTTTTTGGATAAAATCGGTTTTGTTTGGTATGGTTGCCATCATGGGGTGCCATGTTCTGGAACTGAAATTGGTTGGTGGCAATAAGCTGCAGCGCGTTTTCATTCGCGATATTATCTGAGCCATCTTGGTACAAGTGGTAGGTTTATGTTGAAGTGAACTGTGGTACAGAGGACACTCATCACGCTCATATCGGGATCATTGTTATTCCTATCTGGAGGGAGTTGTGCTGACAGTTTTCTATTATTTTAAGGCCCCATTCATCATTCTTTTCGGCGTTGTTCTATGTGCGCCTTTAATTGTATATGATTTATTATATGGATAAAAACGTCTTATAAAAATGGTGTGTTTGCAGCGACGCAAGTTATGGGACACTGCTTGTGCATGAATCTGAACTTTTTGGAGGATGCAACCTATCATCTGCCCTTAATATTTGCAATCTGAACTTTTTGGAGGATGCAACTTATCATCTGAACTTTTGCTGCATGAATTACGATTTAATTGTGTTTATTCTTATTTAATGCGATGTAACTTGCTTTAGTATCAATGAAATTTTTTCCTTATCACAAAAAAAAAGGGAAAATGGGTGTCCTAGTTGTAGTGTTACTGTTTTTATGTCCCATGAACACATAGCATGTCTACGGTGTTACATACTCGCTCCGTTTCAAATTATAAGTCATCTATTTTTTGCTATGTATTAAAACATATTATTATATCTAGATACATAACAAAATGGATGTACCAAAAAAAAAAGTCAAAACGACTTATAATTTGAAACGATGGAGTACTATGTGTAGTTATTGATTTATCAAGGTGTTACATGCTTTATTGCATTTAAAATGTAATTTAATCGTATGACTTGATTTGTTCATCCAACAATTATGAAATTCAAACGATAGTTAGGTTTAGTTAAGATATACCACCCATAAAATTTTCATCTCCAAAATAGATGTTTGACGCACCATTTTTTTTATTCCATATATTTATATTATATATAATTAAACTATTACATATAATAAATGTTTATTATGTTTAATTCAATACATGTTTTTTTATTTTGTTTGTGCCACACATTGAATAAGCAAAGTTTCTGTAAATTTGATATCTAACATAGTTCAACACTGATTCAGGATGTGTCTGTAAACACGCACGATGGGCATCACTAGACAAACCAATCGCAATTCTTTTCACACAATACAAGGCCTTGTTTAGATGGCGCACGCGCGCACAGAAAAAATAGAGATATCTATTTGGAGACAAAATGGGATCGAGTTGCGCAATGTTGAGTTTTCTTTCCCCGAATACTAATAGGATGTTATTTACACAGAAACTGAAGCTTTAATAAAGGTTTAATTACATTCAGTACATATATCTGTCAAAAAGGCCTACAGATGTTATGCACAGAAACTGAAGCTTTACAAAGGTTTAATTACTTCAGTATATTCTGTACAGATGGAGCAAACATTTTACAGGGGAACATTTTGAAATGAAAAACTATACAAACCTATAAAGATGATCATTTATACATCTACACGGCAAAAGCGTCTACAGATCAGTACAGCTCCACCTAACCTGTCAAAAGATTAGGAAATGACTATTGATCGTACAATAAGGTATGTTCACCTAGCTAAACAATCCAAAGAGACTATCAGCAAAGCCAAATTCTATTTAGTAAAATTCCAATATAAAACATGGCTTCACGTTGTTTAGTTAACTTGCAGCCACACCCATATTCCACCTTCAGGTCAGGTCCAACTTCAGAACAGCAACCTCCAATTTGAGTCGAAGTCGGTGCTATTCACTCTTATCAGGCGAAGGCGATGAAAGCTCCCTGAAAGCCTCATTTCAACGTAGTGATAGCATAGCATTTAGTCAGCATCATACATCTTGAACAGCTTGCACAAACGTCCTGCGATTCATTTCATAACAGATGGTCTGTTGATGAGCATGATCGCACAAGCACATGCTGCATCATACACCCTGACGCTGCCTGCGGTTCCACCATCAGGTGACTGACGGCCCAACTTTGACGCCCAAAACCTCGTGAAAACGTGCAGCAACAGACCAAGGTTCCTTACCAAACAACTTAGAGCTACACGAGATATCGAAGTTTTCTTAAACAAGTTTTATCGAAAACGAACTGGTTTGCAAGATAGAAAACTCCAAATTCTGACACACGAAACTGAAACCGAGTTTCAGTGAAAACAGTCGAGGTTCAGTGAAAACAGTGAACTTGCTGCTTTGGATTGTGAATTTGAAACTCAAACAGCACTCAATCAAAGTTTCCATCTTAATAACTTTCAGAGTACACAAGTACTACAACTTTTATTAAGAGTGAAACCAGTCATTCAAACATAGCATCAGCTTTTGACATGGTGTCCTATCGGCAGTCAGACTGTCAGAGTCAGAGGCCGGGATTGTAGTCTACGCCTGTGCTCGGAAGCCAGTCATTGCCGTTGATGAACCTGGCCTCGGCGTATAGATGTCCAACGGGCGTGCGTGCGCCGGGCGTGCTGCGTGCCTGGCCTACGGACCACGCGGCACAGCCCGCCCGGCCGTCGGGCCGCGCCGCCCCCCCTTGCCGAAGCTCCCGCTAGGCCGGCCGCCGGCGGGAGGATATGGTCGCGCCACCGCGTCGGCGAGGAGGCGGCTGCCGGTGGCGCCGCCGCCAGCGCTGGTCCGTGGAGGAGCGGGCCCGTGCCCATGGGGGGCCTGGCCGCGTGGGTGGTGCACCAGCCGCGGCTCGCGGAGGCGAGGAGAGCCGGTGCGGTTGCATGGAACGGTGGTGGTCGCACCGGGCGGGGGAGAGCCGACGCGTTCGCGTGGAGCAGTGGGGGTCGCGCCGGAGGCTGGGAGAGCCGACGTGGTCGCGGGAGAGCCGGCGCGGGCGTGAGCTTCCGGCGACCGGGCCGGAGGGAGTGGAGACGAGAGGAGAAGAGGAGTTAGGGTTTGGAGTGTTGGCTAGCGTGAGGAGTGAGTGTTGGGCCGTTAGTGGAGTGGAGGGAAATTGGAGAGGCAGTAGCGCAGGCGCCTCTTTGACCGCCGCGCTGTGCCGTGCCCGTGCGTGCCACGGGCTGGGCCGGCGACCCAGGCACGGCCTAGTCACCGGGCCGTGCGTCGCGCCGCGCCACACGGCGGTTGTCGGCCCAGCACGCCCGGTCACCGGGCCGCCGTGCCTTGGGCCAGGGTCATCGGGCCGTGCCGTGCCTCGGGCTGGGCCAAATTGCCGTGCCACGGGCCTTGCCGGCCGGTCATCGCATTGCATGGCCATCTATACCTCGGCGGCGTCGGATCGTGTGGAAACCGGGCCGATTCACCCGGCCACCCACCGCGGCACCTAGCCCATCGTTGTCGTACTCAGCGTAGTAGATCGTGTTAGGAGGGGCGGCGTGCTCCCAAGGCAGCCACCCTTGGTAGTGGCGGAGCCAAGGGGGCTGGTAGGGCCATGCCCCCCACCCCCCACCCCCATTTCCAAGCAAATTTTTACTAGTATAAGTCTATGATTTTTATTTATATTAAGATGGAGAATATAGCAAAATTCTTGTAACATATACCTTTTAATATCTTTTAGATAATTATATCATATAAAAACACGATTAGATAATATTACGAAGCACATTAGAAGGACTGAAATATAGATATCAAAGTTTATGAAATCATCTCATATGTCTTGTTGTTAAGGGGTTATTGTCTACCACTAAAAAAATAGCATCTTTGGTCGATGAGTATATATAAAAATACGATGTACTGTGTGTCAAGTCAATGAATTAATAGTCACCATGAAAAATCTAACATAACTTCGTTGTGTTTATTTTTTACAAGTTGAATTTGCTTTCGGCCCCCTTATAAATAATTTACGGCTCCGCCACTACCCCTTGGCGTCCAACACGGTTCACATGTTGACTGCATGAAGATCACACAGGAGAAGGGCTTCCACGGCCGGCCGAGGTATGTCTCCACGCCTTCTTGGCGCGGAGATCGTCGTCGGCCGCCAGCCTGCAAAGCTGGAAGCAAAAGCCCCCTTGCTGTCAGGCTCGTTTCGCCCCTGCGCGGTCACCGTGTTCTGCTGTCCTTGAATTGCGCGTAGCGGTACAGACTGATTCATTCGAGTTCGAGAACAGCGCCACCGCTTGCCCCTGCTCCTTCTTTGGACCGGCCGTGTTCTCTACGCACAAGTGACGTGCCATAAAGTACACCCCTTCCGTGAACAGTTTTTTAGGTACACGAACGCAGACACTTAACACGCACGCACACTTATCCCTATGAACACACGCTCCTTCCATTCCCGGCTGCCGACCATTTCCATTCCTAGAGTCCTGACCTCCAAGTGCATGTGAATTGTGAAAGTTAGCGAGCAATTTCAAGCAGTGCGTTGGACTCGTGGAGGGCAGCAGAAATTTAAAAAGAAATTGCGTCTCGACTCTCGAGGAGAAAAGGTGTGTTTGCAGCGATGCAAGTTATATGGGACCCTGTTTGCTGCATGAATTTGAACTTTTTGGATGATGCAACTTATCATCTACCCTTAATATTTGCAATCCTAACTTTTTGGAGGATGCAACTTATCATCTGAACTTTTGCTGCATGAATTACGATTTAATTGTGTTTATTCTTAAATAAAGCAATTAAAAAAAGGTAAAAATGGAAAATGGCTGTCCTAGTTGTAGTGTTACTGTTTTTATGTCCTATAAACACATAGCATGTCTACGGTGTTACATACTGTTCCGTTCCAAATTATAAGTCATCTATTTTTGCTATATATCAAGACATATATTATTATATCTACATGCATAATAAAATAGATGTACCAAAAAAAAAAAGTCAAAGCGACTTATAATTTAGAACAGATGGATACAATGTGTAGTTATTGATTTATCAATGTGTCACATGCTTTATTGCATTTAAAATGTAATTTAATCGTATGACTTGACTTGTTCATCCAACAATTATGAAATTCAAACGAGAGCTAGGTTTAGTTAAGATATACCACCCATAAAATTTTCATCTCCAAAATAGGTGTTTGACGCACCACTTTTTTTATCCCATATATTTATATATATAATTAAACTATTACGTATAACAAATGTTTATTATGTTTAATGTAATACATGTTTTTTTATGTTGTTTGTGCCACACATTGAATAAGAGAAGTTTCTGTGAATTTGATATCTACATAGTTCAACACTGATTCAGGATGTGTCTGTAAATTTGATGGGCATCACTAGACAAACCAATCGCAATTCTTTACACACACGCACGCGCACACAGAAAAGAGAGAGATCTACAGACATGGGATCGAGTTGCACAATGTTTAGTTTTCTTTCCCCGAATACTAATATGATGTTATGCACAGAAACTGAAGCTTTAATAAAAGTTTAATTACATTCAGTACATATATCTGTCAAAATACAGATGAGAACAGTAACTCATTAGTTTCAAATGTTACCATCAAATATGCCTTTTTGGTTGCATTTTATCATTTAAAATAAGCTCTAAGACCTATAATCATAGTACCACCCTCAAAATGTTTCTACCTCTTCACCCTTTTGAAAGGGTAGGGATATTCAAACCACAACTGATACCGAGGACCAAAAAAGTTACAGAGGGCAAGGTCACCAGGTTGCCACTACATCTGTGTCATGTAGAAGAAGATTTCCATAAACCCTTGCAAAAATTGAGGGCAGAGCCAGAAGTAAAGGTCCATATAATAGAAGCAAGTATAACCAGTAGAGAGATGAACATCAGTCTGCCGCCTCTGGTAACCTGAATACTTGGGGTGCCTGGTACTTCCTTTGTTTCTTGATGTGATTTGAAGCTAGAGATGTGCTGAAGTGTTCTGTTGATAAAAGTGTTTTCTTCACCTGCAGTTTGCTGTGATCGGAAGCTAGAGATGCGCTGGAGTGTTCTGTTGATAACAGTGTTTTCGATTTCAGCAGCTAATGCTGGACTACTAGGTACAGAGTCCAACAAGGCTGATAGAGCCGCATTGAACCATGATTGCGAAGCTGTGGAGCTCTGGTTATGTACCTCATTTGCTGCATGAATATTCAGAGTGCCTGCTAAGGGGTAATGGACCACATCAGATATCTGAAGAAATTGAGTTACGGAAGATCATTCAAAAATGTTTAAAAATATATAAGAAATAATTAGGCACCTGATGCATGCGAGGGTAAGACTACATGATCGTGCTTCATATGGCTCCGCACATTAAGAGCAGACTGATTATGTGTCCTTATTTCTGTTGTATATTGATATCCCTGGTTCTGAATTTCGCTGTTACCGATATCAAAAAATTGATTTTCAGCTACTAATCCAACTGTGTCAAATGGCCCAGGCAGAAACGAAGGAGCATCAGAGTATTCCAAATTGTCGAACATCCCATTTGTTGCAGATATCAAGTACTCAGTTGTCGTACAATTTGCATTCTGACCTACATCATCCAGATCAAAGAAATCATTGATTTCAAGGAACTCCTCATCAGCATCCTGGCTGTGGTAACTGATTAAACCTGACACAGAATGTGCCACACTGGTCCCTTCAGAAGAATTTGTTTCTCCGCTAAATGGCAAATTGGTTACATTAGACTGTGGAAATTGACTACTCGGCTCAGTCTGTGGTTCACAAGAAAGATTACCAACCGGAGCACCATGAGATTCATGTAAATCCCCAATGCCAGCCTACACAAGTCAATAACTTGTCTTATGAATAGGAAACAGAGTAAAACACTACATGCATATTACAAGATGTAGCTCCATCGTGTAAGGTAAGAAACACATTCTGACATATGCACAAAACAACAAAAACTACTATGCATCTTAAAGGTCTAAACCGAAGCAATTCTATATAAGAAGTATAAGCATGACGCCACAATACATTGTGGTTTCTAAGTTCTAACCATCTAAAGGATGGCCTGATATGATGGATAACTTATAGTATTATACACAGCAAAACAAACCTGATTGAAATTATGATGTGGAATTGGTGCAGAGAGATCTGAGTGCGGTGGTTCAGCCATATCCTGGTCATTGGCTATTTGTAGCAGAAGCCCTTCAAGATCCCCAAATGGAAGTTCTGTGTCAGTACATTCTGCTGTTACAACAGCACCACTGCTGGCAGTAGGATCCGCAGCACAAACTTCATGTCCCCCATTGGCATCAAGCCAAACCTGACGATCATCGCACTGAAACTGCAGTTCTGGAACTGATGTTGATAAATCCGAAAACAATTCAGCGTTTTGCTGATCATCAGACATTTGCATCAGAAGCTGCTCAATATCCCCAAGAGGGAGATCAGTGCAGGTGTTCTCTTCTACTACAACAGCACCACTGCTAATGGAAGCATCCACAACCTCAGCCTTGTCACCCCCCTCAGTGAGCCAACCCTGACCTTGACCATGGGAAGAAGCAGGCTGTGCTTCACTAAACTCCTCCTGATCATTTCCAAAATTCGACAGGAGTTCATCAAGATCCTCAATTGGAAGCTCACGGTCAGTAATTGCATGCTCCTCTACTGTAGATGGTGGATTGCTGGTGTTAGGAGCAGAATTAGCGGCAGCATCCGCAGTCCCTCCCTCATCGTCGTCATCCAACCAGTCCTCCTCCCGAAAGAGAGCACCGTACTGCTCGCCGTTCTTGGGCCCGGCCCCGCTCTTCTGGAAGAGCTTGTACAGCGCGTAGGACTCCTTCCCCTGCGCAGCCGGCGGGAGCGCGTCGGCGAGTAGGGTATACTCGTGCATGACCCAGTCCGTGCGCTCCCCGCGCGGGGCCCGGCCGTGGTGGTACACCAGCGTCTTCTTGTTGCCCACCGCCCGGCCGCCGCAGCAGATGAAGCGGTCCTTCCCCGTGGCCTTCCAGTAGCCGTCGCCAGTGGTGCGGCTGGCGCGCGAGCCGTTGGGGTACTTGCGGTCCATCCGGCTGAAGAAGAACCACTGCCTGTCCCCCGTCTGCAGCGCCGACCTCTCTGCAGTGCAGCACCAATAATAATTCGAGGTCAAGAGGCCGCCGGAGGGATTGCGAGAAGCGATCGATTGGGCGGGGGATTGGGGAAGGGGAGGACGCGTACCGGGGAGGTGGGAGGGGTGTGACTTGTACACTTCGACGTCGGCGACGTAGGGAGAGGGGCGGCCGGACGCGATCCGGCGCTTGAGGAAGTAGAGAACAAGCTCCTCGTCGGTGGGGCTGAAGCGGAAGCCCGGCGGCCACCGGCGCGGCGGCGGGGTCTCCATCTCGCCGGATGGTTGGTGCTGGTGCCGTGTCGTCTGCGGGTCAACCCGATGCTCCGACTACTTAAGCTAAAGAAGAGCTCTCATCTCAGCGGGGCCCGCGGTTCTACGCGGCTTCCTGGTAACTTCGCGCTTCTTTTGACGGCCCCAAGGCCCGTTGGGCTGAATACATGGTCCACGCACAGTGACTGTACACACAGCAAGGCTAGCTGAATAAGAACAACGAGCTCACGGTCACGTCCCTCTGTTCTGTGACAAAACACTGATCGAGGCTAAAGTTACAACACCAGTAGTGAACAATCCAAGCTTTTAATCATTGAAAGGAACCTGTAGTAGGCATAGAGTTCACGCCGGGAAAAAAACGAAAAAAAAGAAAAAAGAAAAGAAACATCAGTGCAGTAGAGCACGGTGAATCGGTGATGTGTGATCAGACATTCCAGTCATCAGAGTCAAAAGTTGCAGAAAAAGGAACGGTCGATTTTCACGATACATGTTTGCTGATGATGTTGTTTCCAGATGGCCGATGGGCTAAAACAACTATGCACCCATAAACACATGAAACAAAGAGAGTTGATAGTTCATGTACACCAATGAACGACACATTGCCAGCAGCAGAGCAAGCTAACCTGCAGCCAACGGACACTACACAAGTCTGTCGTCGCATGCTTAATAATTGATTGATTACACGACGGAAGAAAAGAAAAGATGCAAGCTCCTACCTCACGCTGCTGCTACTAATGCACAAAACACAACAAATGAGGACCATGACCATGTCATCTGCTACAGACAGTAATCAAATATTGTACGACAAAACGAGGATCCACCCAAAACAGGGCTGTGATTGGCATTGCCGCATTAGGAAGATGAAGGAACAATAACCGTCAAACTGAGGGACCTCCACCACTCCACGTATTGGAATCTGAAAAAAATAAGGGTGGCTTTCAGTCTAATGTTTGACTTTAACAGCAATGTTACAAGAAGAGTACAATACGTCATGTGTTTTTACATTTTCAGTAAGGAGCAACAAACATGGATCCGCCAAACTCAAATTCTAATTGTGTGCTAGTTAAGAGTGATGTAATGCCATGGTGGTCTAAGGCAGAAGTTGGACCTTTGTTTTATAAGGGCTGAATTTAGACTTGGGTGCATGTGACAAGTGCAATAGTTAGTTGTCCTCATTGCGTACATAAAAAATTCTTTTGCAAGGCTCACAGCACCAGTCATTAGATCTGGTGCTGGAGAAAGCAATAAAGGGTGGATGTATGTATTTGCAAGCAAGGTTGTTGAGACTTGGTGAAGCTTGACCCCAATTAGTTCTCACATATCAACACCATATGCTGCAAAATAAGCAGAATGGGACCAGAAAACAACTCTGGGTCAATATTTAATTGTACTCAGACTGTGACATAAAAAATGCACTAGAGTACTAGAGCTCTTAAAATATGGTGTGAAGAACATATTGGTAAGTATCTGTACTTAAACATACCTTGAAATATTCAGATTAAACAAGCTTGCAAATAGTTGGTACTGCAGGATCAGAAAAAAAAAAAAAGAAATATAAGTGTCATCAATTGATCACCAACAATTAAAAAGTGGAATGAAAACAAGTAGCATACCGAAGGGAGCTTCCCTAGCAGCATCGCAAACCTCTGGCTTCTCAGTTATCTTCTTCTGGATGACTTCAAGGGTGTCATCAATAACTGATCTGGAGTAAGGTTTCTTGGTGGTGCAGCGCCTCTTCTTTATACCTTCAGCATGAATCTGCTCTGTACACAAAATGAAACATTATAAAACAGTTGTCAAATGCAGGCCTTAGCAACAGGATCACATTAGCATTGTACCAGTGAAAGATGATTTGGTGGATAGAATAAATCAACATAAACTTCTGCAGTGTCACTCATTTTGTGGAAAAATAGCAAAACTAACGACTAAAACTAGTTACAAAACCAAACTATTTAGTTTTTCACAGTTCATTTGAAGTGCAGCTAGAGTTGTAAACTTGTAATACTATTACAAAATTTGGTGATAATCCAGTGCAAACAGACAATAAACAAAACAAAATATCCTCAGCAGAGTAACTCCCATACCTTCTTGTGCTGCTTCATGTACATGGCTGTCCATGTGAACTTGGCAAGCTTGAGGCAGTTGTGCAAGTAGCATTTGCACTTCGATTTCAAAAAAGGAACACATGAAAAGTTCAGAGAAAAAAATAGGATTAGACATTGTATTCAATTCCCATAATCTTTTCAAGAATTCACTATGTAAGCAAATCACCTGTGAATCTGCACGGGTAAATCTGACACCCTTCCTAGGATAGATCTTAGCACCACTGAAACAGCACAGCTCTGTCCTGCAGTAAAGAATTCCTGGTGCATAAGGAAATATCAATATTCCCATCCATCAAAGATGAATAAAGAACAACACAAAAAAAAAAACAACTATATTCCAGGTACCACATCATGTTCACACCTGCTTTTGTTTTAAGAGAAAACAATGGTCACAGCATCTTCAGATAATAGAATAAAGAGAGAAAGAAACTGTTTGTCACCATCACTTGACACTTAGAGCTAACTGAGAAAAGATTTATCCTACTACTGTACAATGCCACTTCTTCCAACTAGTCTCTCAAAACTTTCATCCTGGAGTTCCTTCCTCACAGCAGAAACATTGGACCAGTGACCAGCATCGGCATAAATGTTAGACAAGGTTACTTTGGATGCGGCATGGGAGTGGTCAAGCTTCGCCAATTCTTGAGCAGCTTTCTCTCCCTAATGCGACATTTCCTTGTGCCCTTGCTGCTGAAAGGATGCTGCCCCAAATTACAACATCTGCTTTCATGGGCATCATTGAAACAAGCTGTTCAGCCTCTTCCAAGTACCCAGCTCGACCAAGGAGATCAACCATGCAACCATAGTGCTTAATTGTTGGCTGGATCCCATATTCCCTCATCATGGACTCCAAATAATATTTTCCTTTGGCCACCATCCCAGTATGACAGCATGCATTTAAAACACCTATGAATGTGATTGAATTAGGCTTAATACTGGTCCTCTGTAATTGTGAAAATAGGTCAACCGACATATGTGCATAACCATGGATGGCTAAACTACAAATCATAGCGTTCCATGGTGAAATGGAAGAGAACTTGTCATTGGCGTGATTGAAAAACTGCACTGCATCAGCAACACTGCCACACTTGGCATACATATCTATCAACCCAGCACTCAGGTTATCAGTAAGCTGGATTGGTCTGTTCATTATATAGTCATGGATCCATTTACCTTGTTCCAATGTGCCAAAAGAATCAGCAATTGCAGATAGAGCACTGGCCAAGGTGACCTCATTTGGTTCAACACTCGTATTCAACATTGAATAGAATAGCTTCAAAGCCATGTCTGAACGTCCAGTCTGCACATACCCAGAAATCATTGTGCTCCAAGAAACAGTGTCCCTTTCAGGCATATCATCAAACAGCTTTGTTGCTTCATGAATTAGGCCCTTCCTCAGTAAAGCAGCCAAAAGAGCGTTCCATGATGCTGTGTGTGACTTGTCTGACAATCCTAGTGCCATCTGGGCAAGGCCAATAAGACCACAACACCCATAGAAATGGACCAGGGTCGCTTGGACAAATGCATGGGCATCAAAACCATTCTTCAGAATAACTGTATGCAGCTGTTGGCCTTCTGTAACAGCAGAGTACCGAGCACACACCTTCATCAAATCAACAAGCAATACCTCGTTGTTGTTTGCACCGACTTCACCCACCATTTGAACATATGCCTTCATTGCATCCGATATGAGGTCTGCACAGATATATCCATCAATCAACGTCAACCAAGATACCTCATCTCGCTCTGGGATCCTCCAGAACACCTCCACAGCCATGTCTATCATCTCCGCCTTCACATATCCATTGAGCATTGCGTTCCAAGTGACAGTGTTCCTATGTGTCATCCCATCAAACATGGCCCGGGCAGAACAAAGCTCTAACACGCCTGCATAGGCATGAACCAGGTTGGTGGCCACAATGACGAACCCATCCAGCGCCCGCTTCAGAGCAAAACCATGGACCATCCCCACTGTCGCCGGTGCCCCACAGCGAGCGAACGCCGTGATCGCACCGGCGATAGTCACCTCGTTGGGAACAGCGTTGTCAGAGAGCATGCCACGGAAGACGGACACGGCACGCCCCGCGTGCCCCGCGCGCGAGCGAGCGCCGTCACGAGGGTGGTGTACGAGACGGCGTCCCTGTGGATGCGCGGCATCTCCTCGAGCAGGCGCTGCGCGCGGTCGAGATGGCCCGCGCGAGTCAGCGCGGCGAGGACGCTGTTGCGCGCGGCGGCGTCGCGGAGCGGCGCGGGTGTTTCGTCGAACAGCTGGAGGGCGCTGGCGAGGGAGGGACGGGAGGCGGGAGTAGAAGGAGAGGACAGAGTTGCGAACGAAGGCGTTGGAGGCGAGGAGGCCCGACTTGGCAGCGACCGCGTGCAGCTGCTCGCCGCAGCGGAGGCGCGCCGCACGCTTCAGGGAAGCGACGAGGAACGGGGCCAGAGGATAGTCGCCGCCGGGCATGGGCGAAGCCTGTGGCTTTCTCTCCTTCGTGGCTTTCCCTCCCGGGGACGCGAACTAGATCTGACGTATGGGCCTAAGGATTCTAGGCCGTGGGCCCGTGGCCCGTGGCGTGAACCTGTGTATATCGCCTTCGATGCTCGATGACTGTATCCTGTACCAAAAAAGGAAACATCAGTGAAATGAAGTGCAGTAGGGCATTGTTATCAGACATTTCAGTCATCAGAGCCAAAGTTGCAGAAGGAGATGATCGATTTTTCACGAGACGTGCTGTTGTTTGCACAGATGGGCCCATAGGCTAAAACAATTATGCACCCATAAACACATGAAACAAAGAGAGAAGGTGACAGTTCATGTACAACAATGGCTGAGCCGTGGCCAGCAACAGAGCAAGCCAACATTTGGCCAGCAGCCCTTTGCCACGCACAACACAAGGCTGCCGTCGTCGCATGCTTGCTTGATTGATTACACCGAAGAACAAAAGAAAAGGATGCAATGGGTGCCAAGCTGCTGCCTCACACTACTGCTACTAATGTTACAGATAAAAATGATTTACACAAGCAATATCGTACAAAATGACGATCCACACAAAACAGAGCTGCCGCCTCCAGGCGATCAGGGAATAGGGTCCCTCTGCGCACCAGGGGGAGCGATAGGCATTGGAAAGTCGAAGGAATAATAACCGCCGAACTGAGGGGCCTCCACGTATGGACTCTGAACAGAAACAAGGGCAGCTTTTAGTATCATGCTTGACAAACAGAATTTCATGTCCAGAAAGGGGATCTACTAGCATCTTACATTTTCACATTTATGGTTAGAAACAACAAAAATGGACCCCACCAAACCCAATTTCTACTTGCATGTTAGTTAAGAGTGTTGTAAAAGGGTGGCTTATAGGGATGGATGTAATTTCAAGCAGTGATTGGTGAAATTCGGTGAAGCTGGACCCCAATTAGTCACCATGAGGTGTGGTGGTTGCCATGTTTTAGACAATTAGCAGTGATCTATCAAAAGGCAAGTGGAGTTGAAGATGAAATAGAAGAATACAACTGTCAGGACAAGGAGGAACTAGTTAAGACTTAAGAAGTCATATTGATGTGTTCTTTTATGTGTACGGTGGTCTCGGTAATGCTATCATATTCCATTTACAGCATTCTGTAACACCTGACAAAATCTATCTCCACATATACTGCTTATAAACAAAACAAAAATGCATTATACTATATCGCCCAGATGAGACATTAGTTTCAAAAATGCATATTTGATGGTAACACCTGACAAAAATTGTCCCACGTTGTGATACTACTTCAGATATGTAGATAACACTATCCCCTCCCTTTACCATCATTATACTATATCGCCCCAGAAAATATAGCAACTAGCATTGACCGTGTCACAATATAGTATGGTACTGGGCACTGGCCAATTAACAGTTGGGATGACATTTGAGCTGGTGTAGCACTGCAGTTCAATGACACTATTATATGGGCATTGTAAAGTGGGCCTTTCTGGATTTTATTTTAAGATTTGTGTTGGATGATTATTGCTTAATATAAAATTAAACATAGCATCTTCAGGTTTGCTCCACATTACTAAGGCATTAGGGAGTACATAAGACTTGTAGCTCCCACAGACATCAGTGACGAAATCAACTTTCTTAGGACACAGCAAATAACCTGGGAATAAGGTGGATTTGCATCGAACATTTGATCCCTGGGAGATATTGGAGATGATTCCGGTGAACTACCATCATTCTCATCCAGGTTATTTATTGTATTATTCATTGCTGCTGGGTCTCCCTCGGTAGTGCTAAGCTTAACTTGCTGCAAGATAAAAGGCCAAATTAGATCATGCAATACAGTGGAGAACTTATAAAATGCATAGAAGAATATATGAAGAACTGTACCTGGAATATTTTGCCTAAAGTTTTCAATCCTTTAGCTCGAGCTCGTAGTTCCTCTTTCCTTGCAGTGCTGTCCTGAAGCACCTGGTATTGATAAAAGAAACAGTTAAAACCACTGTCACAACAATGGCGAAATATCAGATGTAAGATATCTCTAGAAAACCCTTGGAAACATAGACAAGATATGCATACAGACCATTTGACACACATGTGACAGGGTTGCCTCTATATCAGCAACATTAAGCTTCCATAATGAATCCACCATAACACTCTTATGCGCCAGCATGTAAGCCTCCAGTTCCTCTTCGCTGTAGTGGCACTCAGCACTGAGATGCTTTCTCAAGTCTTCCTGCAGCTGCATAAGAGCTATTGCACCTGCAGATACATAAGAAAATCAAACCTCATGAGCAAATTACAGATCATACTACATCAATGAAATTTAATGAACAAAATAACTTCACCTGTTGCAGCTGTTAGTTGGGATTTAATAAAATGTCCTTTGTTTCTGAACCATTCAGCAATAAATGGAACACCGAGGTATTTAGCTTTCTTTCCAAGCTCCTTAGCAGCTTGTCTTGAATACACATAACCAATAGTACTCAGCATATCGACACCATATGCTGCAAAATAAACAAAATGGAAACAGAAAAGGACTCTGAATGTGATCATAAAAACAAAAGGAAGTGCTACTGATACTGAATGTTGTTTTTATTGCTGGAATCATATAAGGATAGTAGAATACACAGGGATAGAAGGGCAAACAAAAGATTTAGAGCTACCAAGCAGGCCTAAAAGCAGAAAATACATACAGAACCCACATGTTGTCGCATGGACATATAGCTTAGCAAGTGATTTTTTTTTTTTTGAGGGCGGCAAAAGCTTTTGCCGATTTTTATTAGACGATAGAAAAAAACAGAAAAAGAGATTACAACAGGACTACAACCACTGCCACTTCGACTAGGACTAAGCAGCAAGTGATTAAAGGGCTATCATTAATATTTCGGGGAGGTGAAGGAATGGTTGTCATGAACACATACCGGCATTAGAGAGTCTAGTAACCTCAGCTTCAGCATACTGGATAAATTCCTCTTTGTTTCCTTGAAGATAAAGGTGCAACCTATCTTTCAGTAATTCTGCAAGTTTCTCCTCCCTTTCTTTTTTGTACAATCTAAATCATAATTAAATACTTAAATCAGTAATACACCAGAAAGTACAAATAGCATGAAACACCGAGCAACAAATTGAAAATTTCAAGCACCAGAAAGGTTTTGTTGTTTGAATATCTAAAGCACTAGTAAAGAACAAAATTTTTGGTAGTATCTCTATTTCCATACAACTATAATAAAACATTTGTAGATCACATTTGTAAGTTTCATGAAGCAAAACATGAATAAATGTTCTGGCTTCTAGTTTCAGGAAGCAGGATATTTGTTTTGACAAACAATAGCTTCAGTTTCACTATGAAATTCTTAAAGTAATAGATAAATCAAGTAACGACAAAACGTATGAATTGCTTGGGTAGTATATTAATGAAAAGCAAGTTATGAATTTCTCAAGAATGAATATGAAAAATATGATAGAATGCCCAAAAGGCCAACAAATCATCCTGGTAAAGAGCCATACTCGCATTTGCTCTTGCAACATTCTTGCATCGATCTCTTTATCCTCACTCAAACCATCATGTGAAGCCATGGATGCCAACGCCAGCTGACCAATGTACTCCTCAAAAAGCTCGCTACCAAACAGCATGGCAAAAATTGCTGCAGGATCAATAATCGCTTCCCTATAGTATAATGTTAGAAAGCAAGTTAGAATGTAATCATCGGATATGTTTTGAAAGCATGTGAGATTAAATACCAGCTACATAAGTCAACTAAACAAGAAAAATAAATTCTACTAGAGAACAACAGTTTTTTTTTTTAAAAAAAATGGTTTCGACAGCTTAATGGGATGTATCAGTACTTAAACATACGTTGAAATACCAGATCTCCCATATGAGTCATAGGCTTCACGCTGTCTGCGGGGTCACTGAGCACTTGGTATGCCTCCCCAATTCCTGCAGTAGCACTAACTCAGATGAAGATGTGATTTTTCTTTTTATAGAGTCCAATTTGCATTGACATCAAATATATATCTCAAAAACAAAAAAAAAAAAAAAAGAAGCAGCAGGTGCACAGAGAAGGAAAGCCACGCTAGATGTGACAAGTGGCAGGATCAGCAGTTCAATATAGTACTGTTTTCTACCATGAACAATGAGATACTGTTGAGTTTATGGTACAAAGGAGATACCACGGTGCATTTATCCTGAAATGCGCACCTAAAAATAAGAGTAATGCGAAAAATGGTAGTAACTGATACAGTCGCGGCAGCATCGATCATGGGACCATGGTAGTTAGTACGAGAACAAGTAGGATCACGCTTCACGCTGCTGCGGCTTTGAACTGAACAAGTCAGTGGAGCATTAGAATACTTGCCTGGAACCTCGCCGCCGCGTGCGGATCATCGGGGTTCTTGTCCGGATGGACCTGCTTCGCCTGCAACACGAGCAGCAACCACTGAAAATGAGGCGAAACCATCTCCGAACGCACGGCAAAAGCTCAAGGGGGAAACAGGGAGGGCGCAGGCGCAGGCGCAGGCGTAGCAGGCAGCACCTTGACGTAGTACGCCCTCTTGATCTCGGCCTCGGTGGCCGCCGGGCTCACTTCCAACACGTCGTAGTATCTCGTCTCCCTTACCATCGAACCACTCCTCTCCACCCACCCTGCGCGCGCTCTCTCTCTCTGCTCCCGCCTGCGCTCGATCGGAGCCCCCGGGGCGGGATCTCCGGCCGCCCTCCACCGATTGATTCCCTCCGCGCGGGTGGTGCGGGACAGCGAGAGGGCGGGCGGGCGAGGTGGCTGGCGCTGCTGCAATGCTCGCTCTGGCGGGTGGCGGCTGTTGCTGGGGTGATCGATCCGACCATAAAGCAAGCTCCTCGAATAATTCGCGTGCTTTTTTCTCCTCTCCTCTCCTCCAGCGTATTATAATGCGGGGATGAGTCACATTGACATGGAACTCTTTCTTCTCTCTTCTCTCGCCGGTCAAAATCGGGTTCCCCCGTCTCGGTAAAACTAGAACCCGCACTCGCTAATCCCGCGGTTTCGCGAGTGATTATCGCGCTGGTGATGTGAGCTGGTGGACCACATGGCCGGCGCTCGCTGACCCCGGTCCACGAAGTCAAGGCCCACCATGTGGTGACCACTTGGGTTGGGCCGGACGGACACAAGGCCCGCGCCCGCGCTTATTTAAAGTTGTTACTGAATTTTGGCTTTCTACTCCTACTACGTAGGGATTTGCCTGAACCAGAACTGAGTTCCTAGTTTTGTAATAAGAAAGCAAACTTTTTGATGATTCAAAAAACACCTATAGAGTTGCCATAAACACTCTATGCTGATTTCGCAGGAACCAGTACCAAAGACACATGAGAAAACCCGGCGAAACGACCTTTGCTGTTCCCGGCACGCGTCAGGTGCTGGATCGCTCCGTTTGGCTTTGCTGCATGCAGCGCACGCTGAGTGACACGCAGACGCACGCATGGAATTGGAAACGGAGGTGAGTGGATGACTGGATTCTTGAAAAAGAGGAGAGGAAAAAAAAGGTTCGGAATGGGCGGTGGATGGAGGCGCCCTCAGTCGCAGGTACCAGTACGTGCGTGTAAAGCCGATAGTCCGACGCCCCTACAGCTTGCAATTGCAAAAGGCGCCCGCTGCCCCTACCCAGGTCATAGGTTTCATCTGACCCTTGCCAGACAAGTTGTTAGGTCATACCACGTCCCAAAATCTCCGTAGCACCACATCCGAGTATCCGACGACGAGCGGCGCAAAACACGCATGCATGCCCAACGTGGGCAGCGTGCTTGAAGCCCTGTAAACTTATCCTCGGCTGACTAGGAACAGAGACGAACATTCGGGAGGGTGCCCGATGGATGGTATGGTCGTCGACGACGACGACACTTCATCGTTAAGGCAAAGGCATTCCACGGCGTGTTTTGTGCAACCCTTTTATTTATTTATTTATTTATTTATTTATTATTTTTTTTATTATAGGGGTAAGTTAAGAAGGGGGCAATGAGGAAGAAGATTCCTTAATTTGGCACAAAACTTTTATCTGTCAACTAGCCTCTACGAAGAAGTTCCTTAATTTGGCGGTTCTCTTTTAAAGGTGTCTACCATGTACTTGTCTCCTTATAAAATAGTGAATTTTATAGGCATTCATTCTGTTTATGTGCCTTCCATATGGGATATTAAAATACCACCCAGGGTGCAATGTTTTTTGTGGCGCTTGGTAAGAACAAAGTCCTCACCGAGATAACTTAGCTAAAAGAAGGAAGGTAAAAGACTCTTCCCGCCTTTTCTACAATGAAAAGGAATCATCAATCGTTATTTTTTGAATGTGTTGTAGCTAAACGTGTGTGGGTTGTGATTTCAAATATATGTGAAACTCAGATTGGAGAAAATTATGAATCTCTGGGTAAATTTTGGCTTAGTAATAAAAGGAATGGTGTGATAATATCATTTCATCTGTTGTTATTTGGAGTATCTGGAAACTTAGGAATGACCTATGTTTTCAGAGGAAATCCTAGAGATGCATGGCTATGCTTCTCTTTCAGGTGGCGGCAATGACTCAAAGGTGGATGATCTTATGCCCAGAGGAAAAGAAGGACTCACTGTCACTGAAGATCCAGAAAATCAAGCAAGAAGGTGTTTAGGTGCTATGGCTGCCCTGGCATTAACTGAGGTAAAAGACTGGGAGATCAAGGAAGACCGTCCCGAAGTGATGATGACAGTTGATCCCATCTCAACCGAGGCATGAGAGAAAAGGATGAATGTATCGGCAAAGATAGCTACTAGTTTTCTGTCCAAAGAGGGATGTAATAAATCATTCTATGGTAGAACCCTGTTTTGTTAATTTTCCTACCATATGAGGTTTCATATTGGTAGTTGGTGTTGTGGTCATTTTGACCTCTCCTGTGTTGTAAACAGATAATGGTCTATTGCTTGGTTAATAGACTGGGGGCAAGGCCCTTTAATTCAAAAAAAAAAAAAAAAAAAAAGTTAAGAGGGGGTGGGGGGTGGGGGTGGGGACATGTCATGTTTTTTTTTTTGAGCCTGCAACCTTGTTGCCGCCGCCCGATAACGTTCCGCCATGGCCCATGGAGCTCGGCGAGACCCTATCGCTCCTCCTCTGCCATCATGGTCATGGTTGCTTCCATCTCGACTTGGTTGGGTCTTCTCCTTCAGCCGCTCTGGCGGTGTCACCACCACCTCTCTCATCTCCGCCACCTGGCCTACATGTCTACCAAAGTTTTTTTTTCTAAGGCCTCTAGAGTTGGGAAAGAAGAGAGGGAGAGAGAAGGTGCAAGGTCGTGTTGTCGCAATATAGCGCGACCGTCACAGTTTAAAGTGTGTGTTTTCATTAACCATATGTCTAGGATAGGTTCTCAGATTTCGGGTCTGTATGCAACGTGACAAAAGAAATCATGTTCCTGCGTTTTTTCCCCTTGTTTTGAAATAGTAGTAGTTTTTGGAAAAAAAAAATGTTGTATGAGTTTTGCCAAAATCTTACGTTTTCAAATAGACCCTCATTGGATGGTTGTGTCCTGGATGTGCCTGCTCTGCTCTGTACATATGCTGAGGGCACGGCCAACGCTGGCTACGGTAGCGTGCTGCCCCATTCAAATCTACTTGTCCACCGATGCAAAGGCAAACATCACGGTCCCCATCGCGAGCAGCATCACGAACAACACAACCGACTTGTACTAGTTTAGCTTTTTCTAGAGTTTAACAGCTTTTTATGTGCTCTCTATGCTCCTAACGCAAGGCTTGCTAGCAGCTTCAACTTTTTCTATGACCAAGCCATCGTCTCTTGCAGAAGAGAATATGACACACTGCGAAGCTAACATACGTGATGATTTGGACATCTGGTGCTTAGGTTTAAGTTAGGGCAGGGGGCAGCACACCACCTTGGAGCGTTGGCCATGGCCTGATGCGTCACTGCCCAGGTCCTCGCAGCCTCGCAGACTCGAGCCCTGTTCGGCCGTCAATGGGCCGGCCGACGATCTTTGTGAGAGAAATCTGGCGGGTGGCGATCTTTGTGAGAAAAATATCGCGACTGGGCTGACTGATAAGCCAATCGAAGGCCTCACACGGCGGCAACTGCCAACTGCGCAAGCGCCAGCCGCCAGATGACGCATGTTTGTTGAGATTATGGTATCATCCCTAAGCTAGCCAGCTGGTTACCATCAGTCCATCACCCACATAATTTGATTTGATTATTCGCGTGACAGACGATCTGTCTTTGAGCAAGATCCTGTCGCTTTCATAAACTGACACGGGAATTTCTCAAGTCTACTACTACGTGGAGGTGTAATATCTTTATTTTTTTCCTTGTAATATAATGCGAGAATCGTATTATTCAGTGTTGTCATTGTCGCTAGGACGTCGATATCATTCTAACCCCTTCATTCGAGTTTTTTAGACGCAAGAGGTAGGAGTACACTATATTTCTGCTTTTTTATACTCTTATTACACAAAATCTTTATGGAAGTTGTAATTCCATGTCAAATACTAGTAATAAGGAACTCTAGTAAATAAATGGAAAGAAAAAACGTCTCAGCTAAAACAGTGGCACACATGCTCTAGACGCGCAAAATCCATCCATCCTGAGTTGCTGCCTGCCCGGGCGCCTCTTCCCCCTTGACGGCCTCCCGCCACCGGCACCGACAGCACCCACCACTCCTCCCCGCCCGTCGGCACATGTGTAGTTGCCACTTCGCTTTCCCCTTCCCTTACCTCACACTCCTCTCCCTCGATTAATCTCAACAACCGCGGCGGAGATCTCCAGCTACCGCTCTCTCCGGAGTCCAGCCACATTCGCACCTCGCCGCATTCCTCAGATCCAGATTCGAGCCCCCAGCCCCGTTTCGGGATCCAGCTAAGCTCTCTCTAGCATAGCAAAGCTTCCGGCGGGGAGGGGTGGGCTCGAAGATGAAGCGGAAGACGCGGAACAAGATCATCGTGTGGACGCTGGCCCTGGCCGCGGCGGCGATTCTGGTGGGCGGCACCATCGCGCTGGTGCTCACGGCGGGGACGTGGAAGGCCCAGATCAAGAAGTCGCAGGAGAAGATCTGCAACAAAGGCTGGGAGTGCTCCGGGAGCAAGTACTGCTGCAACGACACCATCACCGACTTCTTCAAGGTGTACCAGTTCGAGAACCTCTTCGCCAAGCGCAACACCCCCGTCGCGCACGCCGTCGGCTTCTGGGACTACCAGGCCTTCATCACTGCCGCCGCGATGTTCGAGCCCCAGGGCTTCTGCACCACCGGCGGCAAGCAGATGCAGATGATGGAGCTCTGCGCCTTCCTCGGCCACGTCGGTGCCAAGACCTCGTGTAAGAAATCCTTGCTTCCGATGCTTCGACTTCGATTCTGTTGGGCTGGGAGGATCGATTGATTGACTAGCGGCTACGAAATTGCAGGCGGGTATGGCGTGGCCACCGGCGGGCCGACGGCGTGGGGGCTATGCTACAACCACGAGATGAGCCCCGACCAGATCTACTGTGACAACACCTACACCCAGTGGCCCTGCGTTGAGGGCGCCGAGTACTACGGCCGCGGCGCGATACCTGTGTATTGGTAATGCTCGCCCCTGCCAATGCTAGAACTCGCATTGACCCTTCCAGCTCACCATTTCAACTTATCTTTCTTTTCAATGGCTGAATTCAGTTTCAAGTTTGAGAGCAGTAGATAAATTAGCAATCAAGCTCTGAATTTCCAGTCGAACTGATGTGGCTGGTTGCTTCTTTCAGGAACTACAACTATGGCGCCGCGGGCGACGGATCAAGGTGGACCTGCTCCACCACCCAGAGTACCTAGAGCAGAACGCGACGCTGGCATTCATGGCGGCGATGTGGCGGTGGATGACGCCGATCAAGAAGAGCCAGCCGTCAGCGCACGAGGCGTTTGTGGGCACCTGGAAGCCCACCAAGAACGATACGCTCAGCAAACGCCTGCCTGGGTTCGGGCGCCACCATGAACATACTCTACGGCGAATCGATCTGTGGCAAGGGATACATCGACGCCATGAACGTTATAATCTCGCACTACCAGTATTACCTTGACCTCATGGGTGTTGGCCGTGAGCACTCTGGCGACAACCATGATTGTGCCGAGCAGCTCCCGTTCAACCCCTCCAGCCCAACGGATGACCAGAAGCAGCAGCAGCAATCAGGACAATCAGGAAGCTAAAACAGACCCGTCGCTCAGCCATGGTCATGTGTTGTACACCTGTTCTTGCCGTTCCCATTGATCATGCTTCCCACGCTAAATTGAGCTACTGATTCTTCAGAATGTGTGAAGCTGCATCAGGTTGATGTTGTTTTGAATGGCTGATCACAAGACTGTATGTACTGTCTATGGGAATTGCGAGGTTTGTGGTCATTGTACCATGTTGTCCATAGATAGTTTGTTTTGGATTCTTTGGTTCTGTCAGATACGTTATACACATGTTTAAAGAGGATTGAACATACCAGGACCCTTTTTTAGTTCCCTGAACTTCTGTATGTCTGCTTGCTATCGAAACATCGCCTAGCTTTTTCTGAACCTTTTGTATGTCTTGTATTATTAGGTTATCCAGTGCTAGTACATTGTTACCATTTGGACCAGAACATGCTTATTATGGCATTAATGCGTAGAACTATTCTGACCAAGGTACAGAATGAATGATGGAAACTTTGTACTGTGAAAAATTAGAGAGTATATTGCACACTTGTTCTTGGTTCTTGGAGTGAGTTGTAGCTAGAGAAATGTGGACTCGCGGAGTGACATGGCTGAATGTACATGCATGCGGAATGTATGTGATTTTGAATCCTTAGTAAACTGTTGCTCTGTGTGAAAATGAATAGATTGCTTACCATGTTTAACTAAACGCCTCTGGAGCCTTTGAAAACTAAGAAACAACTTCTTATTCGGAAGAGTGAAATGCACCGCGGTACGCGAACTTGCGGTATTTGTGTCAAAATAGGTCCATGAACTTAGAAACCGGGACATCTAGCCCCACGAACTTGCGAACCCGTTCACTCCGCGCCCAAACCGGTTTTGCATGGCGGTTTTGCATGGACACTTGTAGCGATGATGATGTCGGCGATGACATCAAACTCTTTTTTAATTTGCTAAATTGATATCTTTTTTATTCGAGCTCCAAATATAGCAAATAATATATCAATTTTGATCATTTCGCCGAGATCTTTGCAATGGTGTACTCCGTTTTGTTATTTAAGATATTTTTATTTCGTGTAAAATTAAATATTTCTATAAAACAAGAGATCCCTATTTTATTCGATCACGCAACACAAGTAGGCGATTTGTCTGATTGAGATAAAAAGGGCTTTTCTCTGGTTAGGGCGAGCTGACGATCATCTGCACAGCGCAATAGCGCGACAAGTCGTCGGCCGCCACGCACGGCTAACCACACGCACTCTACTCATCTGCAGTTCTGCTAAGGGCGAGCGGACGATCATCTGCACACCGCGCTCCAATTCCATCATCGTTAGGCTGCCGTCCAGGCACCGCACCGACAAAGAATCTGGTATATCCATATTTTTCTATCTCTTTCCTATGATCCCTAATCATGCACTATAATGTACAGCCAACGCATGAGACGGTACACAATTTTATGAAATTGTAGTGGAATTTATAAAATTAAATATTTATATAAAACAAGTGAGAATAATATATCACTTCTATGGAAATATTTAATTTACGCGAAATAAAACTATGTTAAATAAAAAAAAACGGAGTACACTATTGCAAAGAGCTCGTCGAGACGATCAAAATTGATATATTATTTGCTATATTCGAGCTCGAATAAAAAGATATAAATTTCGCAAATTAAAAAGGAGTGTTGATGTCATCACCGACATCATCATCGCTACAATGTCCATGCAAAACCATCATGCAAGTCATGCAAAACCGGTTTGGACCTAGGGTGAACGACTTCGCAAGTTCGGGGGCTAGATGTGCGGTTTTAAGTTCATGGACCTATTTGGCACAACTGCAGCAAGTTCGTGCACTGCGGTGCATTTCACTCTTTTCGAATGGGTGCTAGCAAGGTTTGCCGCAGGCAGGGAATCCATGATTGGTATACCGAAAGGCTGGGAACTACTCTCTCCTTTCTGCGTAAATTATAAGACGTATTGGATTTTTTTAGATGTGTGACTTGGACACTATATTTAGATGTATAGTAAAAATATATATCTAAAAAATCAAAACGTCAATTTAAAAAGGGGAATATTGTGCGCGCCGACAAAATCCAAGCGGCGCCTGTCAAAACTGGAACGATTGGCGCTGCCGGCCAGACCAGAGGCTGTTGCTGACAACCGGTAGTACTCCCTCCGTCTCTAGGGTTGTTTGCGCTTCCGAGAAACAATTTTAACTAATTTTATATTAAATAATATTAATACTTATGTTATATAATTAGTATCATTAGAAAGATATTTAAATCTAGTTTTTTAATAAAATTATTTGAAGACACAAATATTACACGTATTTTTATAATTAAATCAAATTTATGGCAAGCACACCAACAACGACACTTATTTAGAGACGGTAAGTCAAACGTGTGGTAAGCACACCAACAACGACACTTATTTAAAGACGGAGTATTACGTGATATCTCGAGGTACAACTACACAGGAGCGGTCCTTCCTCGAGGCGCTACAAGATACTACGCTGCGGATTGGGAGAAGTCAGCTGCCGCCAGGTCGGAGGTTCGGGCCAGTATTGTTGAATTGGTTGGAAGAAATACTGTATAAACCTAAAAATCAGTCCTAAGAGAAAAATGAGCCTGAAATTTAAAATCCAATTCATTTTTTTTTTTTGAGAATCTGGAGGGACCGAAGTCCCTACAGTATTTTATTAAAACAGGAAAAGTTCAACGAACTACAAAGCAGGGCAAGGAGAGAAAAAAAAAACGGAAACATCCTCTGAAAAAACAAATCCAATTCATTTTCAATCAATTCGATACACATGGTTTGGCTCTGCCACTGGCTGACGCCAATGTTGTGGATCGCTGTTTTGTTTCCTAAACTGTCCAGGGATGATGCAATGATGGTGCTAAGTGCGAACTCTTAATGTAGAAGCGCAGCAAAAGCTGTAAGATTTTGTCCAGGCGCAATAATACAGGAGTCCTGCTGCAAAACTATTCTATGCTCTCTAAAAGAGAGGAAAGTGAATTGAGAAGGAACATCCTGGCAAACATCCTGGCATGAGTTCATTTTATACTCCAGCCTGTTTGGTTTTGCGGCACGCGATCGTCCCACCGATCCTTTGGATTGGGTCACCAAACACGCTGTAAGATTTCCTACGAGCAGCTCCTAAAAGAGACAATCACAACATCAAATCGGAAACGTGCTCAGAGAACTACCACAACAATACCTCAGTAGTACTTGTAGACATTTCACAACATTTGCTACTGGTCCTTGTAACCAAGAACAGGAGATTAAATCCGACATGCAGCAGAACTTACATAAGCAGGTTCCTACCTAAGTACAAGGTGATAAACATACTTATCCAAACAAGTTCCGTAGGTCTCTAAACTCTCGTACAAACATTTCATTAAGTTGCTGCCCCCCAAAGTGTCGATTTTGAGTCAGCCAGCTTCCGTGGTGTAATACTACAAATGAGGCTTTGTGTTACCTCATAAAACAGAGAAGCTGACTCCCAAGCGAAATGAGAAACAACCAGAGGGCCAATAAAACCATGATAGGGGGCAGTTGGCATCACGATGCTGCCCACTTTTACTTTTCAGTTATAAGTCTCCCCGTTCTGAGCATCCTCCAAGTTTGGCTTAAGTTCATCAGAGAGATGGTTTGGCTCTACTGACACAGAGCTTTCTACTTTTCTCTTCCGGGTCAGCACTACTTCGGATGCAAATGTCTCATCACCGACAGAAGCTTCTTCACTGGCATCACCCTCATGCGCTGTAGGAACTGCCCACGCTATTGGGTTCACTGAAACAAAAAGATGAAATGTGGAATAAGAAAAGTATAGTGAGTTTAGCAGTGTACATACTACAGCAAACAGCAACAACATGACATGACATAGCTAATTAAGTTTCTTATTAAAATGCAGAAGAGAACTTGCTGCACAAGCTAACACTTAACAGTAAGTAACAATGATGAACAACAATAGAGATGCGAGGATAATTTCTAGTACACACATAACCAACATATGGCAGTTAGCAAGGCCTGTTTAGATAGTTTTTTGGGGGTGGAAAATGTTTTCCCAACAAATCCCATAACCCAAATAACTTCACAAGAAATTCATTTGAATTACTGTGTACCATAAAGCATTTCAACAGGTTAATACACTACTCCCATATCTAATCAGGGCTTCAATCTGATCAAGTAGTCAGAGCCCAGATAGCTACAACATCCTAGCCAATCATATGTTTTCCAAACATCTGCTTGTCTGCCCATATATTTCAAGCTATATCATTCATGGCTTAACATGGAAACTGGAAAACTTCATCTAAATCAATAGTTCATGCATTACACTGGAAAGTAATTATTAGTTTGCTGATACCCAATTACCGACCTTCTTCTGCTTCAAAAGACTTAGTAATTGTACTCGCTTCATCACTTGGATTTATCAACTTCGGTTTCTTTTTGACATAGTCATGCCGCAGAGGTCTAGGTATCTGGAACGAAAACTGAGCTAAAGTTACACCCTGTGCAACATACTCCGGATTCTCTTGGAGGAACCTGCCAAAGCAAGACATGGAGACATGAAGACAGACAGGTTGAAGCACATGTAGACAATTTAGAAATACAAGGACTAAATAAAAGCAGTGCATAACTCGTACAGTTAACATCCAAAAACTGTTTATTTGGAATATCTACTCATTCAAGGCCTTAACACATACAATATTTGCTGTAAAAGTTCTGCTCATAAATTCAAGATGTTGCAACTTTTCACAGTGCAATTTCAGGAAACTTATAAAGCTCACTGGATAAAGAATGGCATTCAAGAAGGTTTGAAGAAATTAGAATTTCATACCTATCGATTTCAACCAGAGACCTAAGTTTCCTTCCAGTAGGAGAGGTATAGTATCTGAAAGCAAATAGAAGAGGATTACACATACATATTAAGTTCAGAAAATGCTGTAAAAAGTGTGTAACTTTGTATATCCCACAGGTCAATGATTCTATTCTACGATGCTGCAGATGTGCATGTCTGAATTTTTCCTAGATCCATGATATTTTGGAAAAAAAAAAAAAAATATTGTTCGAACCAAAATGCATAGCAGTATAGCACACTCGTACAAGCAGTTATGTTTTATGTTATTTTCCCTGTCATTAACGATTTGAAAGAAAAGATGACAGCCATAAAAGGTGGAGCCAAATTGTGTAGCAAACGATAATAAGATCAGAGCAAATACAGCACTGACAGAAAAAAGAATTACTTACACATCAGCAAATTTGGTACCCCCTTCACCTCTTATCCTAATCTGCCTTTCCCATCCACGAGGGGCTGTGCAATATTGGGTTTGTCAATAGCCCAAAGCCTGCTACCATCCTGAGATATGTCTTCTGGGTCATTGCATGATACATCAGGTTTCCATTCACGAGCTCTTTTGCATACAAAAGGTTCCTGTATAATACGTTCACGAATTTCTTCATACTTCTCTTTTGTTGGGATAAGCCTCCATTTAAAACATTTAGCACATTGGACAGTGAATGCTCCAATAGATGGCGATATCCCCCTTGTTATGACTGACTTCTGCAAACGGTTTTCTCCCAGTTCATCTTGATCTTTATCTCCTGCTTCAGTGTTGAAAATGACCATTTGATTTGATGCAGTTTCTGAAGAAAACCCATCATTATCAAATCGGGGGCCATTGCTATCAGAAGGCACCATAATCTGACTGTTCTTTGATGACTGAGGAGATTTAGAACTCTCCATCGGTTTTGTACAAGTTATTAGAGCCTGGGTACCTGCAGTTGGTAAATGTTAGAATTTCCTGCTGCAAACAGAAGAATGGTTCCATGTGGAATATGTGCACATTATGTATCACATCCAGGACTCAATAAGGTTCAAATATTGCATGATATGTAATAGTGTGATGGATGATGACCTGAGTACCTGACCTGCATAAGCAAACCAACCTACTTGGTTAACAATCTTTTGTACAAAGTTAGAAGCTGTTGTATGACAGCAGCCACCCCAGATTCAGAATGATGGCTTATTTTATGCTTCACTGAACAAGAGATTGATTAAATAGCATAATGCACACGAGACAAGCTGCATATTCCCCATTAATCAGCTGTACTAGCGATTCTCAATTATCGATCTGACACACAAACAGATCTCAGCCACGGGCGGATCCAGCTGGATGCATGGGTATTCCTGGGAATACCCAACTATTTTGAGAGAAAAAAAATGAGTATATGTTTGATATATGTTTGATATATACATGGTTTTCAAGTCGTCGCCTAGGCGTTCAAATCCTGGGCATCCCCATTGCCACGACCAAAATCCAGCAAAGCAAAAGAGGAGGCGAGGGAGAAGAAAGAGGAAGAGCAGAGGAGGACCAGCAGGGTTTGGGGAAGGCCAAACTCCCATCTCCGCACCATCGGCTCCCATGGCCATGGCAGCTCCGATCTGCAAGGGGGCCGCATGGGAGAAGGGGAGGGGAAGCGGAAGGGAGGACCGGAGGAGAGGTGCCGGCTGCCCGATGGCCCCAGGTACCGGCAGGGAGGACCGGAGGGGGCAGAGAGAGAGGCGGCACCTGATAGAAGCAGCAGCACGCTGGGAACGGAGAGGGGTTGCTCCGGCGAAGACCAAACAGCGGGGTTTACGGCGGAGGGGAGGGGTTGAGGATGGGAGTGCTTACTCGCGTTCTCCGCCGTGTGCCCGATGGCCCCCGATCGGGTTCTGGTCCGAATGGAGGCGTGGCTCCCTGGTGTGGAAAGATCAGCTTCACGCCTACCTTATACGGAGCAAACAGTTTTGCAAACACGGTCTGTGCTTGTGAAATTTACTAAAAACCCACGAAACAAATAGCGCCATTTGAAACACCGCGACGCTATTGTCAATTTCCACGCTATTGGCGCTATAGCACGATATTGCGCCGCTAAAGCCGCTATTTCCACGCTATTGGCTTATATCGCGCTATTTTCACGCTTATTGTCCTATAGTGGCGGCAGCAGTGCTGGTTGCTACTTCATAGTTGCCGCTATTATCAGCGCATTGCGCCGCTTATAGCGCCGCTATAGCGGCGCTATAGCGACGCAACGCAATAGCGGCGAATAGTGTCCCGAAAAAGTCCGACGCTATTTTTCCATAGCCCGCGATCAAAAACATGGCTAAAAACCGATCAAAGACGTCGCTAACAGTTGTATAACGAGTTTGTATTTTTTGAAAACTTGCCAATTTACTCCCCTAGACTCCCAAATCTACACACTCATCCCGAAACGCTCCCGTGCGCGAAAAGCAAAGCCCGCAGCGGCGATCGAACGAACTTTCATCGTCTGGGCGAACTCCATCGTCGCGCTCCTCCTTCTTCTTCTTCGCGCGCGGACGAGCACTCGACTTGGAGGATTGACGGCGCCTTTGAAGGTTACGCGAATGGATCGAGCGAGATAAGCCATTGAATCTCTTCTCCTGCCTACTTCATGTCCGTAGCGGTACCTAGGGTTTAGGATTTCCAGTTCTCATGCTCGGCCCCCGCCACCTACTTCTCCGTGCGGGAGGGGAGAACTGGTGGCGGCGTTCAACGCTTGAGAGAAAAAGGTCGCGCGAGGAGAGGCGACCCAGCCAAATGTAGGGCCCACCAATTTATGTTTTTCCAAATCCAGATTGCAAAACTCTTGGTGATGACCATATTTTTAGCTTTCCATTCTATTTTGGACTTAACAAACAACACGAAAATGTCAACCCAAATATACAAAATTATTGGAGTACTACTTTCCTATTCATCTTCATTCAAAAATAATAGAGAGTTTAACCTTAACAAAATACCAATTGTTATTAATTTTTTTATTAATTATAATATATCTATTTGATGTCATAATTTGTTAAAATATTTCTGTAATTTAACCAGACTTGAGATACTGAGATCTTGTAGTGACTTAAAAATTTAATAAAACCGAGAGAATACCTTATTACTAAAGAAAAATTATAGAGCACTTTGCAAGATCCTATTTCTCTTTTTTTTTTCTTAAAATCACCAAAAATAATTGCAGACTTCGAGGATCCATGTACCATTGACAAAAAAAAAAAAAAAAAAAATCTCATTTGCTCTTTTTTTTCTTGTCTCTCTTGTTGATGACACTACTCACATGGTTTGTGGTGTACCGATAAACACCGTGAGGTGCGGAGTGGAGCATAATTAACTTGGCACAGGCCACCACACTGTCCCTGTTAGAGTCTAAACTTTAATGGTTAGCTCTCCAATGCCACTAGAAGCTAGGGTTTACCCACCGATTTTCAACATGGTTAGGACTATGATCTAAGCTTTGTCATCACCAAAGGTCTTAAATAGATAATCAGACTAACCTGATTATCATCACCTAAGTTTTAAGTAGGTGCACTCTAGTGCCTACCGAATAGCTCCGATGAGGATAAAAAACCCTCCATAGAGAGATTTTTTTATTTATTTGCCACTCTTACGGATGACAACCTGTTGTGTGTCAATGACTAGTGGGACCATCTGAGTCAATGACATGTGGGGCCATAGTGACAAATCTGGCACAAACCACTGTAAGAGTGGCTTTAGTGTGGCAAATAATTTTCTAAATGTTTTCACTTGCTTCTCACAACATCGCTTGATCTAAATGCGAATGCAATGTTAGATCTCACCTAGTGGCACTAGATAACTGTATTTAGCAACAAATTTGCCTCTATTGCACAGATCTATCTTATCAATCCAACTATTCAAATTCTCTAAATTAAACATGGCTGACAAAATACGAACCCTATTCCAAATAAATCTCATTCCCTCAAAGAGCTTTTCTACCTCAGCTAGAATTCGTCATCCTCACTCCACTTGTTGTGCCTTTGCACACTCATGATCATGCCATCTTTACTCCATGTTTTTATGTGGCTCAATTCATGCTTGTGGAGTGACCATCACCTTCTTTCTCACATGAAAATTATTAGTCTCTGATTGTTGTTATTCAATTACCAACACAAATGAGTCCTTCACCAAATATCAAAATTTGCCCCTTGATGAACCTAAAGGCATCGCGGCCGACATTGCTCGGGCACTCCACATGGATTACTACAACCAGGACCTCTTCATCAACAATGACTAAACATGTTCACGATAACATCATCACTTATCAACTTCTTGCTAAGGTTGTGTTTAGTTCATGAAAAGTGGTTTGAAATAAAGCTAAAAAGCACCACACCACTTTCGTTTGTTTATGGTAAATATTGTCTTACTATAAGTTAACTAGACTCAAAAGATTAGTTTCTAACGTATATTCAAACTGTGCAAATTAATTGTTTTGTTTACCTATATTTTATGCTCAATGTATGCATCTTTTTGCTACATTTAATAATTTAATGTGACGAAAATTTTGAGTAAAAAGTCCAAACTTTGGAGCAACTAAACACTAATATGAGCGCGAACAAAATGTTACATATGTTTATTTGATGTGAATAGAAAGTAAATGCAAATAATGGATTATGATCCAAACGGTTTTGCACATACATTCCTACTCTTGCAGGCTTCGCAGCCTGGGTGAATCGAGCAAAGAAGCAATCAGACGAACCAATCCTCGCCACGCGTATGGTACTCGTGTGCCAATGTACGAAATCGAATATCGAAGCAATTCCACACTGAGCAACCGCACAGCCCAAAATCTGAAAGGGAACATCAGCAGATTGGACGAAGGAACTGTGTCATGTTCCACTGCACAGATCGCAGCAAGCACAGTGGCACGTACTGTATCCGACGCCAACATCAGCGCCTCGTGCAAAAAACGGATGGCATCATCGGGACATCTCGACATCAACGTCTCTCCAAAACCAAAAGTCACCGGAGCTCTGCTCAGAAGCTCACGCTTTTCACAACCCCTAAACCCAGCAGAGCCTAAACCGAGCTGAAAGGAAATCCGACTTGCTATCCGAGACCGAGATCCTAATCACTACTAGTACTCTGACTATTCACTACCGTGGCCTTCCTTCCTGCTCTGGTTCGCGCCGTCACCACGACCACGTGACAGGGCTTGGCTGGTAGCTCGCGGCCGGGAGCGGCAGCTGCGGCGACGCGACGCAGTGCTGCGCCGGCCACTGCTGCTGCTGCTGGTTATGGTGACCGCCAGCTGGGGGCGTGGTGTGGCCCTCCACGCCGTGCTCGACCTCCATGGACGCGCCGTCGCCGTCCTGCTCAGCGTCCATCATTTCCGCGGCCGCCGCTGCGGAGCTGGAGGCGGCTTGGGCATGGGCCTTGGCGGGCGCCCACGGGACCATGGCCAGGCTAAGGTTCTCGTCGCCGGCGGCCATCTCCTCTAACAGAGCCCTGTAGTTGCTCGCCTCTTGCAGCATGGTGCCTGCAGGAATCAGATGGATGGATCAATCAATCTTCGTTTCAGCATCGAACAGAATTTGATTTGCCCAACCAAGTTTAATTTGGGGGCAGCAAATTATTCAGGTAAGCGGGGACGTACTCTTGAGGCCATGGATCCAGTCGGGGCTGACGCGCAGAGAAGCCCCCGGGCGGAGTGGGCCGTGCAGGAGCTTGTGCGCCGCCTCCGCAGGCTGGTACACCACGATCGCCCGCTCCTCGTTCACCGCCGGCGCAGCCACGCCAATCGCCGCGGCCGGCGGCGCCACGTCGCTGTTCATCCCCACGTCCCCCACCACGAAAGGCTGCTGCGGCGTCACGGGCTCGACAAGCGGCGCAACCACCGCGGATTCGACAGGCGACACATCGGCGTCCTGTCCGAGAAACACCAACACAAACGCACGCGTCAGCCACCTCGCCGTGCTGCAGAACACACAGAGACAGGCAGAGAGAGAGAGAGAAAGGTTCGTACGAGTCTGCGGATTTTGGTGGCGGGTATAGAGACCCCATCGACGTCGAACCACGGCTGCGGCGCCTCCTCGCCCTTCCTCTTCAGCAACGGCGTCACGTGGCCGCTCACCGGCGCCGCCTCCACCCGGAAAGCATGTTGCGGCTGTGGCGGCACGCCCGCGCCAGACCCGACAGGGGGCACCTCCGCGTCCTGCGCAACCCCGAACCCAAACGCACGCGTTACAGCAGCCCATCCGCCGGAATCTACTCTAAGGACGAGAGAGAGAGAGAGAGAGAGGAGGGTGATAGGTCGGTGCGTACGAGTCGGCGGATTTTGGTGGCGGGGACGGCGACCCCGCCGTGCAGCCACGCCTCGGGCGCCTCCTCGCCCTTCCGCTTCAGCACCGGTGCGGCCGCGTCCATGGCCACTTCCGCCGCGCGCTGCGCTCCTCCTCCCGGCCGCTCGGAAGTCAGTGGCAGCAGTAGCGTCTCGGGTAATCGAGCCAGCCGCGGATCAGTCGAATTGCAATGCGTGAGTCTCGGCGCAGAGTTGGAACTGGAATTGGAATGTGGCGCGGGATTAAAACGGAGGGAATGCGAGAGTTGGAGAAGGTTCAGCTGCTTTTCTTTTTTATTTATTTGTTTGGTTTGAATTTATTTGTCATAAATCATAGCGCGCTCTCGCGACGGCTCTAGAATATTTCCGGAGGCGAAGGGTGGCCTTCTCTTCTCGTTTCGCTTCGTTTCCCCCTCCCCTCGTCTCGGTCAGTGAGTTACCGCCACGTCTGGCCCGCAGCGCACACGAGGCATGGAGAAGATCTTTGACGCATCCTGCTATTTGATCTGGGCCACGGGACGGTGTGCGGGCTGTAGCTGTACAGCCCATCCACTCGGCTGCGGCCCAAGCAGCTGATTTTGGCAGGTGCATTCTTTTTTTTTTTCGTTGCCTACAGCCTCACTTATGCTGCTGCAGCCAAACAGTATGCTATGTTTTTACAATTTGATTAGCCAAACAGTATGCTAGATTTTTTTACAATTTGATTTAGGATAAAATTAAAAGTCCTTGTATTTCACGTGTCGAGATTGACGTAGCATCGACGACGGACCGTAATTTCAACACTAGAGCTGAATGTCGACCCTGCTGTCGGCAAAACGAGTGAAAACAAAATGGATACGGAATCTACCCAATTTAGTCTAAATTAAATATCTTTCTTTTTAAGTTTTAATCAATAGTTTTGGAAAAACAGTGTCACTATGCAAGTAAAGTTTAAATTAGTAAGAGAAAGTAACACACGCATCAAATCATATTTATCAACTAAATAATTTTAATAGTTAAATTTAAAATGGAAGTATCTACAAAATAATAATTCCAAAGATATACAAAAAATATTTATAAGGTAATTGATGAATTAAACTATGTAAAAATATTATTCAACAACAAAAAAATAATATAATACATTGAAATATAATTTATAAACTACAAATATATAAAATTCAAACTAAATCAAAAGAATCTTAAATTTAATACTTAACATCTATATTTAAATATTGCATTTTATAACATTAGTCATCAAATCCTTTCTCAAAGAGACAACTCTTAAATAGTTTCATCATATGTATACCACTTTTCCTAAAACCGCGATCGCCGGGTTACTCGCGTTCTAACCTCCGGCGACGACCCTCCCGCGCCCAACCACGCCGTCCGTGCCCGATCGCCCCTCCCCTCCGGTGGCTCCTCCTCCACAGCTCCGATGGCGGCGATGGCGGCAAGGCATGCCCTCTGTTTTTGTCCTTCCCGTAGAAAACTCGCGTGAACTCTATGAGAGGAAGAGGGTGGTATCTTCGACGAACCCTAGCGGCCGTGGCGGGGAAGCGAGCGGTGAGCCGATGGTGCGGAACGAGAGGGTGGCGAGAGAAAGAAGATGAACAAGTACCTGATCTAATCTGGAGCGTCCGTTATCGCCGCCTGAAATCCCACTTTTTTTTTCAGGCGACTGAAATATAGCAACTCCCTATGTATAATCCTCACATATAGACATAAAACATGTCTTTTTAACGTGAGTTCGGAATCAAATAGAGAATGAATGAAATACATCCATTTCAACTTTCATGTTAGGGTGTCCACAACAATGGTTTTTTATATAAAAAAAATGTTTAAGGCCCCTACTGAATATCTGATAATGGTGAATAAACCGCTAGTGACATAACCTCCAAAAATATTAATAAAAGAACATCAGAACGCGGAGCGGAACCTTCTGTGAGAGAAAAATTTTCGAACTGCGGACAGGCTACTTCTCTCTCGCTAGCGCGATGGTTGATTAAATTTTCAAGTACTAGCGATTTGGTCCCCGTTGGGAAGCCCTTAGGCCACGTACATGGCTACATGTCCACGGTCTCATACTCTGTCTCATGTAGTGTTAATTGCGATTTTAATAATGATGTAAAGGAAAAAAAGAGAATAAGGTAAGGTAGTTGCTTTCATGAAACAATCATTACGAGCTAAAGTTTAGGAGTATGAGATAACTATTATATCATTGTATAAGTTATCATTGTCATGCAACTCATAGTCACAGTCCTATTTTTACTCCTATGCATAAATTAAGAAATTGAGAGTTATCATGGGACAACTTAAAAGAACAACCATTGTACATATAGTCTATTAAGTCGCCTTAATTACATGGCGCTACACGAGACCGGTTACTGAGACGCCACCGATGTCTCCTGTCTCCCTCGTACCAGGGGTGGAGCTAGGAAATAACCATGAGAAAGACCAAGAACTAACTAAGTGATGGATTATAGAGGAGGTAATTATCAAAAAATTCTTCAAATGGTGGAATCTTGTGCGCACAAGAGATTTCACCCAGCATAGAGGGTGTCTGCCCCCATCAGCTCCCCCCACCCTCCCTCTGCCTTGTACCACACCTATATATGCTTATTTGATACTCCCTCTGTATTCATAAACTTCATATTTTGGAAAAGAATTAAGTCAAACATTGAGAATATAAATCATCAATAATTTTTAAGTTGTTGAATTGTTTGTCAAAAAAAAACTTTAATAGAAGTATACATATATCATTTTTCATAAATATTTTTAAAATAACAAGAGATCAAAGTTGTGTTTTTGTAGACCATGTCGTTGTCCTAAACGTCATGAGTATAGCGGGAGTATATATCATATAAATTATTACTTTTCTATACAGATTCGATGAAACTTAAAATTGTTTGACTCCTCAAAATTAAACTTTTTGTTTAGATCGGCATAAGTCTATTCTAAAAAATTCTATATAATGGAGATACACTTGAAGCAAGATACAAAGGCCGGTCGGTAAGTACGCATCATCACAGGCCACTGATTTATTCTACCGGTGCCTGTGATTTCCCCGGACAAAGCAATATTATTGGGATTTAGGAGTACAAGCCTTCATCAAATTAAAGGAGTATCGAGTTGAGAAAGACACTTGGTAATAAAGGGGTGAGACGAAAAGCACTCTCTGAAGAATTTTTTTTTCAAAAAAAAAAAAAAAAAAAGAAAAGAAAAGCACTCTTTGAAATATATTTAGTGGTGTTTGCAGCGGCCAACGGGAGCAAAGCCTTATCTTGCCAGATTTGTTTTTTCCACTGAAAATAAAGCAGGAGCACTGATCAGCCCTGCTGCTACGCAAATGAATCGTCTAGCTAGCTAGTCGTCACCTAGCTAGCTGCAAGCCAGCTCTGCTAGCAGTGGCAGTGGCAGGTAGGTGAGGTGAGTGAGGGCCGCCGTGGACATGCGATGCGTGATGCTCCCATGCACGGGGGCGGCCGGGGTTGTACCCGGACGACGCCCCGGCCAGGTTCGTCGTGTCCTCGGCTTAGCTACCTCCCGGGTGGGTGGGTGCGTGCAAGCAGGGCACCAATGCCCATTTCTGATAAGCTGTTGCAGCCTTTTCTCCTGGATTCTGTGCTTGAGTGGTGTTTCAAGTATCACTTCCTCCGTGTCACTTCGCAATAACACGACATATTAAATTCATTGAGTTGTGCTGTTGTCTACTCCCTGTAGAGGTGTTTAGTTGCCATACACCCAATAAAAAGTCCTACAGTTATCCGTCATATCAAATCTCTTAATGCACGCACAAAGTATTAAATGTAGTTTAACAAAAAAAACTAATTGCACAGTTTGACTGAAAAGTGCGAGACGAATCTTTTGAGCCTAGTTAGATTATGGTTGGAAAATAATTAACAAATACAAACGAAAAGTGCTACAAAGTAGCCAAACCTAAAATATTTCACCAACTAATCTTTTTAGTACGTATTTAGACATAATAATATATATACAAAATAAAAACTAGTTATGAAGTAAAAACTACGTATAAAAAGATAGGGCAACTTGCAATTTAGAACGAAAAGAATATAAAAGTTGTATATAGTATCTCATTCTAGATAGAACTCATTCTCTCTCTCTCTGCCTAAGAAAGCTAGGTATCATCAACTCATCATAAATGTGTACATCATCCATCCTAAAAAATATCATTGTAGCCGTAAATTTAGGTAAATGTATATTTAGTAAACTAATAAATATAGATAAGACTTTTATGGGAAGATTACGTGCTTCCAAGAATGTCACACGATCATGTACTATGTCTGCATATTTAGTTGATGGTCGTTCCATCATTTGCTCGATTCATCATGCAAGAGGGTTAACGTGTCAAAAAGAAGAGTGCCGATTTGGTAGGTTAGAAGAAAATGGTTTCTGGTATCATTGTATAAAAAGTAATTATGCCAAAACTGAGCTTCCCAAGAGTTTGAGCTTCTCTAGTGGAACCATCAACTCCTCCAAGGAATTAGTAACATATAGGTAACCTCAAACGAGGTCCTACTAATATGTGATCATGTTAATCTTGACTAGAGTGAGGCGATAAATGAAAATGAAGAGGCGGGAAAGGAAATGTATACTAATTGTGTAGGCACCATAACAGAATCCATTTTCCGCCCTTAGATCAAAACGAACTAGCAACGAGGAGAACTAGTGAAGCCAGTCTAAGCTTTTCACTGGCTTATCTGCTTCGGTAGCACTATTTGAAGCCCTTATAAGAAGATGAAGATTTTTTTGTTATCTCAAGTGGTACCCATTTTATAGTTATCTTGTTGGTTGAACATTTCATTAAAAAACAATTATGACCATACACTGACCATATATAGATTCCATGTTATTTATGGATATAAATTTAGCTGTCCAAAAACCCCTAGTCTAACTAAAATCGACCAACCCTAAACGATAGTAAATCGGCAAAATAATATTATCTTGTTGGTTGAACATTATTAAAAAAATAATTATGACCATACACGACCATATACCACGTATATGGATATGTGGCTGTCCAAAGTCCCACGTAGTAATATGAGGCGTAGCTTTCGCATACCAGAATACTGGGAATAGTATGCCGCCGGAGCTGCCCCAGAATACTGGCCGGCAACGGCAAGCTGGCCCCGGCCGGCAACGCAGACACGCACGAAAAACGACCTCACACATGCATCACAACGCCCCACATATATCGATCTGATCTATCATCGATCTCTAAGATCTGATGCTACTGCATCATGCGTCGTCGTACTTGCAATCTTGCTATCATACATATGATCTCTCCCGAATCCTATCCCGGCATACGGTTCTCGGCCTGGCCGCCGGCGGCTTTGTACAGCATGCATGCACCTGCATGATGGATCGTGGTCCATGACACTTTCGGGGCAGGCGATGGCTCGATCGAGTTAGTGACGACTGACGAGTGAGGCAGCAGCTAGGTGATCGAGTGATCCACCGTGGCGTGGAAGTCTTGGTCGCGACCAAAGTAGCTAGGAGGCGACTAGGCTAGGGTCCCAATCCCCAACCAAACGATCGTCGTGAGTGATCGAAGTGACAGAGGCGCTTGCTCTCCTCTGCTTCACTCCTTTGAATCTCCTTTTTCTTTGTTCTTGATCAAGTGAGACGTCCGTCCGTATATACTTACTAGGCAAGAATCGCTTATGTAAATTTGGTTCAGATTTGAACGACCGGCCGGCGACGTCGAGGTCGTCCTAGTCGTAGCACAATGTCTGTCAGGGGTTTACATCACCTGACGCCACTGCCAGCAACGGAAAGGCGAAATGTACATGAGATCGATCGATCGACCTGAAAGAGAATCCATCCATCCATCCGGAACCAAACATGGTGCGGCCGGCCATTCGGTTGCGACCCTGTTACCAGCCAAACCAACTATTATCCGGCGGCCGGGCGGGCGCAGATTTGTTTGCAACTGATTGATTACTCTGGTTTTGTCGAAAAAAAGGAGAAAAGAAAGAAAAGAAGGAAAGCTTACTAGTTTGGCCATGGCCGGGTTTTGTGTTGCTACTTTAAGCTACTGATCGCTCGCTACTAAAGTTTGTGGGTTTTGTGTAAGATGCCACTAACTATCTCTGCATCCTACCTTCACCGTATCTGTCTCTCTGGAATTCGGCCGTTCCTGCTCTATATATATCTATCGGCGCCCGCACATAGACAGTCAGCTCCAGACGCCTGCCTGATCGGAAATTAAGCAACCTTCGTTGCCCCTCTTTGCTCTTGCGTCACGAGTCGATCAGAGGCACCCAAGCATATATTGCTCGCTCGGTCGGTCGGTCGATGATGGAGTGGAGGGACAGCTTCTTGGACCTGGTGCTCATCCCGCTGAGCCTGCTCCTCCCCATGGCGTACCACGCCTGGCTGTGGCGCGAGGTCCGTCTCCGCCCGATGCGCACCGCCGTCGGCATCAACGCCGCCGCGCGCCGCCTCTGGGCCATCGGCATGATGAAGGTATGTACGCGTCGCATCAGCAGCGCATGCATTCTCTTTTCATGGCTGGGCTGAGCTCACGACGCTAGATGCACAGGACAACGCCAAGAACGCGGTGACGGTGGTGCAGTCGGTGCGGAACGTGATCATGGGTTCCACGCTGATGGCGACGACGGCGATCCTCTTCTGCACGGGCGTGGCGGCGGTGCTCAGCAGCACCTACACCATCAAGAAGCCGCTCAGCGACACCGTGTTCGGCGCGCACGGCGAGTACATGATGGCGCTCAAGTACGTGGCGCTCATGCTGCTCTTCCTCTTCGCCTTCCTCTGCCACTCCCTCGCCATCTGCTTCCTCAACCAGGCCAGCTTCCTCATCAACACCTCGGGGTGCCTCTTCGACGACGACTCCGACTCCGACGCCGTCCCCGGCCTGTCGCACACCAGGGACTACGTCGGCGACGTCCTGGAGCGCGGCTTCACCCTCAACCTCGTCGGCAACAGGCTCTTCTACGCCGGCGTGCCGCTCCTGCTCTGGATCTTCGGCCCGCTCCTCGCCTTCCTGTCCTCCATGGTCATGATCCCCATACTCTACAACCTCGACGTCGTCAACCTCAGGGGCCACAGCGGCTGCGTCGTCAGCAACGGCAAATCTGCGAACGGGAGCGACTGCACGCATGCCGTCGTCTGAACTGAATTGAAGCAACAACAAGCCATAGCCATGGATGTGATCTGTATCTCTGATTCAGTTGAGACTGTTGCCGAGCGCAACGGTCTGTGATGTGAAATCGTTTGTCCACTCCTGCCGTCATCATGTACTAGGAATGAAAGCCTTGGTTGGTTGCATGGATGACATGGAACCCATACCGTTCGATCAGTTGCTTTGCTGCTCTGGGTGCTCGACGAGTTGACAGCAGTGTGTGCCACTACAACACATACGTATTCGGATATTCCCTAGTTTGGCTTTATCTCTTGCCGTCCCTTTGTCTAGTTTATCTTGACATTTTTTCTGTTTTGCCACGGCGGTTGAAGCAGCGGAAAGACAGCATGTCATGGTGGCTGTTAGCATGCGCAATGTAGAAGAATTTGCAGTGTCAGTGAGTGCGCCAGGTCAGCTGGCGTGCAAACAACTAATGCTTGACCAATGCAGCGTCAACACACAGACACAAACCATCACACAAAAGCCCGTGTGCTATGCAAAAAATTTTAAAGAATTTTTTATTCCTCATTTCCAAAATAAATATGCATCTCACATTTTGAGGGGTCAAACGAATCTCAAGTTTAACTAAAACTATTAGAAATAGTACTAATATTTATATCTCTCGATAGGATTAGCATACAAATATATGATGTGATTAATCTAATGATGATTACTTGGCTTTATAAATCTTAGTATTTTTTATATAGGTTTGGTCAAACTTAAGTTTGTTTGACTTCTCAAAGTGTGATGTACACTTATTTAGGGACGGACGGAGTATTGTCGTGAGGAAAATCACAAAATATTATTGCTCTGATCCAGGACTGACTAATTTAGTTCTATGAGAAAATAACATTTACTTTTGCAAATAAAAGTGGCAATTTCTTAATGGAACTGTTTCCATCGGTAAGCAAAAATTCATAATTCTGCCATTGTATATGTATGACTTTACAACATTTACAACTAGGAGGATTCCCCACGCGTTACCGCGGGTATGCAGGAGGAATATAAATGGGTTATGACGATAATCACTAAGAATTAGGAGATATATATGTTTGCATGTTGAGATATATAGCTAGCGAGACTTTGATGAGTGGATATTAATTGTTTGCGATAGTGGCATAGTGCATTGCCTAGGTGGATAGCTTGCATGTTGAGAGAAATAGTTAGACTTGTTTTGCTTTATAAGAGTACAAAATTGTTGTTGGTTTGAAATTCTTTGTGATTTCATCGGACTACCAGGCTTATATGGGCTCAAGTGTGACAGTTGGTTGCTCCAATGACCACTTTTATACTTGTGCTCTAACAAGTTGGATGGTCCGATTACATTAATAGTAAGACTATCAATCCTAAATCACTCACATCCTCGGGGGTCTTGATTGCAAAACAAAATGGCCATATTTCTTTATACCTTTTCCTAGAGCCTGTTTTGTTTTTCTCATTCTTCTTTTCCAAACTAGAGCACCTGATCATCTTTTTTGGACCATCGTCATCCATTCACCATATTACTTCTTGCTCCATCACTTGGTTAGGACCACCTTATTTAGTCCTAGGGTTTTATCAATTAACCAAAACTAAACTAGGGCGGGGACAAATTTCTTGTGAGCAAATGGAATTGCTTGACTTTTTCAATCTCTCATTTTTTGGTAATTGATGATAACCCTCACAAAGATTTTTTATGGTAAAAGGTTTAAACTTGTCATGCTTATCCAAGCAATTTGATCATGAATAAGAATTGGACATTCATCACAAATTCGATTTTGGTACAATTACCCCCCCTCCCCTCCCCCACACACACACACACACACACACACACACACACATGAGCATAGAGTTTGGATTTAAAGCTTTGTACATATGCATGAATATAACTAGCGGGAGAGTAATTCTACCAATATGATGCTAAGGTGTAAGACATGGACCTTTGAAGTATGATCAAAATCAAAACTGATCAAGAACCTCGTGAGATCAACATTATAGCTTTGCATAGTGTGTAATAACCTTGTTCTTGAATTGCTCTTCGAACCTATTGGTCAAATCTTTGGCATAGTTAACTGAAGTGGAGACCATTGCTATTTCAACTCCACTTGACGAAGTTCCCATGTACAGCGTGCAGTCAGATGAGAGGCCGATCACAATGATGAAGTCCTCACAGGTTGACTGTAGCTCTACCCTTCTGAAAGGTCCTAAATGGCTAGAGGCTGGGTGAATAGCCTATAAAAAATTCGCCACCTCTTTGCCTATTGAAGGTCCTAAACTGCGATGGTGTTTTCTTGCGCACGCAAGACGAGGAAGAAGAAAAGCCATGTTTTTTTGGTTAATTTTGCCACTTGTTCGAGGCCATTTACATGGAGTTTAAACGCTACTCAGTAGTCAACCATGTTGACCGTGTAGTTTGTTTAATCTGTATAATATGTTTTTTTGCCTCGTTAAACAGTCGTATAGTCCGACTACCTGCTAAACGAGGCGATGATCGACTGTTTAGCGTTTAGCGCTTAGTCTAATAGGGTTCACTTTAGGCTAACAGGGTTTGCCTAACACGTAGGCCTGGATACGAGAGAGTTAGAGAAAAAAAGAGGAGGTCCTGCCAAAGCGGGCCTCACATGTTGGGTTGGCTTCAATGCATCGTCAGCTTATAGAATTGGTGGTGACCGGTTTGTGAAACGATCTAATAGACTAGAGATGGTCAATATGAATATCTAAAAACCTGAAACTCAAAAAACTCAAAGCGGAAGTTAAATACAAGATCGGTACTACCGACGCAAACCACCGGTACTACCGCCCTACGATAGCTAGGAAATTGGAGATAAGTGAGCTTTGATTTTAGATCTGACTTTTACCTCACTATCCAAGATGATGGTGATGAAGATGTTGAACTCCCCTTTGATTGTCCCTCCACCAAATCGTAGATCAAGCACCCACAACCTATGAGAGAGGTGGAGAAGGAGGAAAAACACAAAGAATAACTAATATCTCAAGTAATCAACAACAAGCACGTGAGACACATGATTTATCCTAAGGTTTGATAACCCCACAAAGGAGTTTCTACGTTCTCATTGTTGAGGTGATCACTAAGGTTGGAGTCTCTTCTACCTTCTTGCCTCTCTCAAGCAACCATAAAGGCTAGCTCAAGATTTCAACTAAGAAGAATTTGCAGTGTCAGTGAGTGTGGCAGGTTAGCTAGCGTGTATCAAGCACTACTACTGAATTGAACTTCCGTGGCGGTTTTTTTCGATTTTCCGTGGCGGACATTGAAACCGCCACGCAGCTAGGGTCACGGTTAATCGAACGATTAACCGTGACCGGTTTCAATGCCCGCCACGGAAAATCGATTAACCGTGGCGGTTATTTAACAATGTCCGCCACGGTTAATAGGATTAACCGCGGCGGTCTTCTTACAATGCCCGCCATGGTAAATAAAATAAAAAATAATAATAAAAAAAAAAAAAGCCCAAACCTAACCCTAATGGGCCGGATCTGGGCCGATGGGATCCAGCCGCCCCGAACCGGCGTCCAGCCCCACCGCCGCCCGTGGATCCGCCCCACGCCGGATCTGGAGGAGGGAGGTCGCCTTCGCGCGGGTCCGCTGGAGGGAGGTCGCCGCCGCTAGCGGATCCGACGGAGAGCCCGCCGCCGCCGCCGTGGATCCGCCGTCGCGCGCGAAGTCCGCTGGAGCACCGCCGCCGCCGCGTCGCGGGTGCGTAGCCGGCCGCCGCGCGTCCTGGTCGCCGCCCTGGTCCGCGTCCTGGTCGCCGTCGCCGTCGCGTCCTTGGCCGCTTCGGCCGCCGCCGCGCTTGGTCGCCGCCCGCGCCCTTGGCCGCCGTCGCGCCGGCGCCCTTTGGCCGCCGCCGCCCGAGGAGGCTCCTCTCGCGCCGAGCCTCTTCCTCTTCCTCTCCACGGCGGGCTTCCGCGCTGCCACCGCCACCGGCCACCGGCCACCGTTCGGCTTCCGCCCTCGGCTTCCGCGTCTTTGGATGGCGCGGCAGCCCGGCGGGGACGACCACTCCCCGATGTGGTCCGTCGGCGGCGACAGGGACCGCGCGCCCACCGAGACGGAGCCGCTGTTCCCCGGCTGCGACTATAAGCACTGGTATATCGGTATGGAGAAGCCCGACGGGAAGGACGGGAAGGACGCCACCAAGTAGCAGATGATCGACTGCTACATCCAGACCCTCGCCAAGGTCCTCGGAAGGTATAGCCTCTCTCTGTCTCCACTCGTCGACGCGTCATCCCAGCTGTCTCCACTCGCCGACACAGTTTATTATGGAAAAATGAGCTGACAATTATGCAGTGAAGAGGAGGCCAAGAATAAGATCTACAACGTCTCGTGCAAAGAGTTCTTTGGCTTCGGATTCGAGATTGATGAGGATACAACTAACAAACTCGAAGGTTTGTTCTACGTGCTGTGATATGTACTCGGTTTCTTTCCTAAATACTTGTTACTCTAATGTAATTTGTTTTATGTTGTAGGGCTCCCTGGTGTTCTTTTTAAGGTTCCAGATTCTTATGTTGATCCTGAGTATAAGGATTATGGAGGTAGCCATCTTACCTTTTGTCCCATAGATATTGCTATGAACTAATTATATTTATCATGAAAACTAATGTTAACTAGTTATATCAATGTAGCATGCCATTCATATTTTAGCTGGCTTCCTGCTTGCTTGTCTCCTTTCTGATCCAAACGATTCTAGTTATTTATGTTGCATGTGTTTGGGGCATGTGGGGGCTCGCACCAAGGGTTGCGGGAGAGGGGGCGAGGGCTTCCGAGAGGAAAGCACAGGAAGTAGGAATGAGAAATTGGGGAGAGAGAGTCCCCCTCCCCCTTGGCCTTAGGGTTGTATTTATAGAGGGGTGGAGGGAGTACATCTTCCATTCGACCCTCTTAGGAATTTACAAGCGAGTCCTCAAACTAGTTGAGTATTGGGCCTTTTTACAAGGGTGGGGGTGGCAAGGCATGCCGCTACCCAACAGGGCTGACTTGAGTCCATCTTGGCAAAGCAAGAGAGTCATTTGACAATGTCTTGTTTTGAATGCTAATGGACTTAAAACAATTCTTCTCTTTACTGGGTAAATACCCATGCATTGCAACGGGAAAAAATAATTTTCATAATAATTTAAATTCAAACATGTATTTTTTTAGAGTTTAAGGGTGGCCCCCTGCCTTTTATAACCAAAAGACCATAGTCGTTTTAGCGTTTACAGCACCAGTAACACGGAAGGATTAACACCAACCGACACTCCACACGGAACGATTATTACATGATAAGAGTTGGCAAGAAAGAAAACCAGATCCCCCCCCCGCTTGATGCATACACCATCGGCACACCTTCAGACCTTCAGGAGCAATAATCAGACTCTTCCAGCAGTTTTCAATGTTTACATATACCAGGCCAGTTTGAACTCTGTCAGATCCACCCACTTGTTCGCATCCGCTTTGCCAGCCATATCACCATTGTCTGCAAAGATGTTCTTCCACTTCACTTGGAACAGTCTGCTGCTTCCAGTCCAAAGCATGATCAAAGAGGAAGCTCTTCCAGCCATCAACAGTCAAGGTACACACGGCAACCTGTGCGGCTGTGTTCCCAGAGCCTTTAGCTTCTGTATAGTCAGGAGTCGAACTCCTGAGTCTTCTCTTTTGGACACAGGACTCTCCAGTTTTGGATCATGACAAACATTGGTTACATATAACATGACAAACATTGGTTACATATAACATGACAGACATTAATACGAAGGAATACGATTTGAAATGTTAAAACCACTACAGTGTTGGAGATTACACCCACTCGATGAGCTACGCGTTCGCCGCCAATCCGGACAAAGCCGGCCAAGCCAGCCATTTTGCCAAAAACTAATGTCATACGCCCCCATAATATAGGGGTGGTTGACTCTGGTCATGCCAGCACAAAGAAGCAGGATCTCTGGCCACGGTCCACATATAGCATTGCCTGGAAATTACGTATCCCAGCGTCTCTATTTCATGGTTAAAAGGGACCGGAGTGATTAAGTGAAGATACCAATGTGGGGTCGTGGGCAACCATGGGGGCTGTCAACTAGCACGGAGGAGAAAATACAGTCCAGCATTTCTATCAACTCTTCTCCATGCTCCTCGTACTACACAACACAACACCTACAATATGTACATAAATCGCAAACAATTCGCATCCGTGAAAAGCTGATGATGACCAGGAATGAATCGAAACTACTGTTCAAGTGGTGACTAACAGACAGCACCCGTGTTTATTACCTGAAATTTGTACTGTACTACTACTCAATTTGTCACTGTAGCACTTTCATTTGTTTGTGGTAAATATTATTCTACCATGGTCTAAGTAGGCTCAAAAGATTTGTCTCGCAAAGTACATCTAAATTGTTTAATTAGTTATTTTATTACATTTCATACGCCATGCATGAGTTTAGATTCGACGTGATGAGAAACTAAACACAGTTTTTCTGCCAGACTGAACCAAGTGACTGTCATCAAGCACATTTGTTGGTGTTGTCATCACCTGATCATCAGAAAAACAGGAGACATACTGACACAGACTGAACCACATAGACTGACCAGGTGCGCGATGACCTCGCAGGCTCGCAATCGCTGCCAGTCCTGAAGCTGTGCCGGCGAAGGAGAGCCTGGTCCTGAGGTCCTGGTGATTGTAGGCCTCGCCATTGACGGCGACGACCACGGACTGGTCCTCGTTGTACAGGGGCAGGTCGCCGGAGGCCGGGTCGATGATGGGGAGCAGGGCCGTCGCTGGCCATTTGCCAGATGAGCAGCCGCGCAGGGCCTCCAAAATGTGTGGGCCTCCAAAAATACACATATACATACATGCATATACGTATACAGCTCAATAGAAAATGCATTTTTGCTGGCCGCTTGCACCTCTCCGTTCGTGGGCCAACCAAAGCAAGCAAGCTAATTGGGCCGGTGTAACAATTACCTAAGCAGCAGCAGGTGCAGGGCTCGTTAGCTAGCCTTCCAATTGCCGATCCCAATTCCCATCGGGCAACACGTACCTTAGGTCGCGACTCGCCTTCTCGTACACGGTATAGACTACAGTCGTACCGCCCGCCGCCATCGCCATCGGCCGCCGACGCCTGCAGTCCAACCACCGACGATCTCGCCATCAATCGAGTCAAGCGTGACGAACGCAACAGCCAACAGAGGCGCTGAGCAGGAGGCTCTACTTCAGGTACCCAACATGTTCACATTGCTACAAAATTATTGATGTAATTTTGTTGGTTACCTCATATATTAAAATGCTTTGCTTTTTTAATTTTAGGTATCTGATATTGATAATGATCCGGGAAAGAGCAGTGAGGCTAAAGGTTTAAACATGAACTTGGACAATATGAATTTATAGTGGCATTAGTCATTTGGTATGAGGTATTGTATGCTGTTAATTTGGTAAGCAAACAAATGCAAGCAAAGGATATGCTTATTGATGTTGCTATCGAGAAAGTGCAAGGGCTTATTTCTTTCTTTGAAGGCTATAGGGAAACTGGTTTCTTAGAAGCTTTGGAGTCAGCCAAAGAAATAGCACTTGTGATGGATATTGGTACAACATTTCCTAAAAAAAGACCAATTAAAAGAAAGAGACATTTTGATGAAAATCCAGAAGACCCAAATATTACCACAATGTCTCCAGAGGATTTATTTAGAACAGAGTATTTTGTACCTCTTGTTGATCAAGCTATTGCCTCTCTTACAACGAGATTTGAGCAGTACAAAGAATACCAAAAAATTTTGGTTTCTAATTTACTTCAGAAACATTGAAGATGTTGGATGACCAGAGCTTGAAGTCTTCTTGTGATAATCTTGAGGCTGTCCTTAAAAATGATGGAAAATCTGATACTGATGCCAAAGAACTATATATGGAGTTAAAGTTTCTACGAGAATTCATTCTAGAAGAAAGAATGGGGCCTATTGAAATTCTACGGTTTTTAAAAAGCGTCATAGTTGTTTTCCTAATGCAACTATTGCATATAGAGTTCTATTGACTATTCCTCCATGTTGCATCAGCAGAAATGCGAAGCTTTTCCAAATTGAAGCTATTGAAGACTTATTTGCGTTCTACAATGACACAAGAAAGGCTTAATGATTTGGCTATAATAGCACTTGAAGGCGAAACGTTGGAGAAGATTGATTATGAGCATATCATTGAAGACTTTATTTCAAAAAAATAAAAAAGAATGATGCTATTCAAGTAAAGATAGTGCAACATAGGTACTATTATTAATATATCATCTTGCAATAAATTTTATGCTACATTTATCATTATTTTTCTAGGTTAGTAGGCCTCATTTTTTTTTGTTTTTTGCACCGGGTCTCCAATTTCTCCGGGACGGCCCTGTGGGGAGGCGCTGGTGGGAGAGGTAGCAGTCGCCCACCTGACGGAGGCCGCTCAAATCCGGGGCCCGGTGCTTCAGCCGACGCGGCGCACCCCAGCACAAGAAGTATGCCGCACATCCTCAACTGGACTGGACGATCAGCTATAGCTTAGCTTAACTTGTGCTTGTGTTTGTGTTGAGCTGAAGCTGAGTGAGCGACAGCCGACAGACGCTCGAGGATTCTACTTGTCTCCTAGCTAAATCGTTCAGTACTTCACTTACCACTGTTACTGGCTGGATAGTGCTGCATTTGTACATTACTACATTTTTTTTTTTTGAGAAAATTGTACATTACTACATGTACAGTACCTTCTGCGCACTCTCTCTTCATGCTTATTAACATCATGCAATATATACATCGTCACACAGTACGTTACGTAGCACCTTCTACCACTGAACTTTTATAGTACCTCTCCTCCATTTTCAAATTATGTATGTATCTGCAATTGCAAAGCAAAACCTAATAAACATCTACAAAACCAAAAAAAAATCTTGTGATTCACTAGAAAAATAAGGGGACGGTTCTTGTGACACGTACTCCCCATTTTGTTTCCCCAGAAGTTTTTTTTTCTAAGTTTTCTAAAATCATAAATACTTTAAAACATTTATAATAATACTTCACAATTAACGCCGTCTGCTCTCTCTGTCGCCACAGATGAATGATCCATGACGATGGTGTTGATGCTGAGGACTAGGACAACGACAACGTTGAACATGATTATTTCAGTAGCTTCTAACATAATTAGAATCTAAATTTACAGATTGCAGTGTAACCAAATGCATGCTGCGTACTGAAGAACATGATTGGCACAATTAAGAGCAAGAATTGTCAAAGTTTGTAATCTATAGTACGTTTTATCTCTTCCTGTCCCTTTGTCTAAACTTGACATTTTTTTGCCATAGTGGTTGAAGCAGCAAAAAAGACAGCATGTCTTAGTGGCTGTTAGCATGCGCGATGTAGAATTTGCACAATGTCAGTGAGTGCGGCATATATCAGGGCTGTCGTCCATTACCATGCCCAACCCAAACAACTGATGATTGAGGGATGCAGCGTCAACAGACACAAACTCCATAACCAATGGCCTCGGACGTAGTTTGGCTGCACAACACACACACTCCATAACCAATTCAGTTTAAAGGACATCACCAGGCATGTTCAAATGCTAATCCGCGTTCTTGCTACAAGTGTGTTATTTACAAATATGTACAGTGCAAAATTGGCTTGCGCTTCAACAAGCAGTATGGTCGCTCTATTTGTCTTTTGCTCACATCCAGACGGATGAAAATGGGAAATAGAATGGCGTAAGAAACAGTTACAGCCTAACGAAAAAAAATCCAGCGCTTGAAAAAAATCAGTTGCGACTGGATGGAGGGAGGGCTCCTTGAGGGCACTGGATGTTTGTCAATTGCTACACATACAGCTCCTAGATAACAGGCAGTTAGCTTTCCTCTACTATTGCATTGTTAGCTGGAAACTCCAAAATTACTTCACAAAAGCTGCCACGCCCATGACATTAGCGACCTGGCAACAATTTTACAGATAAGTGTGTTAGCTTCAGAATAGCATGTCAAAACAATTCAAGTAAATCTGAACACAAATACGAAGAGATGGAAACTTAGTACTAATACAAAGCTTCATTTAAGGTACAAAATATGATAAATTGCTGTGGATATAGAATTACAAGTCAATCAATTAATCAATCATATGCGGTCACAGTATAAATATACCACCAATGTCTAATAAAAAGAGGCAGAAATTAATAAATAACAAGCAGCAAAAATAAAAGATCAGACATGAGTACATGACAAGCAGGAAAAGTAAGAGAGTTGCTATATTTCGGATGCTTGAATTTTCGGGAAACAATCTTACACAACCACCTAGTACAATTAAAAGGACAAGTCACAAGACAACTCTTTTTTTTCTATTAGCCAAACAGTGAGAAATTGCCTGAATAACAACAGAAAATCAGGCACCTAGCATATTGAAGTCAAAAAATCAATGTGCAGCCTTCAACTATACTGAAGACATGAGCTCTGCACATAAAGCAGGTAGACAACTTTTGTAGTCTAAATAGCAATGCACTGACTAGCAAAAAAAGATATAAAACTAGTTCTGTTTTATCCATAGAAAAGTTAAGGTATCATGAACTTGCCTTTGCTGGGGTCTTCTCTTTTCTGTTTCTTATTATGATGAGTTGAGGAAGGTTTTGTTGATGGTATAAAAGCTGAAGAAAGCAAAGTGTTGATATCCTCACGTTGTCGTTTCCTTTCTGCAACCAAATCTTTTTGACTAGTTAACTTACTAGATTGGCTTTCCTTGAGTTCTGGCACATGGCTACTTTTCCCAGGTCTTGGTTGCTCAGAAAACTTCCTAGCTCCTCTGGCCTTATTAGCTTTCTTTATATCAGGGTCTGTTGGTGGATAAGCACCATCATTCTTATTCGCTGGATCCAAAATTTCATGATTTGAATTATCACAAGGTTTCTCAGAAACCCTCCTTGCTCCTTTTGCCTTTTCTATCAACTTCTGCAGATCAGGAACTGCCGGTGGAGAAACATCTTCCTTACTGTTTTCGCTGGTACTCTTTTTATGTGTCCTCACCTTTGAATTCTGGTCCATTGAAGCTTTATTAGTTTCTTTACAAAGATTCTGCTCCACAGGTATATTTAATTCCATCTTCCTTGTGACATTAGAGCCCTCATCACCTCGTTTAACCAAGCTTTTAGAACGCTGCAGATGTTTATCATTATGCACAGCCAATTTTTTCCCATCCATTTGATTTCTGATAACAGAATCCTGATCCATGTTTTCTTGCAGTGAGCTCTTGGTGACTCTCATATTACCACTATGCTTCTGTGACTTGTCTTCACTAGATCTCATAACGGACTCTTGAGCTCTAGGAACCTTTTGGTCCCATGATGATGCCCATTTGGATTGTTCTTTCGATAGACTTTCTTTTTGTACATTCCTTATAGCATGAGTTGGTTGCTCCTGGAGTTGAGCATCAATTTTCTTTGAGCTCATCAAAGCAGTTTTTGTTATCCTTCTGCTTAAGATGACTAGTGTGATATCTATGAGTATCTCTCGAATGAGCTTGGCCCTTTTCAAACACCGAACCATATGGCCGTTGAATTGGGACAAACAGATTCCGTTCTTCAGCATCACGTATTAAGGAATCCCAGTGTGAATTAATCCGCAAAAGTTCTTGCATTTCCAACAATCCATAGAGAAATTCTGGCGCGTGTTAGTGCGACATTCATACGCCTAACATCTGCAACAAATCCAATGCTGCGTGCTTCACCAGTGTGATGCCTATCACCTGAAGAATTTGAGGCTCTAACAGTTGACAACAGCAAGATATCAACTTCACGACCTTGAAATCCATCAACAGTGTTTATTTCCATCTCAGCAACAATCTCAGGCCCAAAAGAGGAAGTTAACTTTGAACGCAGTAGAGAGAGCTGGCTTCTATATGGAGTAATGATCCCTATTTTCCTAGAGGCAAACTCAAATGCATATCTGTTCACAAAGAAAGTATAGAGCCTTAGTTTCCTACATAATAATAAACATGAGCAGATAGAGAGACAATACCCTCACCTGTTTTTTAGAAATGACAGTATTTCAAGAGCTGCCTCAGCTTCACACTCATTAGAGAGTGACTGTGTAGAAGCATTTCTTCCACAGTGTTCACGACCGTCAGCAATATCAAAAAACATGTATGGGCCAAGACACTCGTGAACATGAAATGAAGCTGATTTATCAGGCACCTCAGCACCATCAAGCAGTTTATTTTCGTAGAAATGTAAAGATGGAAATCTGCTAATCTCTGGATGCATGCGATACTGCAGACAGGTCAAAGAAATAATCAGTTAGGAATTAGCATAAAAGTTTATTGCTATTTCACATTTTGCATACATATCTAGCAATAGCAAATCAATAAATAAACAAAAAAAAAGAGAAAATAATGGTCTAGCTGTGCAAATTCATGATAAAGAGAAATTTTAAGATTGGTACTCCATTTAGTCATGCTGTCAAGGTTGTTATTGTTCAGTATTAAGATCATTACGATCATAAAAAGCTATTCATGCACTAGAATCCGATCATATAGCACAAAAAAGAGAAGACAACATAAACTGTTTGGATGGCCCAGCAATAGAAAGCCTTATCAGTAAAGAATGAATATAAGGAAACTGAAAAGGCCACAGCCCTTCCTCTCAGAAATCCCCTGAGAAGCAAGGCATGTCAATCATGCAAAGATGATACACAAATCTAAGCTGTGTTATAGAAAGTTAGAAACATAGTTCTAATATAAATAACCTGTTTGGTGAGCATAATCACTGGGTAACCAGCTCTTTGTAGGCGTTCAAACATGCTGCACTCATAAAGAAACTTGCTAGCCAATCCAGACATCACAGTAGCAGGTAGTTGCTTTGGATCACCAACCTTCAAAAGGAATATTTTTTAGTAAATAAGTGCAAAATATCTTATAGCTTCAGTTTAATTCAAAATAAGTGCATAGCCAAAAAGGTATAAAGTTACACAGTACCATTATACATTTAGTTCCTCTCGATTTCAGAACCTGAAGGGGAATTAGGGTTGCAGGCTCAAGGGCCTATATAGAGAAAATCAAGACAGACTCATGTTTGGTTCAATAGAAAACAGAGCTAGAACAATTTAACAGAAACCAGTGAGTGCTAGGAAATACCTGTGCAGCTTCATCAATAACAACAACATCAAACAGAGCATGCTCTGAAAAAGTACCATATTTATTAGATGAAGCAGTTTCCGAGCAAACTCCATAAATGTCACCTCCACACCCACTGAGTGTAGTCACAATTATTTCTGCTTCTCCAAGAATCGACTTCCGTACCTTGTGCTTCAGAAACTTGTTTTCATCAGCAATTTTCTTTTCACGAGCATGAGCAGTGGCAAGTTCTGCAGAAACTACCCTTTTCTGTGCATACAAAAAGTTAAGCTTTCCACCGAGTGCTTCATCAGAAACATCATCTACCTCTTCTTCATCAGGTACAGAAGAACCATCTTCAGTTTTATCAGACTCAATTAGTTTTCGCCTTGACTCATAATATCTAATTCTGTCGACAACCTTCTCCAATTTAGACCTAAGTGAACTAGAGGATTCAGCATCAGATGATTTTTTTCCATCATTATTAATGTTCAGCTGATCTGATAATCTTTGCTCAACAAGTGTGTCAATGAAGCAAGGCAATGAATTAGAATGGACCGTCTTTGCATTACCAACCCTCACTATGTAAGGCTTATACAGCTTTCCATCAGCACCATACAATCCCTCACTGAGCCTTGACACAAGTTCATCAACTGCAGCATTTGACTGTGCACAAACTAGAGCCCTTCTTTTCACAAACCGCTCTGTCGTTCGAGGACATTCTTTCTGAGAATCCTTTTCCAGTTGTTTAGCAAGGGCTGCATCCTGCCAAGCTCTAGCTACTGCAGTAGATTGGCTAATCTTTGATCTTGGCTTTGTAAAATCAGCACTACCCACGTACTCATTTCTCTGTGACTTGTAAGAGTCATCTGAATGTAAAGATAGCAATGCACTTACAATTGCTACAATTGTTCTTGTTTTACCTGTACCTGTAGAAAAAAAAAGCAAGTACAAATATTTAGGCTTTTTACACATAGTGGTTAGAGTTACACAAAATTGCACATAAAAATCATGGAAGGACAAACCTGGAGGGCCCTGAATAAGGGACAGATCAAAATTTTCTTTAGAGCTTGTTGATCCAATGGCAATGCTTACAGCTTGGAGCTGACTATCATTGTATGATGACTCTAATGCTTTCCTCATAGGGTGTGCAAGTCGACCAAGATACACTTTTCCAGATTTACGATGGCTTGCAGCGCAAGAAACAGGATTCAAGATTGCTGGAAGCACTGGAATATCATGTAACGACGAGAGAGCACTGAATTCACGAATTTGGGGGGTCATGCTCATAACCCGATTCAAGAACCACTTACTTCTTTCAACAAGAAGCCGTTTCACTTTATTTAGACGTGCATTGTCACTAGAAAGAAAGAACTTCATCACAAAAATCAATGCCTTATTTTTATCACTCTCACGCCGCTCCACCTGAAAGAATAGAAAAATATTTGACAACACTTAAAAGAGTATATTTCATTGGACTGCCAAACAATGATGGGCAACAACTGTACCTTCCCAAGCACATGGACTTGCTGTCCTTGGTTCTTTAGTGCATCTTTGGTGAGTAGTACTAAATCATTCTCTGTGCAACCTCTGAATTTGATTGACTGGCTATTCTCAGGGCGGGCACGGACAATAAGGAAATCATCAACTCTTTCAACTGAGAGGATAGATATGCATCCACACATCATGTCATCAGGAGGGGTCTCAACAGAAGCATTTTGCAACTGAGCCTTGAACTCTTCTAGAACTAATGGCTGGAAAATCTCAACATATTGAGCTGGTGAATCAAAACATACTGGAACTTCTTTTAAAACAGGTTTTTTTACTGTCTCAGAAGAAGATAACCCAACAACAGCAAAGTAGTCCATTTCCAATATGTTTCTAAACCAGCTACCCAGTTTAGGTGGTTGAAGTCGTCGAGTACTTGTAACCCTACTGCCAGAACCTGGTTTCCTTCCAACAGGCACTGGAAGCTGAACAACTTGTCTCTTAGGAACTAATATACTAGGCTTCCTTGAAAGAATCTGTGGCCTTCGGTAATTATCAAGTGCATGGTCTAAAGGATCATCTTCATCATCCGATAGATCCCTGAAAATAGATTTAAATTTTTCTGTATCTGACAACAATTTAGGACGCGGTTGTTGAGAAGTGCCAGTAACAGATGATTTAACCACTTCGGTAGAAGTGGAATTATTATTTGTTGGCAGTCTCGGTTTTTTTATTCCAACTAATCCTTTTGTGGCAGCAATGTTGTCCCTACTATCTGTTGATACAGGTTTAGAAGAGGCACTCATATTAGTAACAGGATGACACATCTGAGGTTCTAAAGGTACGTGTCTATCATCATCGTTCAGCGTTCTTTGTTCAGGAGGCTTAGCCTCTTTCAACATATTGGAAGCAGTGGGTGCATCATTCTCCATAACTGATGACAAAACCTCCTCACTTGACACATCAGGTGAGAGTAAATTATCCTCACTGTCTGAAAGGAGAATTATTTCATGAACATCTGGTGAAAGGGAGGACTTAGTGCTTTCAACATGAACAAAACTGTCCATGCCAGAATGCCTCTCCTGAACTGGAGAGGGAACACTAACAACTGGTTCTTTGAACATTGGTAAGTCAGTTAACCCTCCCCTTTCAATTTTTGTGGTAGCCTCCTTAGAGAGTACAAGTTTAAGATTTGAAACTCTCTCTTCAAGTTCATTGATATTGACTGCATCTGAAAAAAGGCAAAAGTGTTAAACATTTTTCTTTTTGAAACTTATAAATTCAAGGGTTTGAGCATTCTTTATATTTCTAACCATGTGAAATGATATTGTCAAGATCTTCAATGTAGCATTGAATGGTACCGCTGTGTGAACATTTTAGTTCTTTCAATAAAGAGAGCATGCACTGTTTCCAATGTCTGATAATCACAAGGAGAGATGATTTTCCCCAGTGAACCAAGTGAATAAACCATAAAATATCCGTAGGATCCTGAAACACTGTCATCATACTGCAAGATTGGACGGCAATTTGTGCTGACCCTCTCATAGACCAGAGGAAGCAACTCAAGCAAACGAACACAAGATATCTGAAACAAAAGTTAGATATGAAGGTATAATAGATGGAAATAACAATATGAACAATGTTGTTAAACTTTATAAGAAACACTGCTAGAGATTTACCTGACATTGTTTGAGATCTATTAGCTCCTTTCCTTCTCTTAGGCATGTGGAAATAAAAGGCCAGAGAGTTGCAGAAAGCAAAGTGCAGAACTTTTCCCAGTTAGTAATATCCACAGCATGTTCAGGTGGACTAGCTAGAACACTTGAATAGGGTTGTCGCAAGAAACCACCTTCTGAAGGTTTTGCTGGCTGTGCAGTTTGAGGTTTTTGAACGACAACCTCCTTAAGTAGTTTGCATATGACAAAAAACAAGTGATGAAAACTATGAAAATCTGCCAAAACTGATCTTGTTCCCACCTGGATATTCCAACAAAGTAGATAATATCATTATTGTTGACTATTTCCAACTCAAAGGAAGGAAAAAAAAAAGGTACAACTGAATAAATAGCTAAGTGAAAAAAAAATGTTTTATCCTTGATCCTCAAATTGAATAGCACTACAGCCCTTTAGAACTAAGAGATACCATAATTACCATCCCAAAACTTTGTACAAAAATCAAATTAAGTGGTATGACTGTATGAGTATGTGTGTACTCAGGGTTCTTTAATACAATGAAACACAATTCTTCTATGTTTTCGAGAAAAATAGATTCTAAATATGACCAAATTGTTTCTGCTGGTATTCCTCCAGTAACTGCAAGAAACTGACAGTCTAACACCAACCAAGAGAATTTCAAACTTGGATTCATGCTTCAATTACAAAGTCCAAGTGATGGTAAAGGCCAAAGACAATGAGAGTCTGAAACTTTACCAGTTGCACTACATATCTTAGACCCAGAAAAACAGAAGTGAGTGAAGATGCACTCGAGCACAGAAATTGAAGCCCAGAAGTCAAACCCCGTGCTTGGGATACATGTTCCAAGATAGCTCTCCCAAATTGCCGCACATCCTATAATAAGTAGAGTAATGAGTAATACTAAGCAGTTAGATGCAACGAGTAGGATTATAAAACATAATGGAAGTAACCTCATTATTATCGACTAGTGCCAATATCAAACTTTCTCCCATCATTGGTTCCCAAGTCCACTGCTTTTGGAGTCCACGTTGTTCAATTTGTGTCATGACATGAATGGCTAACCTAAAAGATATTAATTTCATGTAAGTATGACATTCTGGTAGAAATACTTAGGACTTTAGGTTTGCAATCAGTAAATGATATGCCAAATTGCCAGTGCAAGATATCGATATAGCATTTAAAACAAACTAAAAAGATCGAAAAAGATGAAAGATATAGATTTTAAAAATAGAGCCAACCTTTTAAATATTCTCAGTAAGAGAGTGCAAAACTGTGACACCTTGAGAGCATTAACACAATCCTTCCCACCACCACCATCATCAGCACCATTTGGAACTTGCCATGTAAATGTTGAGGAAACTTCTCCAGCATGTGATGATAACCAAGCATTCACAGGTACTGAAAACTCTGTAGCTAGTCCAGGCTCTAAAACAGAAATATGAGATAACCCCCAAAGGACAGCTTTTGAAAATGCTATGGGTAGCTTACAGGGTTCCAACTGAACCATTGTAAGATACCACAACAAAGGCACGCATTTCCAATCCTTGCATTCCCGACTTGCCATCTTGTTCAGAACATTGAAGTCGTTCCAACAACTTTGAGACTTCTCTTCAGCATCATCCGAGAAAGGTAGTTCATCATCATCATCAGCAAACATGACAGAATTGCTATCATTGACCTTTTGAACAGCTCCATACTTCAATTTATAGTAAATCAAGGCAGAAGCATCAGAAATTATGATAATATAGATGAGAACAAGTGCAGGTTGCCGCAATGAATCATGTAGGGATGTATCCTCTATCGAACTGATCAAGGATGGACCCCTATTAAAAAATAAAGATCATAAGATGACATGAAAACAAGAGATAAATGGAGTAAAACTCAAAGGAGAAAACATGCTCAGGCACATTCTCCAAAAAAATCAGAGAAAATAGCAATCCATAAGAAGTCCAAACATTAGTTTGATTGAAACAAACTAAAAAATATTAATCCACTATATTATTCAGACTAATTTTCCTAGTAAGAAATATGTGTGAGCAGTCAGTAAGGCACAGACAGGGAATAGTTCGGGTTGGATCAGGTTATTTCACTCATGAAGCTCATCAAACCAAAATCAGCAAATTGGAACAGAAAAAACACAAAACACCTACTCCCTCCGTTCCAAATTGTAGTTCACTTTAGTTTTTGTAGATACATTGCTTTTGCTATGCACCTAGTTATACACTATGTCTAGATGCATAGTAAAAGCAATGTATCTAGAAAAGCTAAAGTGAACTACAATTTGGAACGGAGGAAGTAGCTCAGAGGACAATTAAACTCATGAACAACCAATGTAAACCGCTCACCAGGTAACATGTATGTCTGTAGTGTTGCAAGCCCAGCTCAACCTGTAAACCCAGGCCCATTTTACAATCCTACATTACATATGGCCAATCTATATGCTAACTAAGATTATCACATGTCATCGGGCACCATACTATTTTCAAACTGATTAATTTAGAAACAAGGCAGCTGAATAAGAAATTTTAAAATTAAAGACCAGAACAATGTTCATGAAATAATATAGCACTTAACAAAAGCATGCATCACATTACAACATAACAATCCCAGAACATTAAAAGCATATCATTGGTTTCCCCTCTGCTCTATTTAGATAGCATCACCATGTACTATTACAGATGGCCTCAATAGTCAATACACCATATAGCAATCTAGTACATAAACTATTGTCAGAATAAGCATCCGTGTTCATTACCACATATGGGCGCATTCGGAAGGTGGGCATGGAGGTCTCATTGTGTAGCCTCTCTGTACAATAAGAAGTGCAATCTGGAAGGTAAAGAGAATTAGAAAGAAAAAAAAACATCACTAACACCAACCAATAACGAAATTGTGAGGGGATTTAAATGGAAACTCAAATAATTTGAAAGGCAAAAAACATCAAGCTAACCTTAGTTGCAGTTTTTCTCATCAGAGCACTGAAATTATTACTCCGGGTAACTTGATGGAGAAGAAAATACAAAATGTTCCTCCTTTGCTTTTCATGCTCACCGTCTTGTAGCGCTTCAAGTGACTGCATACAGATAACTGACCTATCATATTTACTAAATGTTTCCTAAATGAGGACAGTCAAGTAATGAATAACAAACATGCCTGAAGAAATGGGAGGAAAAGATCGAAAATTTCTTTGTGACTTTTCTCATTGCGCGTATGAAAACAATGACCCAATAATGTGTTCCGCATAACACTAGGTGATAGTGTTGTTCTCAGCCAAAGCTTGCAACCTACAACAAGCGAATGCAAATTTAAATCTTGCAACAGTGCAAGCATCTCAGGTCAAAAGAAACTCAGCACACTTACCAAGCATTTCAAATGAAGCCTTGAGGCAACTTACAGCACAAGACAAATCAGATGTGTCATCACTGACATGGTTAAGTACAATATTCAGGAATGGGTACTTTTCCAGAACTCCATCTTCAAAAGCTGGAGCCTCAAGAAATCCAAGGCTGAAACAACCAAGTCAACAAATTAACAGGCATGATGTTTATAGAATACATATGCAGTGAGCCATGTTTTAAACTTACATACAGTGATTTAAATCCAAGCCATATGTCGGCTCTTTTGAGCTGCACCCTAGGTCTCGAATGTTCTGAAGTAGATGGAAGAACTTCTGCTTCTAAAAAGGTAATATACTTTTGTAATAAGGGTTGCAATGGCTCCAAATCAACTGCTCTCCTGCAAATTATTGTCAACATATTTACATGTGACGGCTTTATACTTAAGCTGGAACAAAACACATGTCAAATCCCAACTAAGTTAAAATGAGACTGGACATGCTTATGCCCAAACGTCATTAAAGCAATTGCTCAGGTACAGCTTGCATAGAGTTAAACAGTGAGTTGTATACAACAATAGTGTCATTGAACATAAGGCTGTTATTTAATTGATTGGACTCCACCAAGGATGCCTTGATGTGGATAGAGAAGCAGGAACAGATGGGAGAATGATTTTCGGTTATAATATGGAATGGCAAGGGAGTATTAAAGCAGAGGAAAGAAGCAGTTGTTTAGCAGCGATATTAGATAATTACTAATTTTACCAATTCTCTTAATTTTTGTGCCAGTAGTTGAGGACCAACTAAATAGATGAAACAACTGAGGTGTTTTAAGAAATTTATGAGTTTCCCAAACATTTTACATGAGCTCAAAGTCAGGGAAAATAGAGAATACATGTAAAATGCAACACCACTGCAACTTTATCATAAGTTTTCTATATATGAAAAATAAACTGATTTTGTCATGCTGTCATGGCCATTTAGGGTCACCATCACTTCAGGACATGACAATTTGTGTTCCACGGGTATTAAGACTTCAAGTATTAAGTGCTAATAAACAATATGGTTGACAAAAACACAGAAACTATCAATAAGTTAACAGATCCTAGTTTCACCACCCGGATACCCACATTGACCAATTGAGTAGATCATTAGATGAATATTCCTATCTAGTAGGACCTTCAGAAATGTCTAGTAAATTCCTTGTCTTAGGATGAACAGAGAAGTGGAGAGAGCATTACCTCAGTTTCCCCATGGATCGAGCTAATCGAAGCCCAATAGCCCGAGCTTTACAACTTTTGAAGAAAAGTAGGGCATAGACACCCTAGATTTGAAAGTTTTAAAAACACTGTGAGATAAAGGTGGAGAATCTCAACACTACTATTTGAGAAATAGACTAAAATAATGGTGAGAAATATGTATCCTGAACTGATTATTCAGAAATCAGAACATATCCATCTTCTAAGGGTCCAATACTCAACTGAGACATTATTAGCTGTGCTATGAGCAGCGGCAAGGGAAAAAGTTAGCTTACAGGGTATTGCTGATTAGTTGAAAGGCTCACTTCGTACGCCTCATCGATTTTTTCAATGAACAGCTGAAATTGATTAGCCAATGATTGGTCATCCAATAGAACAGGATACATCAAAACCTGCAAATATGAAGCAAATAGTATGTTATGGTTGTTACCGTACTTAAAGAACCTGCGGAGTGGTTTTAAATATCTCAAAGAAACAAAAAGGAAACAAAAGTCTATCATGGTTACTTGTTTTAAAAAGAGTAAAATAAAAGGACCAGATTCGTTGTCAGAGCACACAATAAAAGAAAAGGGAAATAAGCTGTCATTTACAGGCCATTAACATAGTACAACATAAGCTCAGGCTAATTATGTTCCCTATGTGTCGTCAATATAGCAGTTGCATTACAACAACAACATAGCCTTTTGTCCCAAGCAAGTTGGGTAGGCTAGAGATGAAACCCAAAACTCCAAAAGAGACAAGAAACAGAGAAACACATTTGATTAAATTATTGGAATACATTTGCAACCAATGGGAGTCAATCTTCACCTAATAACACAACAAAATCAGTTACGCAGATTATGTAATGATGGTAAGCATTATTAATAAATAATTGCCAGTTTATCTTTATACACTCTATGTAGTGTTGTGTTGTGCTGTGACCTGATACAACCCCCTCCATTTCTTATTATTGGGCATATTATAGTTATAGGATTTGAAAAGCCTTTAAAATATATTTTGATCATCTGTTTATCTTATGAAATATCATCTATTGCTACAGACAAATGTTGTATTAGAAGATCTGTAGAATAAATTTATACAACTTTTGTACACTAAACATGCCTATAGTTTGACTAACTGTTAGTCCTTTTCAAATCCCAATGCACCAACCCATAGAAAATAACTAGAAGTAATCTCAAGTTATAAATCAATGTTCATGTTCATACTTCTCAAGAAAAAAAGGTCAACAGAAGCAATCCATGTTTTACAAGAGGAAATCAATAAGTTGCAAAAAAATAAACTGAAAAGGCATCAAATGGAGCATACTTCGAACATTATGCTAACAACTTCTGCACCATGGCATGAAGGGTCATATTCTTTGAGCTCAATCTTTGTGTTGATCTGTATAAGATGTCCTGTTACCCTCTCTTCATCAAGAAGCCGCAATACTTTCAGAAGGGGATCAACAGTATCTGACCGATACTCGGTATCGAAAAATCCTTGCGCCTGGTGGTGTTCACATACACATTGTGTGCAAATGCCCATTTCTCGGGAAATTCTTCTCCATATTATTCGAAGAGATGAGTTTTCATCAACATCGTCAAAGAAGCCATGGAATGTCTCCAAGAAGGGGCTCATGATATCAGCATATCCACACCAAATATGATCTTCTTTTGGTAAATTTATCAGAAAGGTATAGCAATGTGAAAACCTGCAGGTGATTAGACAAACATGAATGTAATATCTCGTCTCAATGGGATAATAAGGGGAAACAAGAGGGAGAACCACAAAACTAGTATCTAAATGCTTTTGCTGTTCCGACATAAGTCAAATTTCAGATAGATGTCTTTCTTTTCATGGTGGAAAAAATATAAATGCCTTCAATTCGCAAAATCTAATTTCTGTCAACTAACCAAACGCAACCTAAAAATACTGCCAATAGATATCCAATACAACAATGCTTGCATTCATGAGGCTAATACAACCTGAAACCTGCAAGTAATGAGAGAAGAAAGATAGAAGCCATAGGCACATGCAATCGCGTTGCACTATCCAACTTCCCAAAGCAAACCTCGAGCTTATTAAGTCCAACAAGCTGCTCGAATCATAATCTCAGCGCAATCCAAAACCCACGACGACAACCCTAAACCCGCTGCCGATCACGCGTCGTACCAACCGCCACGCCGCCTTAACAGCGACGCGAAGCGGGGCGAACGGTGAGGGGAAGACTAAGAGGACCTCAGCCACACTTACCACTCCTCCTTGGCGCGCATGAGTCGGTGTTGCTTGGCGGCGGACGACTCGCCGCCGTCATCGGCGTCCTCGTCCTCCTGGATCCCGCGCCATCGCTCGGCCAGGTCGAGCCGCCGCGCCGCCGCCATCGCCGCGGACGGCGGCGGTCCGTGATCGGCGCCGGCCCGGCAGAGTTCTAGGGTTCCGGTGAGGCGGCGAGCGCGATAGAGACGGGGATGCGAGAGCGCCGGAATGCAGTTTCGGAACGGAAGGATTTGCGAGTGGTATCCGCCGCCTTCCGGGCGAAGTTATAGGCAGAGGCGGCCGCCTCTTTCTCCGAACCGCGCCTCCGTGCCCGCCAGTTTGGGGAAAGTACGGTGAGCGTTCTCGCGCCTCGCGCAGTAGCCAAATTCGTGTTACTGGTTTTTCTGGTTTTTCCTTAGTTGTTTTTCTCCTGTTATTAATGTCTCGGTTTGTGAGGGGATACACGGTCAGTAGGTTTCCAAACATGTTAGGTTCAAACACATGACAGGTGAAGGGGTTTAGGTGAAAAACACCGCAGATGTTAGATCCAGATCTTGTGGCATTAATTGATGGTTGTATAGGTTACACATGAAGCTTGGTTGCACATTATATGTTGCCTATATATATATATATATATATAGCGCGAGAAAATTACTTAACTTAGGGACTTAGGGATCCTTTGGATCACGGGTGAATCTGAGGGATAGGATAAGATTGGGATTGATGACGTCAGCGTCCCTTTTGGTTTCACAGGAAACAATCCAGAGGAACGACCGCGGGATAGGAATTGCTCTCACTCTACACAGAGGAAAGGAAAACTTTGGTTCAACTTGATGGGAACAATCCGGAGGAACGAATCCTGCGCGAAGCCATTCCTACGACTTTCCTGTCATTGGCTAGCTAGCCAAAGAGGGCCTTAGGGACGATACATCCTAGTTCTTGGTTTCTCTGTGAACTAAACGCCTGCATCCGCAATGCCTGCCCTAGAAAGTTGCTTGTTCTCGAGACGTGTTACTTGATAGCCTCAACCGCCTGCTCTAGCAGATTGTTCGCTCATAAAACAGAGCTAATTTTTTTATATCTGAAACCATGTCTACCCACCGGATATATACGACGTATGAGACCTACCTTAAATCTATTGAAGGCCTTAAATGATACGAATGTTGTAAGGTTATTGTTTCTTTTTCGTTAAATGACATGTCTAATTTGAGGCGAGTTGCGTCCTAAGAGCATCTTCAAGAATTTGCCAAATTTTACTTGACAAAACTTGTAACTTGCAACTCCCAAACTACATGACTAGTAAAAGAACAATCTCTCTTCAATAGTTTGCTATTTTAGACTTGGCAAAATCTATACCTACTAATAAAGAGAGAAAATTTTTTGTCCATCTCCTTTTTCCATCTGCCCCTATATGGGCCTTAATTGGGCCGCTAGGCTGGGCTGTAGGCAGCCGGATAGTGCACAGCTCATGCATGCTCGGGCCAAGCCAACCGCCAGGTGAGGCTGTCTTGGTTGTTCCAGGCATCTAGGGTTTCCTAGGGTTTGGGCGACTCCAAGGCGCTCGCCGCGGGAGGATTTCTGGCCGGCGATCCAACTAGTTCTCACCACCTAGCTGCTCGGGCTGATCAAGGGGTCGCCTCGCGCGACTTCCCGGCCTTGGCAGAGACGGCGGTGAGGGCTCACTGTGATCTGCGGGACGAGAACATGGCGGCGGGATCATCCCGTTCGAAGATGGCGGCTGATGGTGATGATGTTGAGAAGCTGCTCAAAACTCTGAGTTTGAGCGAGGTGGAGAAGGACGGCGTGGTACTGGCGGCGGCAGAGACGAGCAAGCTGCCGCGGGTGAAGTGGATGGCGGCGGCAAAGCTGCTGACATCAAAGAAGTTCAGCGAGCAATCGTTGATCTCAACCATGAAGGCTGCGTGGAACACGGCGCAAGAAATTTCGTTCCGCTCCATTGGAACGAATCTATTTGAAGTGCAAGCCTACTGTTTGGGAGACTGGAAGAGGATCATGGAAGATGGTCCGTGGATTTTTAGGGGTTATGTGTTGATGTTGGAGGAGTTTGATGGATCGACACCTACCCCAACAATTGTGCCGAATCATGTGCAAGTGTGGGTACAAATCCATAAGATACCACCTGTCGTGGTCGTATACCACGGTCACAGTAACCGTCTGGCTAATGTGTGCAACGATGGTCTAGCTCAAGAACAATGACACGATGATTTATACTGGTTCGGGGCTATCGAGCACCCTAGTCCAGTGTGTGGCACTATCAGAGCTCAAAGTGCTCGTATCGGGGCGAATACAAGCTGGCGAGAGAGGGAGATGAGCTCCCAAGTCTCAATGTGATGAGTGGAATCGATCGATGTGTGTGTGTGCTTTCTGTGTGCAAGAGAGCTTGCCCTCTCCTGGTGGCAGAGCCCTCCCTTTTATAGTCATAAGGGGAGCTCACAGGGGCCACCGAGCAGAGGGTCTTAGAGATAGAAGGAATACAAGTTTGGGGGGTGAAGAGGAAAAGTTCCCCTCCAATGTCGGGCACGTCGGGTTGTCCGGCGTGCGCGCGGGGCCGCCGCCCTATTCCCAGGCACGCTCGCCGGTCGTCGTAGAGTAGAATAGGGGCGGCTCCGTATCCCGATCGTTATGCGTGCGGGTGACGAGCTCGAGCTCGTCGGTCGGCGTAGCGGGGGGCAATAAGCTCGTCCCGCCGCCGCCGTGCTTCTTGCATCCTACCGCCCGTCGCACGCGCGCCGCGCCCGCGGGCGAGATCACGAGGCACCGCCTTGCATTAAATGCTCGTACTTTGGGGTCGCGGGAAAATGTGTGGCCGGAGAGCTCGATGTAGAGCTCGACTTCGTCCGTCGAGGTCATTCTTGTCGCGTAGTGGTTGTCTTTATGCTTGTCGTTACTTGGCGTGGTCCGACAGCTCCCGTGCCTCGCGTGTCGCCGACGGTCTCTCATGGCACACGAAATCTGGTCAGAGATCTGCGGCGCCGGCCGTGTAGCTGCGATGTTGGGTCTAACCGTTATGTCCCGGATTCTCCCGATCGCCCTCGGATTTGGTGCTCGGGAGCTCGTCCGAAACGGAAAGGAGCTCGTCGTCCAGGCGGAGCTCGTCATATCCCCGCGCTCCTCGGGGAGCTCGTTCGAGACGAAACTTTTTCCCGGGACGAGCTCGAGCTCGTCCCTGGGCCCTGGCGTCCCGCGAGTTCTCGTTCGAGGTGGGGATACTCGTTGTCGGGTCTCGACTTCCGTCGCAGGTGTCGTCCCATGGCTAACGAGCACGTCCTCCTTCCAATACCTGGTTAGGGACGGATTAGGATGATTGACCTAGTCCGGAATATCTCGTGTCCCACGCAGCCCCCGCCTTGCGAGAGGGAGCGGACCCCCCTTGCGCCGCCTTGCGTCGCCGTTATCGGTTAGGGACCAGATTTCCTCGCTTGGGGTGCGCGCGAGCGCACCCGCGGGTGTAGCCCCTGAGGCTGTGGGGAGGACGTCTGTCCTCGCAGAGGCTTATTTTGGCGTGTGCTCGAGCCGTGGTGTGCCCTCCGGGTCCCTTTAGGAAGGGCGGCGAGCTTGAACCCGACTTTACCGCGTAGGCCGAAGTCGAGCGCTCTTGCGAGCTTTAAAGCGGATTTGCCTGAGTGAGGTCCGTGCTCGCGTTCGGTGCGAGCTCGTTCGTCGGGCCAGCTTGTGGGCCAACCTCATATTCCGTAGACCCGTCCTCTACGGTCACCGGGTCTCGCGGGACCCCCGGCGGCTCGTGCCTCCTCCTCGCGAGGAGGATGACCAGAGGCCGTTCGCGATCGCCGGCGACTCAAGCGCGACTTGGATGGAGCCCCCGGGTCCTCGAGGACGCTCGGAGCGTGGGCCGCCGGTGCCTCTCCTCCGTTGCGCTCCTTGCTCGGGGCGTCTCCCGGCGGCTGTCGAGCTCACGGGAGCCAGCCTTCGAACCTGGAGCTCGATTTCGTCGTGAGCTCGTCGTTATGTCGAGCTTGACATAACGGCGATGAGCTCAGGGATACGACCGTTGGCGATGAGCTCGCCGGACTCTTCGCCTGCAGTAAAAAAGAGCCGTTGAAAAAGTTACCGTTAGGAAGTTACCGTTGGGACGGCCGTTACTATTCGCGCGGCGTTTCGCCTTCCATTTCGCCACGTGGCGCGCGTGCGGAGGGCGCTGGCTGATTCAGGTGGAAGTAGTGGGCCATACAGGTCCGTTTTCCTCGACGGACCCGCTTCGAGCTCACCCTATAAATAGGAGGGGAAATTTAGGGTTTTTCCCTTCCATTCCCTTTCCGCCGCTCCAGCCTTCCTCCATCTTCCTGCTCTAGATCTCGATCCGCCGCCGCCGCTGCTGCAAGAGAAAAAGAGAAAACTCCCCGTGGTTCCCCGAGCGTCGCCGTCGGGTTAGGAGGGAAGCAATGGGCTCGTGGTCGCCGTCCGGGGTCGGCGAGGACATGCTCTTTGGAGCGCGTGGCCGCCGGTGGCCTCCCGCCGCTGACTGAGGCGCGGGAGTGGATCGTGCCGCCGCCGACGCACGCCTCCCCCGATCCTCCGAGAGGCTACATCGTCTCCTTCGCCTCCTTCCACGACAGGGGGCTAGGCGTCCCGGCGTCCCGACTTCTTCCGGTTCTTTGCTTCGCCGCTTTCGGGCGCCGAGTGTAACACCCCGTGTTACTTACCGCTTAAGCCATGGTTTGGACAAAAATAAGCTTCTTTTATGCTTGATCACGTTGTTGATTGAAGACACGCGAAAAGAATCAAGATCCGGGAGTTGCCCCTTTTTGTCGGAAACCCTAAACCCTAACTTTCTTTACCCCTTTTTGTTTATTTCAAAATCTATGCAAAATTTGACAAAACTTCCAAAAGCTACTTTGTAGATCTTTTCTTGATGAACAAAAGATATGTACAAAGTTTTTCAAGTTTTTGAGTAATTTTAAAAGTAATTTTGAATTCAAAATTCTTCCTTTTTGACCCCATTTCAAAAAGTCATATTTAGAGGCAGAATTTGAAAATCTTCCAATTGTGAAAATTGTAGATCTTGAAATTTTAAGTCAAGTTGCTTTTTGGAGTTTTTCGAGTTTAGTTCAAAATTTTGGAGTACTTTGCAAAATTCCGAAAGTTAGGGTTTGGGAGCTACAGTGCCGTACATGGCGCCCATGCCGCGCGCTGTTGCCGGCGTCGCGTCGTCGTCCTTCTCGTCGTTTCCTCGCTTGGCCACGCAGCTGCTTGCTTGGGCACGTCACCATCCTCTCTGGCGACGCCGGAACCCCGCCGTCCGCCCTTATCTCGCTCTAGCCGGACGTTTTCATCCCTTTTATTTTCCTCGTCGCCGCCGTCGTGCCTCACATCATCGTCGGAATTCACCGACACCAATCCACCTCGCCTGTCCCGGCCTCAGCCGGTAGCGAGTACCATGCTCGGGGTGAGGTTCTGTCCCATGCTCGAGTCGTGCGTTAGCCGCTTTCTGTGCATCGCAGCCGCCGGAACGCCGGCCGCCGGCGAGCTCAGCGTGGCCATGCCGACGAAGCGCCGGCCGCGTCCCGCTAGAAGCCCGTCTAGTGTCGTTTAAGTGGGGGAAAAGGGGTCGCCCGAGTGTGCTGAACTCCGCTACCCTCGCGGTTCTTGGGGAAAGTCCCGTTAGGCACATCCGCCGCTCGCCGCGCCGTCGTGGCCGGTGCTCTGCTCGGGAGTGGCCAGGGACCTGAGAAAACGGGAATAGGAAAAAGTTCAGGGACCGCTTTGCAAACTCCAAGACTTAGTAGAATAGTGCTTGCTGTAGGTTTGTAAATATCAAAGAGAACGAGCATCTTTTTGCAAGAAAGTCAGGGCAACGCCTGGGCAGGCCGTGCTGGGCCGGCCTGCTCTTTCCACTGGGCCACGCATGCGCCGCGTGCTTGGGCCGCATGCTGAAGTTGGGCCAAAACCAGTCCGAGGCCGGTTTTCCTTTTAAAGTTGTTTTTCGTTTTTCTTCAAATTTTTGAATAGTGTCAAACTTTGCAAAATTCATAGAAATTCGAAAATAGCTTCAAAAATTCTGAAAATTTTTGTAGGGCCTTCCTATGAGTATGTGCATCCATGAAAAATTTGAAACTTTGATTTTGAGTAGTTCTTGCATGATTTAAAAATACAATCTTTAATTAAAAATGCATCTTCCATGATTTTTAGAAAATAAAATATATTTCCAAAATTCATGAAAATTTAATTGATGCCATTTTATGCTATGATCTATCTGTACAAAAAGTTTGAGATCATTTTGGCAAAGTTTATGTATTTGTTATTTTATGCTTTATTTATTTTATGTGTTTAAATATAATGTTTAGTGTAGAATGATTTAGGTTTTGTGTGACTTTTGGATTGTTTTGTGAATCTTGGGTCATATCATAATTAAGTGGTCCTTGAGAACTCCTTAGGCAATGGTGATGATATCTTGTAGAGTAGTTCAACAAGTTGATTTTGTTGGGTTGCAACTTTATCGTGAAGGAAAGTTGTACTCAAGTGTTTATCATTTTATGCATCCATTAAGCATCATATTTATACTTCATCATGCTAAAGCATGCATCATCATCTACGTGTAGAGTATACGAGAGTGAGATGGTTCTTGATGGTCGAGCTTCAAGAAGATCCATCCACCGATGATATCGAGGGTCAAGTATGACTTCGGGTGATTTCGTTAAGGAATCTAACTTTTCCCCGCAACACAGAGGCAAGCCCCGGTTTCATTAAACCCTTCCTTGATGTTTTAAAAGCTTTATATCACTTTTGCCTATGCTTTGTTGCATTAAGTAACTAGGAGTTGAGTGATAACCTAATTCCTGCATTCCCATTCTTGTTTATTTCAATACCATCCTTGATAACCTGTTTATTTCGAAAATGCTTAGTGAGGCTTAGTCCTGCTTAATTAGTTAAGCTTTTTCATCAAAATGTTTTGTTTGAGGAGATGGTACTGTTTTCGGAAAAGAAAGAGTTGTAGTGATGAATTTGAGATCGGACGGGGCGTAGGTTGAAAGCCGGGGGATACCTAGCCGTGCTTGTCCCGTGTTGATCGTTTAAGGACCATCCGTTGTTTGGCCCGAGTGAAATCGGGACTTTTTGAACGCATAAGTTCCGAGGCCGTTTGGGTCAATGGCACGCTCGACCAATCACCCCAGTCGACGAAACTAATCGCCACATGCCCCGGTAAGCGATCTCGGGGGTGTGCCAAATCGAGAACGGACAACCGCGACCGGGGAGTGGAGAGATGGCGGGAGTAGCATGTACCCACCCTACTTGGTCAAACCGTCATTAGGGCGGGGTAGGGAGGTGGAGTACTTGTGCTCGGTGGCGATGGACCCAGTCCGTTTTGGACGAACCGAGTGAGGGTTGATATATGCAAGCTTAAGTGCTACATATGTCGTGTGGTTAGGGATCCCCAATTTGGGTATAATCGGTTCATGAATCGCCGTTGCTTCTCGGAGAAGGAGACCCGATTCCCCGACCTTCATCGTAGTAAATGATAGAATATGTTTTTTGAGGAATGAGAGTTGGAATAAGAAAAATATGTTTGCTCTAGAATAAGATAACCTAGAGTATATGAGCTACTAATCAATTAAAAATATTGAAAGTAAGGATTCACTTATAGTAAGCTTTTCTCGCAAAAAGAGTCTTTGATTCTTGCTAAAACCTTACCTTGACTCCTAAGACCAGCATTCCCGAGTCTTCTCCCCTTTTCTTGGTCGGGTAAGTCTTGTTGAGTACTCCCGCACTTTCGGGGTTCTTTTGACCCTTGTTGCGGTGTTGACTCGTCTTTGTTAACGAGGGTTATGTCGGTGGGCACGACATGATCCGATTGTCTTCTAGTCTACTCAGCTTCCGCAAAATGAATTAAGTTAAGTTTACTCAAATGTAACTTACTCACATTTTGTAAAATTAATGTTATTATTCTTCCGCACTCGATTTATATTTTTGTAACAAATGTTGTAATGTTGTAGCTACTCCTTTGTTGATCCCGGTATGAGAATGGTGTAGTCGGGGTTTCCGATGACACTCGACAGCTTCTTAAGTTATTGGGTGCATCTGCACTTGCTGCCGCCGAGGTCTTTGGGACAATGACAGCGCAGGGGCCCGGTAATTAGGAGGTTCTGTTACACCGAGCTCCAACACCTCAACCCCAACGGGATCCTCCACATCTCGGCCTTCACCGTCCTATGCGAGGGGTGGTCGGGGATCGCGCCCGACCGGGAGTTGTTCAAACACTTCTTCCACGCGAAGGTCACGCCGCGACTCCGACGGTTTGAAGGAGGCCGTCCCCATAGGGTCGCATCGTCGCGCGGCCCGCCCGGCGTGAAGGAGAAGTACCCTACCTTCGTCTCTCGCTCATCGAACACCGGGTGGAGAGACGAATGGTTTTACTTGAAGAACGACGAGGAGCATCCCTTCCCGCAGTTCACCGGTGGGGTCTTCCTGGACTCCGACAAGCTGTGGTGGGAGACCCCCCATCCCAACCTGCTGCACCAGGTCAAGGACGTCGCCCGGAAGGTGGAGCTCCTCAAGCGTGCCAATCTCACGGAGCCTCTCCTCTACGCCTGGGCCCTGGGGCACGGAGTTGTCCCCCTAAGGCGGAGAGTTCTCCACATCTGGGAGATGGTCGAGGAGAAGAGGCCCTTTGATGGCACGGTGACCGCCGCGCCGCTTCCGGCCGACGAGGTGGAGTTCATCGTCCGTAGGGGGACCGGGAAGCCCTTCAAAATCCCGCCGACCCCAACGACATACCGATGGCACCGCCCGACGAGTCGACGCGAGGTCGGTGAGCTCTTTTTCCTCGTTTGTCCGATGATTGGGTCGATCTCGCCGAGTATGGGGGAGTCAATTTCCTTTGATTTTGCGGATCGGATCGGTGTACCTCGAGCCCCATCTCCCCGCCGGGCGAGGCCCGTTCCTTCTCGCAGTGTTCCACCGAAGCGCCCCCGCGCCGCCGCCGCCGCCGACGCTGAATCGCCAAAGGAGAGCGAGCCGCGGAGGTCGACGATGCGCCGCCGGAGACCCAAGAGCTCGCGGGTCCAGGGCGTCGAGGAGCGCGCGACGCCGTCGTCCCGGGTGGCTCCGACGACCTCGTCGGTTCGTCTGCCCGCAGTCGGTTCTCCTCCGCAGCCGGGCTCAAAGGAAGAGGGCTCCACCGAGCTCCGCCGGAGGACAAGAAGGACAAAAAAGAGGCGCATAGCCATCGGGTAAGTGTCCAAGCTTGCCATCCCCGCCGTCGCGTTAAATCGTCACCGAGCTTTTTCTCTTTCCTTGATGCTAACCTCGGCAATCTCTCGCGTTGTCTTACAGTGCGAAAGTTAAGCCCTTGGGACCTCCCAACCCCCTCAAGCGGCCCCCGATGCCCGACGTCGAGTTCGGGCGTCGACCCTCCTCCACCCGTCGTGCAGGCCCTTCGGGTGGTCGCTCCTCGAGCCCCGCGGAGGAGGGACGGAGTCGAGCCAGGTCCGGGGGGCGCCGCGGCGTCATCGTCGAGCTCCGTTCCGGTGACTCGAGCGATGGCGTCGCTGATCCGCCGCTTCCGCGGCTCGAGGACCGGCGCCAAGGATCGCTCCCATCGCGCAGTGCGGGTGGAGCTCGAGGTGATCAACCTCGGCTCCCCGAGCAGTGGAGGAGCGCGAGGATGTCCCTCGGACCCGACGCCCGTCGGCCACCGGGAAGAGATGGGGTCGATGCGTCCGGGAGCGGCGCGGACGCCTCGGTGAGGACGAGTCCCTACCCCCCGCCGCGGGGCGCGAGGAGGCGCCGAAGATACGAGCGTTAGCGATGCGGTTGCGGACGAACTCGGCGTGGAGACCGCGAGGCGGGAGGGAGCTCTCGAAGAAACGAGCGCGCGTCGTGGGTCGCCGTTGAGCTCGTCGGGGAGACTCGGCGCTAACGGAGGGTCCCCGGTGCGCCGCTTCGGGCCCCGTCACCCGTGGTGGACATCACCGAGCCTCGCCGCCATCGGGCACCGGTGACGAGGTTGCCGCCGGCGCATGGGTGACTCTCCGGAACACGCCCGACCCGGATCCGCGCCACACATCGTCGGACCGGGACGCCCGGAGACCTCGCTGGAAGCCGGGCTGCAAGCCGGCCGCGCGTCCTTCTCGTTGTGGTCGGCGGGGACGACGTCGCCCGTTCTGGCCGCCGCAGAGGTGCCTCCACTTCCCACGGAGAGGGGGCCGGCGTGCCTCCACCATATCATCGGGGTAAGGACTCCGCTTGCGTTCGCCCTTTGTCTGATTTTGAGCTCTTGACGCTGACTCGTTTTTTCATAGGATCTGCGGGATGCGGTGGTCGGCTTCAACCGCGTGGTGGAGGCTGGAACCGAGATTGAGGGTCTCTTGGGGCGGCTGGGCGTAGCCCGGTCCCACGCGAGTATGGGGCTCAGCCAAGTGTCCGCCGCGCACCGCGAGCCCGGCGGCGTTGACGACGTCGCAGAGCATATTCGTGAGGTCCGCGAGCATGCCGCCGCCGAGGCTCGGGAGGAGGTCGCCGACGAAGTCCGCCAGATGGAAGCGGCGGCGGTGAAGCGCGAGGAGGAACTCGTTGCCCGTAACCGCAAACAGCGTGAGCTCATGCAGAAGGAACTCGACGACCTCCGTCGAGCTTTGGAGGACAAGGAGCTCGAACGTTCAGCGCAGGAGCGTCGAGCTCTGATGCTGGAGAGGGAGCGCGACGCTAAAGGGAAGGCGCTCCAAGACCGCGAAGCCGAGCTGGAAGGTAAGCGCTACTTTCCGAACTCATTGTCTCCCCCCTTTTTTTGAGCGCTTAGGCTGATAGGTGGGTGTTTTAGTTTACGACCACGAAGCCGCCGATGGGTCGATTTTGTTTGGCGCTTCGGAGGCCGAGAGGATCCGGCTCGATGCCGAGAATCTTTCTCTGTGGGAGGAGCGAGAAGAACTTTATCAGGCGCTGGCATGTAAGGCGCTTCTCTTCTTCCTGCTTTGGATCTCATGATTTTGATTTGTTTACTCCTTTGCAGCCGAGAAGAAGAAGTCGGCGGGGTTGGCTCGGGAGCTTGAGGGGAAGGACCAGTCCCTGGCCGCCGCGGAGTCCTCGCTGACGCATACCCAGCTCGCGCTGGAGCAGAAGGAGAAGGACCTTCAACAGCGGACGCGTGACCTCGTGGCCGTGCAGAACGGTCTCCAGAAGGCGGCCGAGGAGCTCCGGTCCAGGGAAACCGAGGCCTCGGGTCTCTTGAGCGGGCAACGAAGGCGGAGGGCCGCGGCGCGGCGGCGCGGAGCGTGAGCACACCGACCTCGTGCTTCGATGTTGAGGCCGCCTCGCGAGGCCCTTGGAGTCGAGGAGGTGGAAGGGCCGGCGCACAGAGTGCTTCGCGCCCCGGCCGTGGTGAGGGACAACGCCCGTCGTGCCGTCCATAAGGCGCTGGCCGTGGTCCTCGCCCACTATCCTGAGATGCGGACCTCAACCAAGATAGTGGGCAAGGGCTGGCCCGAGCCGGCCGAGGTCGTCGAGCTGGATGACGTCGTCGCCACCGCGGAGGCCCGTTCGGAAAAGCTGTCGCGGAAGCTCTTCCGGCTTGCCGTCAAGGAGCTCGAGGTGTTCGAGCCTACCGCCGGCGAGGCAGGGGTGGAAACGGACTCGTCCGATGGTGAAGAGTAGGTCTGCGAGATTAGGAAGTCCCCGAGTTTGGGGTAAAGATGTAAATAAACCAAGTTATTTTTGCTTATGGGTTACTCATTTTGTCTTTCCTGTGATTGTGCTTCCGACTAGTTCATAAGTTTCTGAGCTTACATCTTATTGATTGAGGTAACGGGCCCTTTACTCGTTGGCCGCGGGGGCGCTAGAGCTCGTTGGGCAGGCGCGTCGGACCTCGCCGAGGATGTTGCTCAGGATCCTTCTAACTTGTCGGACTCGACGCTTACTGGGAAGACGGATAATGAGTGCGAGGTCGAGCTGGTCGAGCTCTTCCTCGAGTGCTCGTGTTTTTGCGAAAAAAGAGCTCGTAAAAAAGGTGGGGTGTGCGCCCCGTCCCCTATAGCCCCCGAGCAAAGGCGGGCCTTGCTGGAGGTAAAGGGCGGCCATTGCTTTAGCGGCCGTGTGAGAAATCGAATGCTTGCACATCTTTTCGCATCGAGGTGTGTCATTATTATTTGAATTCGTACAGAAGTGACATTACAAAATGCATCTAAGGGTAGAAGCGACGTAGTAAATTTTCGATGTTTCATGAGTTGACGAGCTCACGGCCACGGGAGTTCTGGATCTTGTACGAGCCTGGGCGGAGGACTAGGGCTGTCACACCTGGTTTTCCAAAGAATACCAAGTGCTAACTATATGTGTGCCCAGGAAGTCCACACGACACATATAGAGACAAATATGGAGAATATCAAGAACAATGCTTTATTATATATCGAATATAGATACAACAGGACTTACAACTATTACAAAGCATAGCAGAAACTATTCTATATCTACTCTTCGGTCTCCATACTCCACGAGGGACGGTTGGTCGGGGGAAGCACTCGCCTAGTACTCATGGACTCCTTTGGAAAACTCATCTCTTGATCCACCATCTGGTACCCATCCAGGATTTTCATTGGTGATACAACAAGCGTCAGCTCACCATGCTCAGCAAGTATAACATGAGGGGATGCAAGGCTCAAAAAGGTTAGACACGGCTGAACTGCGGTAAGCATTTTTAGTTGGTCGTATTTTATTAATTTAAACCTGAGTAACTAAGTTATGCTTAAGCTCCCAAGGTGAGAAGTATAATTATTATTATTATCAAGATTACTCATCATCCCAAACCATCCATAGAACCATCTATCTCGAAAAGGATCCAGGCCACTCGTGACCGTGAGCACGGCTGATATATCAGTTTGATCAAACTCTGCGCAGAGGTGTACACTTTCACCATGAGCCGTGATGCCCATTTGCCCGAGGCCCGTCGACCCCCTAACACTTCCAAGGTGAGTAGACAGGGTCTCACTACGAAGTCTTTTAAAGGTTCGTCTAACAAGTTAGTGGCCGCTAGGTTTCCGTGGCAAGTGTGTATAGGTGCAACCCTCGAGAGGCACATGTAGTCGCGGTACTGTACACACCAAGTAGGGGCGCCGCTATACACCCCAAGGCACACCCCTTTTGCGCCTTTTCGGTAACCACTAACAAGCTAGAAAAGGTCCTCATACTTGACCAAAGCCGCTGCCATGTAGCACTCATGGTTGTACTTGTAAGTCCCGGGTTGCCGCTTTAAGATTCAGTCCTTACGGAGGGCAGACTAGAGCACCCATAAAGGCCCAATGCTCTAGCCCCCGATATCCATGTTGCTAAAAGCATCCTTTTAACATTGATTCCATATATCATTAATCAAGATTAACATTAACTTTGGTGATTGCAGGCTAAGCGTAACTACCCATATGCATAACCCAAAGGTAACAAGGAATACAGATATCAAGTACTAGGTGAAGTCCTTAGCATCATATTAGACACATGCATATGAAAGTGATTAAATGATTATTGGGTAAACAAGGGGACTCATGTTACACTTGCCTCAAATAGTTCTCCAACTTGTCCAACTTTCCTTCTGGATCATCCTTATAGCCTCTTCTATCGATCGCAACAATCATCACAACCATCATAGACAAACCTAGAAGCAGTACATCACTCAGTATATATAGAACAAGACATAAAAGTTCAAAACGTGGGGCTGTAGCTACGTTCGTTGAGCGCAAAAACAACTAAAACAGGAGACACACTTTAAAAGATATGGAAGATCAAAGGTAGAGGCAAGGAGGATTAGGTGAATGATAGGAATGGAAAAAAAACATGATGGATACAGACTAACTTGGAAGATTTAAAGAGCACAAAGATGTATAGATGAACATATTTTGATAAGTGGCTGCACTAAGGTGAATTCTAGATCAAAGGGAAACACGATACGGTGATTAGGTGCACTGGTTGAACATGCCAAGTGGCGAACAACTGAGTTTATGATCACAAGGAGCATGGTGATATCAGAACCAAATGGTGATGCATTTTGTGGAGTGAATAGGTACTGTATGTAGTATGTTCTGGCAAAAGGACATAGTGTTTTCACCAACGATTAGCTGGGAAACACGATTACAAAAACAGGGTGTCTGCTGTTTTCTGGACAGCAGGAGTAGTAGATACTACGGCATCATTTTCTCATTCATTGTGGCACCTATGAACAGCCCAACTTGTGGAGACATGTGCAAGGATATCATGAACATGTTTATTTAAGGGCTTGGTGATTTGGGCTTCGGATTAGCAGGGAACGCCAACGCAATGCAGAACGGTACAGCAGCCAAGGCAGCAGAGTATTGAACACATAGACGATAATATCTCTGGCATTTTAACTCATATGACCAAGGCACTTTACAGGGGCATGTTCAAGGATGTTATACACTCTTTGGTCAAAGGGTTTGGTGATAGGAGCTCTTGATCACTGGGAACGCGAATGCCAACCGACAGGAACTCTGCTGCGAGGCAGCAGGGACAGCAAGCACAGAAATAATTATATCTCTTTGATCTTGGATCCTATGAACATGAGATTTCTGAGCTGTGTGCAGGTACATAATACATATGTGTATCAAAGGAATTGCAACACGGAGGTGCGGATTGCTGGGAACATGCTTGAGAACCAGCAGCAATGCTGCTGTCCGCAATGGACAGTGACATGATCGCAAGGAACTTAGACGTAATTTGATCAAAACTGAAGATAGACACATGTATTGCTGGGAGGAACATGAAAACAATATGGGGAGGTGATAGAGGTCCTCACATCATGGTTGGCAGCAGTTGGAGATGAAGGTGATGCCAGCCCAACATCAATTACAGTGACGATAGGGCCTGCGATCAACAGGACAGCACCGAATCCACTTTAGAGATGATCTACACCACATGAGAGATCAAAGCGATAAATGAGATGTGCAAGATCAGCAAGATCAGATGGGGAATAGGTTGGGGCGACCTTACTACTGTGAAGGTCAGCGGCGGTGGCAGCACCATGATGTATGGCGATCGACGGAGCTGCTGCGATTCCGCTCGAAGACGATCTGCGATGTGTGAAGGAAATCAAGAGGTGGATGAGAGGGGCATAGAGGAAGAGGAAGGGACGTCCATGGCAAATGGGGAAGAAGGAGAGGAGAGGATGCGCATCTGTTCTGTAGGGAGGGGGGTGAATATGCATGGCTGGTTTCATTAGCTATTCACACCTGCAGTTAGAGAGTTGTAAGGAGAATAAAATGGGGCATGTAAAGGGAATTAAAGGAGGCACATTGCTGTAAATTTTTGCATGGGAGGAAGGATTCGGCAGCAGGAGGATGAGAGAGGGCGACCAGGGAGTGGTGTCCATCTGCTGTGCGTGATGGATGGAGAGAGGAGAGAAGATATGGCTGCTATTTCTGCATGGATGCATGCAATTGAAGGGAGAGCAAAACCGAGAGAATTGAAGAGAGGTTTATGTCCAAGGGAATTAAGGGAGAAGGAACTTGATGCTGCTGTTATTTTTAGAAGAGGGAGAGAGAATGCGCCATGGGGAAGACAGGAAGAACAGAGAGGAGGCATGCATCTACTTGTGCGTGAGGAGAGAAGGGGAAGGGAATGGCTGCTGTTATGTGCATGTTTGCAATTGAAGAGAAAGGGAATAAAGGGTGTTGTTAAGAGAGGAATATTTAGAGATGTGATCAAAAGAAATTAAGATAGGAAACTTTATGTGTTGCTGTTATTTGCTTGAGAGAAAAAGGGAGCAGGCAACAACAAGATATTTTTTGTATTTTGCATGAGGAAGGGGAGAGAGAGAGGCCGACATTGTTTAGGAGGAGGGAGAGGATGCGGCATACGAGAAGAGAGAAGCTGGGCTGCTATTTTAGCAACAACATGCATGCTATAAAAAGGATGGAGTAAAGGAGCACATACAAGTGACATGGGAAAGAGGAATGAATATGTGCCTATATTTTTGCATGTGGAGTAGACAGTGGCGTGAGTGCAGCAGGAGCAAGTGACCAGAATTAGTGGGAGGAAGAAAAGATTGGCCTGAAGAATTCATGGACACCAAAATAACTGAGAGCTCGAGAAAGAAAAGAAAGGAGATAAAGAGAGAACATGTCATGCTATTTTGAAGGATGACGAGCACAAGACTTGATTGAGCTTTAGACATTTGTTTGGTATTTGAGGTGATGAAGGTGAGAACAAACCCTAGGCGCATTTGAAAACATTTAAATTCATTTTACATACATAAACACTATGCAAAGGCATGAATGCAACAAACCATCAAATTAAATTGCAAAATTTTAGAAATTCACACTTTTTCACTATCTAAAATATCAGCAACGTAACTAAAGTTTACAAATTTTAGAAAATAATAAAATCATTTATTGTTATTTAGTGTATTCTACATCACATCCCAAAATTGAAATTTTAGGGTGCGACAAGGGCGATGGTGAACGGTCCTTCCCAGGGCACAGAGAGCTTGTGTTTCTCCTTCGTGCTCTGTACTCGCCGTAGGACTTGGTCGCCGACTTCAAAGGCTCGCCCTCGGACGTGGCGGTCGGTAGTAGCGGCGATCGACCGCTGGTACTTGGTCTGAATGCGCAACGGCGACCTCACGGGCCTCTTCGAGCTGGTCTCAGCGGCGTCTTCAAGTGAGGTCTGGTTGCGCCGCATCGTTGTACGCTTGAACTCGCGGGGCGCGCCGTAGTCGAGGTCGATGCCGAGCACGGCTTCGTGAGCCGAAGACGAGGAAGAAGGGGTCCGCCCCGTGGGCTCGCTTGGAGTAGTCCCGAGGCTCCATATGATCGCGGGGAGCTCGGTGAGCCATCGCCCTCCGAATTTATCCAGCCTTTTTGAAGATTCTTGGCTTCAATCCTCGCAAAAATCAAGCCGTTGGCATGTTCGACCTGCCCGTTCGTCCTCGGGTGGCTGACGGAGGCCCGCCACGCGAATGTTGTAGTCGTCACACCACCGAGGAAAATTTGCCCGGTGAAGTTGGTGCCGCTGTCGGTGATGATCGAGTTCGGTACGCCGGCGGTGGATGATGCCGCCGAAGAACTTGACCGCCTCCCCGCGATCTCGTGCGTGAGATGGGCATCACCTCGATCCACTTAGTGAACTTATCGATAGCGACGAGGAGGTGAGTGAAGCCCCCGGGCGACCTTGCGAAGGGACCGACCATGTCGAGGCCCCAGACCGCGAAAGGCCAAGTGATGGGGATCGTCTGGAGGGCCTGAGCCGGGAGGTGCGTTTGCTTGGCGAAGAACTGGCATCCCTCACAGCGGCGTACGATCTGGTTGGCGTCAGCGACGGCGGTCGGCCAGTAAAAACCTTGGCGGAATGCCTTGCCTACCAGGGCTCGTGGAGCCGCGTGATGTCCACATTCGCCGGCGTGGATCTCTCTGATGAGCTCGTGCCCCTCCTCGAAGGTGACGCAGCGTTGGAGCACCCCAGACGCGCCCCTCCTGTAGAGCTCGTGCTCGATGACGACGTAGGACTTGGCCCGACGGGCGATGCGCCTAGCTTCTTCCTTCTCCACAGGGAGCTGGCTATCCCGTAGCCACGCTAGGATGGGGAGCCGCCAGTCGGGCCTTGGGGCTTCACGCTCCGGGGTCGCAAGGACCCCGGAGCCGACGAGGTTGACCTCTGAGTCGGTCTCCATCGGCGAGCTCGAGCTCGAGTAGTCCTCGGCCTTGGTGGGAGAGGGCACAAACGGGGTCCCCGACGGGTCCGTGCGCGGGTTCGAGCCCTCCCCTTCAAGCCGGATGGAAGGTACGTACTGGTCGTGCGCGAACACGCCGGGCGGGACCTGAAGTCGATCGGAAGCGAGCTTGGCGAGGACGTCGGCGTCGCTATTGAACTGGCGACGGATGTGTTTGAATTCGAGCCCGTCGAAGCGTTCTTCGAGCTCTCGTACTTTTGCGGAGTACGCAATCATCCTCGGGCTGACGCAGTCTGCTTCCTTCGTGGCCTGGTCCGCGACGAGCTTGGAATCTCCCCTGATTTCGAGACGCTTGATGCCGAGCTCGGCGGCGATGCGCATACCGTTCACCAAAGCCTCATACTCGGCAACGTTGTTGGAGGCGGTAAAGTGAAGGCGGATTGAGTACCTCATGCGCACGTTGCGCGGTGAGACGAAGACCAGGCCTGCTCAGGCGCCGTATTTCTTCACGGAGCCGTCGAAGTAGAGTGTCCAGTACTCGACGTCGTCGGGTCTTGGTGGCAGCTGTGTCTCCGTCCACTCTGCCACAAAGTCAGGGAGGACCTGAGATTTGATGGCGTCCCTCGGGGCGTATGAGATGTCCGACCCCATGAGCTCGACTCCCCACTTGGCGATGCGTCCTGTGGCCTCGGGGCTGCGGATGATCTCGCCGAGCGGAAATTTGGAGACGACGGTGATCGGATGGGCGTCGGCGTGTCGTGTCGTGAGCTTGCGGCGCTGCGGATCGGAGCGCCAGGGCGAGCTCGAGTTGGGGTACCACGCCTTCGTGTCGGAGAGGACTTCGCCGACGAAGTAGACCGGTCGCTTGCACGCCGGCGCGTGGCCTTCTTCCTTTCTTTCCACTACGAGCACCGTGCTCACCACCTGTGAAGTGGCCGCAATGTACGCGAGCATTGGTTCGTCCGCGGCGGAGTGAGTATGGGCGGTTCGCCAAGAGTTCTTTCAAGGAGTCGAGCGCGGATCGGGCCTCGCTGGTTCAGCGGCGCGCTCGACTTTCTTCGGGAGCTTGTATAGCGGAGGGCTCCGTCGCCTAGCCGAGCAATGAATCCGCTAAGGGCGCCAAGCACCCCGTAAGCTGTTGTACGCTCTTGACGCTCTTGATGGGGCCCATGTTGCGGATGGCCTTGATCTTCTCGGGGTTGGCCTCGATGCCGCGCTCGGACACGATGAAACCCAGGAGCTTTCCTCGGGGGACTTCGAACACGCATTTTTCGGGGTTGAGCTTTACCCCAAACTCACGAAGCTTGCTGAAAACTTCTTTGAGATCGGGGATGAGTTCTCCCGTGCGCTTTGTCTTGACTACGATGTCATCGACGTACGCCTCCACGCGTTTTCCGAGAAGCTCTTTGAAGACTTTCTGCATGCACCTTTGAAAAGTGGCGCCGACGTTCTTTAGCCCGAAAGGCATAGTTACGTAGCAGAACGCGCCGAAGGGAGTGATGAAGGAGGTGGCGAGCTGATCGAGCTCGTTCATCGCGATTTGATGATAGCCGGAGTATGCGTCAAGAAAACAGAGCGTCTCGCACCCGGAGGTGGAGTCAACGATTTGGTCGATGCGCGGCAAAGGAAACGGATCCTTTGGGCATGCCTTGTTGAGACTCGTATAATCAACACACATTCTCCATTTCCCATTCTTCTTCTTAACTAGTACAGGGTTGGCTATCCACTCGGGATGGTACACCTCCTTAACAAAGCCCGCCGCTAAGAGCTTATCTATTTCCTCGGCGATTGCCTGCCGCCTACCGTCGTTGAAGCGTCGGAGCCGCTGCTTCACCGGCCGAGAGCCGGGCTTGATGTTTAAGGAGTGCTCGGCGACTTCCCTCGGTATGCCGGGCATGTCCGAGGGTCTCCACGTGAATACGTCGAGGTTCACGCGGAGGAAGTCGATGAGCTCGTTTTCCTATTTAGGAGAGAGCTCGGCATCGACGCGAACGGTGCGCCCTTCCTCGTCGACCTTCACCGTCTTGGCGTCTTCGTCCGGCTCGAAGGATCCCGCCGCCTTCTCGAGCTCAACGGAGGAGCTTGCCACCTTGCTGGACGCGCTCGCGGCCTTCTTCAGCTCGGTGGAGTCCTCTGCGCGCACCCACGCTAGCATCTCGGGGATGAGCCTCTCCGACTCGATGAGGGCGTCGGCGTACTGCACGGCCTCCTTGTCGCAGTTGAAGGCGCGCTCGAAGGTGGAGTTGACGGTGATCACGCCCTTCGGCCCGGGGATCTTGAGCTTGAGGTACGTGTAGTTGGGAACGGCCATGAACTTCGCGTAGCACGGCCGCCCCAGCAAGGCATGGTAAGCGCTCTTATACGGGAGCACCTCGAAGGTGAGCACTTCCTTGCGGAAGTTGTTCGGGTCGCCGAAAGTGACGGGGAGGTCGATCCGACCGAGCGGAAACGCCTGCTTCCCCGGCACTACCCCGTGGATGGGGTCCGTGGAGGGTCGGAGTCGAGCTCGCGTGATGCCAAGAGCCTCCATGGTGTCGACGTAGAGGAGGTTGAGGCCGCTTCCACCGTCCATCAGCACCTTGCCGAGGCGCTTGGTGCCGACTATGGGATCGACGACGAGAGGGAACCTCCCCGGATGTGGGACGTGCACGGGGTGGTCCTTCTTGTCGAAGGTGATCGGGGCCTCGGACCACTTGAGGTAGGAGGGCGCCGCGGGCTCGTGAAGAGGACTTGTGGCGCAGAGCTTCGGCGGCGCTTGGACTCGTACGCTGGTGGGCCACCGAAGACGACATTGACGGCGCCGTCCTCGAAGAAGACGTCCTTGTCGCCCGCTTGATCGTCGAACTCGCCATCGTGGTGCTCGTCGCCCGCGGCCTCTCCTTCCCCTGCGCCGGCTACAAACTTTCGCGAGAGCCTGCGGTCCCCCTCGAAGTTTGTGCTTGACCGGGCCCTCGTGGTTGGGGCAGGGCAGGTCGAGCTTCTTCTCGAAGAAGTCCTTGGGAGCACCGGGCTTCGCGGCCTTGGCACCCGGCTTCTTCTTTTCGGCGACCGCGACGAAGTCATCCTCGCCGCGCCTGCGCTTGTTCTTGTTCTTCTTCTTGGGTCGCGAGCTTGAGCCTTCGCCGGCCTCATCGGCGGCCTTCTCCTTGCCCTTGCCCGTGGTGCCGTGGAGGACTGCGGAGATAGCCTCTTCGCCCCCGGCGTGGTTCGTGGCGAGGTCGAGGAGGTCCTTCACCGTCTTGGGCTTGCGTGTGCCGAGCTCACGGATGAGCGTCTCGCAGGTCGTGCCGAAGGTGAAGGCGGTGACGATCTCGGCGTCGGTGGCGTCGGTGAGCTCGTTGCAGAGCTTGGAGAAGCGCCGGATGTAATCGCGCAGCTCGTTCCTCCGCCGCTTGCAACTGCGGAGGTCCCACGTGTTGCTCGGGCGCAAGTAGGTCCCCTGAAAGTTACCAACAAAGACATCGCGGAGGTCGCGCCAGCTGTCGATCATACCTGCGGGCAGGTGCTCGAGCCAGGAGCGAGCCGTGTCGGCGAGGTATAGGGGGAGGTTGCGAATGATGAAGAGCTCGTCGTCGGCTCCCCGCCGACACGCGAGGCGGTAATCTTCGAGCCAGACGCTGGGGTCCGTCTCCCGCTGTACTATACGGGCGGAGGTCGGGCTCGGAAGCGGCCGAGGAACGGCGCGTCGTGAACCCGGGCCCGAACACCGGGGCCTCCTCCCGTCCGGGGTGGAGCTCCCCTCGCGCTCCGCCTCGAGCCGGGCATCACGTGGTGAGGGGAGCGCCGCCGCCGCCTCGACCTCGGGGCCGGACTGCGGCTACGGTCCTCCCGATCGTCCGTAGCGGCGCCCCTCCTCTTGCCGTGGGACCCGGCCGGGCGGTCGCCGCCTCGCTCTGTCGTTATGCGACGGTCGCGGGCCCGACGTCTGGCGCTTCCTTCGCGCCTCCGCGGCGTCGTCATGCGTCGAGGGTATCCCGGGCGTCCCCGGTTCTCTCCCACCGGCCGACGCTGCGTGGACACGCGGAGACTCTCCTCGGTTCGCCTCCGGTTGGAGGAGGCCTCATGCTCTTCCCGAGACGCCTATGCGACTCCGAAGCTCTCCACCGCCGCCCGCGGCTCTCTCGATGAGGGATCACAACCGTTGGTGGAGCCTTCGAGCCTCGGGCGCCTCGGGCTCGGGGAGCTCGTGGAGGAGCCGGTGGCCGCCGCGAGGTCTCGCGTCGCCCGCCCGAAGACGGGCGGTTGTTCACCGGCCTCGTCGATGCGGCGTCGCATCTCCCGCCCTCGAGCTCGCACCCGCCGACGACCTCCCACCTCCTCGAGGAGGGCGTCGCGTTCGCGCGATCTCACGCCGCCTCCTCGAGCTCATCGAGATGCTCGTGCACCCGCTTTAGCGCCGTCGAGCGAGCCGCCGAAGTCTCGACCCCGAGTGCGCCGGAAAGCTGTGGGAGGACTCGCCCTCGGGCCGCCGGGTGGCGGTGCCGCCGTCGCGTCGGCACATGTAGCACTCGCGTGTGGGGTCGACCCTGCGAGGCCTCAGCCGCCCAGGGCCGCGGTCTCGAGACCGGTCGCCCAAGCTCGATGCCATACTTCCCCGTGCAAGAAGAGTTGTCCCCGGGTACATCTCGCCGTAGGGCCGCGAGGAACTCGCCGAGGGAAAGCGGCTCCCGCCCCGCGCGCATCGCAGACGACATTGGCGGTGGAGAAGGTGACGCCGCGAAAGAGCTCCCGAGTCGGCTCGGGTGGCGGATGGATGTGCGGGAGCAGGTCCGCGATGGCGACGAAGAAGTGGTCGGCCGCCGCCGTACGGGGCTCGCCGAGCCGAAGTCGAATCCCGGCCGGAGCGCACGCAAAGACGGGCGGCGCCGGGCGGCGCCGCGGATGAGGCGGGCGCGTCATCTCGTCCCCGCACTATCCGAGGGAAGGTGGTTCGACGAGGGAGCCCCTCGAGTCTAGTGCGGCGAAGTCCGTGGTCCCGGCCGCGCACGGTGGCCGGACGCCGGACGGTGGTGAAGGGAGCCATCGGCGGTGAACGCCACACTAGCGCCGCCTCTACCTGGCGCGTGCCAACCGCCGTGGTCGTATACCACGGTCCACAAAGAACCGCCCGGCTAATGTGTGCAACGATGGCCTAGCTCAAGAACAATGACACGATGATTTATACTGGTTCGGGGCTATCGAGCACCCTAGTCCAGTGTGTGGCACTATCAGAGCTCAAAGTGCTCGTATCGGGGCGAATACAAGCTGGCGAGAGAGGGAGATAAGCTCCCAAGTCTCAATGTGATGAGTGGAATCGAGCGATGTGTGTGTGTGCTTTCTGTGTGCAAGAGAGCTTGCCCTCTCCTGGTGGCCGAGCCCTCCCTTTTATAGTCGTAAGGGGAGCTCACAGGGGCCACCGGCGAGAGGGTCTTAGAGATAGAAGGAATACAAGTTTGGGGGTGAAGAGGAAAAGTTCCCCTCCAATGTCGGGCACGCCGGGTTGTCCGGGCGTCTTGCTGCCGCCGCCCTATTCCCGTGCACGCCACGGGTCGTCGTAGAGTAGAATAGGGCGCCTCCGTATCTCGATACGTTGTATCGTGCGGGTGACGAGCTCGGAGCTCGTCGGCCGGGCGTGAGCGGGGGCAATAAGCTCGTCCCGCCGCCACCGTGCTTCTTGCGTCCTACCGCCCGTCAGGCACGCGCCGCCGCCCGCGGGCGAGATCACAGAGGCGCCGCCTTGCATTAAATGCTCGTACTTGGGGTCGCAGGAAAATGTGTGGCCAGGAGAGCTCGATGTAGAGCTTCGACTTCGTCCGTCGAGGTCATTCTTGTCGCGTGGTGGTTGTCTTTATGCTTGTCGTTACTTGGCGTGGTCCGACAGCCTCCCGGTGCCTCGCGTGTGGTCGCCGACGGTCTCTCATGGCACACGAAATCTGGTCGTAGACCGCGGCGCCGGCCGTGTAGCCGCGATGTTGGGCTCTAACTGTTATGTCCCGGATTCTCCCGATCGCCGGGTTGGTGCTCGGGAGCTCGTCCAAACGGAAAGGAGCTCGTCGTCCAGCGGAGCTTCGTCATATCCCCGCGCTCCTCGGGAGCTCGCTCGAGACGGAACTTTTCCGGGACGAGCTCGAGCTCGTCCCCTCGGGCCTGGCGTCCCGCGAGTTCTCGTTCGAGGTGGGGATACTCGTTGTCGGGTCTCGACTTCCGCCGCGCAGTGTCGCCCCATGGCTAACGAGCACGTCCTCCTTCCAATACCCGGTTAGGGACGGATTAGGATGATTGACCTAGTCTGAATATCTCGGTCCCACACCACCGCCGTATAGAACTTCGAGATAATCAAACAATTAGCAGGCAAGGTGGGAGATGTGGTCACGGTGGAGATGAAGATTGTGTCTAGTGGAAGAGGTGATTTTTACAGGGCTAGGGTTAACCTGGATGCATCCAGGCCTTTGGTCCGCTTCATCACACTGTCACCTGAGGGGTGTGCAGCTATGCGCCTCCAAGTGAAATACGAGAAGATGCCTCGGTTTTGCTTCCACTGCGGCTTGATGGGCCATGCTCATCTTGAATGTGGTTCGGGAGAATTCAAGGAAGAGGAGCTGCAGTTCGGGGACCGGATGTTGGCCGATGGAAACTTCCGGGCGCGCGGTACTCCCGCTTCGCCGGTGGAGAACCGGCAAACCAACAAATCCCGTGAAGAGAAGAGTGTACCCGGGGACCGTAGAAGGATGCGGGGAAGGGGTGGTCGCTTTACGGGTGGACGTGATGGAGTTTGGAGGGAGAAGGAGAAGGATGAGACGGCTGCGAAAGAGGACAGTGCAGGCTCAAGGAAGAGAGGGTCCATGGAGGCCGGTCTGAGTGGTGATGATGTCGAGGATTCGGCAACGAGTCCCCTGAAGCCATCACATCAGCATGCTCAGCAAGAAACCGAAGCAAAGAAGAAACTTTTTGCTGAAACTGAGAAGGGGGCGACGGGTATCCCACCCCCACCTCCCGAGTATGTGTCGCCGAGAGGCAAGAAGAAGGCGAAGAGGTATGGGAACGGCCGCAAGAAGGATGATGCATCGGCGGCCTCCGGTGAGGAGGACCGCCAGGAGCAATGAGTTGCCTCAGTTGGAACTGTCGCAGCCTGGGCAATGCCGCGACAGTCAAGGAGCTTCGCGATTTGGCGAAGAAATATGCCCCGACCGTGCTTTGTGTTCTTGAAACTCAGGTTCATCGTGCACGGGTAGAAGGTCTTAAAAGCACTCTAGGTTTTGATAATGCTTTTGCTGTAAGTAGTTCAGGACGCAGTGGTGGTCTTGGCATCTTTTGGAACAATAAAACTAGATTGGAAATTTTACCGTACTCTCAGTATCACATTGACACTATCATCACTGAGGGTGGGGGTGATCCCTGGCGACTCACTTGTGAATATGGTGAGGCCCAGGTTCCGGAGCGCCACAAGACGTGGGATATGTTGAAGTTTATCCGCTCTTCGTCGGCACTACCGTGGGTATGCATTGGAGATTTCAATGAAGTCCTCCTTCGTTCAGAGCATGAAGGGACGCAGGAGAGGAGTTGGAGCCAGATTGCAGGCTTTCGAGAAGCTATTGATGTGTGTGGCCTGATTGATCTAGGCTTTGAAGGGCGTCCATGGACGTACGAGAAGCGGGTCACAGAGGCTCCTACCGCCGTGCGGCTTGACCGTCTTACCGGCATGCACGAGATCGGTGCTCACGCTACCCGCTAGCATCGGTGCACCACCTCAACTCGGGCGGCTTCGCACCACGGCCCGATCGAGCTCGGGTGGGCAGCAAGGATGGGACCGGGTACTACTCAAACGAAGAAACAGTTCGTATGAACTAATGTGGGAATCGCATGCTGGTTTCCGTGACACTCTTTCTCAGGTTTGGAAGGACCAACCGCCAACACTTAATCTCGAGGGACTGCTCAAGAAGGTCTCTTATATATCAAGTATTTGGGCGGCTGGGAGAGAACTACCTTTGGCAATGTCAAGAGAGAGTCAAGGTGTTGAATCAAGACTTGGACCGCCTCCGATCGGAGCCCCACAGATTGGAACCATCTTATGAAGAAATCAAGGTTGTGGGACGTGGATAGTGGAGCTCAATTATCGTGAGGAGGTAATGTGGAAACAACGGTCACGTATCTCGTGGCTTTACGAGGGTGACCGAATACCCGTTTCTTCCACCTACGTGCATCTCAACGAAGGAAAAGAAATAAGATTCAAAAGTTGAAGATGGAGGATGGTAGCTTCACGCCCAGGATGAGTCGGTCATGGCATCCATGACGTCCGACTTTTATAGGACCCTCTACTCATCGGAGGGGCGGCGCATTAATCGAGCTTTTGCTTGACTCGGTACCGGTGAAGGTAACTGGGGCGATGAACGATATGCTGCTCAAACCGTTTGGGTCGGAGGAAGTAAAAAAGGCTCTGTTCGAAATGTTCCCAACCAAAGCCCCAGGCCCGGACGGATACCCAGCACATTTTTTCCAGCGTCACTGGGACCTCTGTGGCGAGGAGGTTACTGCGGTGGTGCTGCGTGTTCTGCGTGGTGATGATGACCCAGCAAAGATTAATGACACCAACATTGTGCTCATCCCGAAAGTTGACAATCCTGAAGAGCTGGGGCAGTTCCGTCCTATCAGTCTATGTAATGTGCTTTACAAGATTGCATCAAAGACGGTTGCAAACAGGCTCCGGTCCATCTTGCCAGAAGTTATATCTGAGGAACAGTCGGCCTTTGTACCGGTCGGCTAATTACTGACAACATAATTACAGCCTACGAATGCTTGCATTATATGAAGAAAAAGCGAGCCACAGAAAAATCGTTTACGTGCATTGAAGCTGGACATGAGGAAAGCTTATGATAGGTTGGAGTGGGAGTACCTACAACAGATTATGATCAAGCTAGGTTTCCACCGTTTGTGGGTTAATATGATAATGAGGCTAGTTAAGTCGGTCTCGTTTTCAGTGATTTTGAATGGGAATAAATTGGAAGGGTTCAAACCATCCAGAGGTATTCGTCAAGGGGATCCAATTTCTCCGTACCTGTTCTTATTGGCAGCAGAGGACATTTCGTGCCTTTTAAAATCTAATTCTCGGTCATCAGGACTCATGGGTATTAAAGTGGCCCCGTCAGCCCCGACGGTAAGTCACTTACTCTTCGCAGATGACAGCCTGCTGCTTTTCAGCCCTTTTAAAATCTAACTAGTATAATGCCCGTGCTAACATATTACGGTTTTATTATTTAAAAAATGTACATTAAATAACCAAACAACAATATTTTTCCCATACACACAATTGTATATGACCATATACATAATGCAGAAAGCATAACAAGGCATAATAAGTCATATCTCGCCTCAAGCCTCAACCACTAACTTATTATTTGCTAAATTCTCCCCGTGCTAACACACAGTGGCATCCGGCAAGACAGGTGCCTCGGTCCCTTAGCCTAATCAAGACAGGTACAAGTGCCACCAAGGAATTCCCGCAATTCATTGAGCAGTTTATTACAAGCATTGTCCATAAGCATTTGGTATATACTCTTCCTGAGAGAGTAGTCTTCCAAGAACAATCTTCGCGAGATCTTGTTTTGCATGGTACCCACTGCTGGCATAACAAGTGCTAAGTTTGTTTCCTTTCAAATCAGTGAATAAACCAAAAAAAGATACCTTTTTGGCTCAGCACCAGCAAGACCAAATCTAGCAATCCTACTGCTCTTCATTGTCTTTACCATGTGTTTCCAGCACAAATTTATTGGTTAACTATTACACATGAAAAACAATACGTCTGAAAAGTTCAAAATTGAAAATGAAGGCTTTTTAGTGCAAACTGAATCAAATCAGAATGAAATATTTGCATACACTCTACTAACCTGAATTACTTATTGCACTCATCTCGAAAACAAAATTAATTGTTGTAGTACCCGTATGGTCACCGAACCTCTCTCCTCATAATAACAAATAAGGAAGTAGGATCAAAACACCTCTTTCTCGAGGACAGTTCCATATCTGCACAGAGCTTTGCAAGAATAAGTCGTAAGAACAACCTAGAGAAGAAACATACAACTGATTGAATATCTCAAATGACAATCTGACCAAGCAAAATCACAAATTCCAAGAGCTAATGTTTTTGGAGCCAAGACTTCATTCTCACCTTAAAGAACTCATGTACATTGTACTCTGATAATCAGTGATACCAAGAATAAAGATCAACAGTACAAGGTAGTGAGAAAAGGTACCAAGAACTGCAAGCAAGATGAACAGTACAAGGTAGTGAGAAAAGGTCAACCATAAAAGACAAAAATGATGCTACTTCCTTGGCTAGATAAGTAATTTAGTGGTAAGAAAGTATCATAACAGCCGGCTTACTAAATCAGAGTATCACAACATTTTTTTGTTTAACACCAGAGTCTTCATATAGTATAGTTTTTCTTGTACCCAGAAAATTGCTTTTGTCTATAGCACAGTTCTTATATGTACTGTGATCTGATGAACATCATGGTATGATGATCGACCAACTTTGCTTCAAAACCTCCAAGCAAGAAAATCAATAAATCTGTATGCTAGTCTGGCATGTTTGAAAAATCTGGAAATACATGAGATTTTAGGATTTTGTTGAATTTATCTCAGCTCTGTTATCTTGGGTGAAATAACTGCAAAGGAACAAATAAGGTGTTGTTTGTTATCTCACCTAACGAGTGCGCTATGATTTCTGAGTTGCCATGTCTTCCCTTTTTATCAGCTAGCAACTTGCAAAACCAATCTGAGGAAGATGCAATGACCAATGGTTGGTTGTTTCTTTTTTTCTACCAAAATGTAGTAATAGATTCTATACAAAAGGCAAAGCCTGCAGGGAAACATAAGACTGCATAATGCAGGATTTAGCTTATATGAAACAAAAGCATGAACCTCCAATGTCCTTACCTCTAAGCTCCTTGAAAAGCATGAAAAGGTCGCAGCGAAACATGAAAAATATCACGCCTTAGTTGATTGCAATGCTTTTATTATTCTCCTCAGCCATGTAGCAGTTTCTGTTTCAAAGCTAAGCTGGTCAACCAGTACTGAATGTCCTACTCCAGGTACACAAGGCTTTGCATTCAAATGGATGGTCCTCACTCTAAGAAAGATTCACCATCTTCGATTCCCTAACCAATTCAAACATTAATTAAAATCAATCAGTTTTTATCTAATTTTAATGTCACACACAAGTAGATATCAGAATAAATTTGACAAATCCAAATTTTTAGTAGATAAACACTTTCAGATTTAAATATTAAGTCAAAGAAATGTTTATCATCACTGAGTAAAGATGTTTTTAACATTGCATACACAACTTTGTAAGGGAAATCTCACCTAGCAATATAAACACCAGGACCATCTTCTGGCAAAAACCCAAGTGCACGGGCTGATGAATGAGGTTCCTGGATAATGCATCCACACCAATTAACCTTCTGGGTTGTACCACTGCTGAATAAGCCATGAAGAGAAAGGTCTAATCTACCTTCTTTTCAGAATTGCATTGCGTGTATGAACTATTAAGTAATAATAACCTCATGATTACTTTTGGTTAAAAATTAGGTACACCGACACACACAAATGTAACTGCCAACTGGTCAATTAAGATCTTAATCAAAGAATGTCAGAGTTCATTTAATCAAGGCGATTACTATTATAAGAGCAAACAAGCTTTGAATTTGGTTTCAAGCTATATCCACAAACTTGATGAAGACATGAAAGCTAGTGGCTAGAGCTACCTGAATCAAGATATGGATGGATGATTTCTCCCGGAGCAGCTCACGTAACTATGGTAGTAACCAACCGTAAAAAATTTGGGATTCAAAACAAATATAAACACAAAAGAAATTTTCCATCCAGGCGTACCTGGATCTGCACCCAAGATCCACACAGTCCCTACTGCGGCCATGGGACTGGCCACCGGGAGTTCATGAGAGTGAGCCCCATCCCTACATACCGTTGCCGGTGAGGATCTGCGCACAGCTCGGATCTGCGACCAACCATTGCCTGGATGCCGGCGTCCAGCGTGGCCTGGGGCCGAAGTCCAGTGCCCTGATCGCCTGCCCTGATGATACTCCGTGGGGGAGATCGCTGGCGCATTATTGGTCAGTGTCCGTCGCCGCCGCCCCGCACAACCCTACCACGGCGGCCGGCCGCCCTGCTCGTCCCACGCGCGCCGAGAACCACGACCAGGCACGAGCACGGAGAACCACGACAGGGCGGGGTAGGAGGCGGCGGGCGACCATGACGACGGCGGAGAGCGGGAGAGGAGAAGTCAGAGTTGCGTGGGAGGAGAACAAAGTCATGTGGGGGATCAGGGGTGTCGGGTAGATGGAAATTGGAAAGCCCGAGGCCCCGCGCGCGATCACCGGAGCCAGGACGCGGAGTGACGCGCGGGTGGGAGAGGGATGTCCATACATTTGATCTCGACCGTTCAATCGGTAATGAGTAATGAGAGAGAAGGTTGAGAGGCAATCCGAGTCGTTTATTTGGATGGATTTGAATGAATTTGAATGAGGGATAAGTTGGTGCATTAGTAGGGTAGATTCTCGGTCATCAGGACTCATGGGTATTAAAGTGGCCCCGTCAGCCCCGACGGTAAGTCACTTACTCTTCGCAGATGACAGCCTGCTGCTTTTCAGGGCAAATAGGGAGAATGCGGAAACTGTGAAGGATGTTCTGGATCTTTATTGTCGTGCATCTGGGTAGCAAATAAATTTGGATAAATCATCTATACATTTTGCAAAGGGATGCAGGGCATGTGTCAGAACTGAATTAAAGGGAATTTTACAAGTATCCAATGAAGCTTTAAGCGAACGATATTTGGGAATGCCGACCGATGTCGGGCAGTCAACCATTGGAGCTTTCTCGTACCTCAAAGACAGGGTTTGGCAAAGGGTGCAGGGTTGGATGGAGAAGTGTCTCTTAGCTGGCGGCAAGGAGGTGCTGATAAAATCCGTCGCCCAAGCAATACCGACGTACTCGATGGCATGCTTCCGTTTGCCACGAGGTCTGTGCAAACATATCGATGGTCTACTACGTGACTTTCTGGTGGGGGAGTAAAGAAGGCAAACGCAAAACCTGTTGGGTCGCGTGGGACGACATGGTGATGCCAAAGTGTGCCGGCGGATTGGGGTTCAGAAATACTGAGATGTTCAATCTCACCCTACTAGCTCGGCAAGCTTGGAGGCTGCTAAAGGATCTAGAGTCGCTGAGTGCAAGAGTTCTCAAGTCGGTTTATTATCCTGCAACTGACATACTGGAGGTGGGCGTGGGCTCTTCACCCTCGCGCATTTGGAGAGCCATCATGGATGGCGTTGGAGTGCTTCGTCTGGGACTCATTCGACGTATTGGATCTGGCACGACAACAAAGATATGGGAATCGCCTTGGCTACCTAGAGATGGCCTACTCTACCCACTGCAACCGGTAAAACCAAATCCGCCGGTGTGGGTTTCAGATATCATTGATCAAGCATCAAGGAGCTGGGACAGAACGATCCTACGTGAGTTCTTTTCACCCCTTGACTAGGAGGTCATTGAGAATATCCCATTAAGCACAATGCCGATGGAAGATTTCTGGGCGTGGCATTATGAGAAGACTGGGAGTTTCTTGGTACGATCGGCTTATCGCATGCTCGTCCGGCTACGGGAAACAACTTCGGTCTGGCAAGGAAATAAGCCAAGCAGATCGGACTCGAAGGCCGAGGAGAAGGAGTGGACGGATTTGTGGAAGATCAAGGTACCCTAGAAGATCCGACTCTTCCTATGGCGACTGGTAAGGCATTCTATGCCGACCGGGGATATTCGGCACCGCAGAAACATGGCGCCTAATGCAGGGTGCTCGTTGTGTGGTGCTATGGATTCATGGAGGCACTCTTTGCTTGAGTGCAACTTAGCGAAGTGCGTGTGGGCGCTGGAACGAGAAGAGATAGTTGAATTCATCTGCCAAATAAAAACCCGCCAAAGCTTGGCTATCTGAAGTGATCAAGGGCTTGAAGCAAGAGGAGCTCACGCGGGTGGTGGTCCGCCTTTGGGCCATCTGGTACGCGCGCCGCTTGGCTGTGCACCAGGATCAGTTTCAGAGTCCTTTATCGACACACTGCTTTGTCAAGCGTTTTATCAGTGAGCTCAGTGAACTCGACGAGGCGGTGCGGACGGGCGTTGCTAATCCAGTGGCTGCGCGACCTTCGGTTGCATCGCAGCCGGCTGTGCGATGGATCGCTCCCCCCAGGGGCGTTAGCAAGATCAATGTTGATGCTGCAATCTCGAAGAACGTGAGAAGAGCCTCTGTTGCTGCCGTGGCTCGAGATGATTCAGGCAAATTCTTGGGGGCGTCGGTATTGGTGTTGGAAGGATACTCGGATGCAGAGACGGCTGAGGTACTAGGTTGCCGAGAAGGTTTAGCACTCGCCAGCGATCTAAATGTCCAGACATTGCGGGTAGCAAGTGACTGCATTAATGCAGTTCGAAGTATCCAAGGTCAAGGCTTCGGAGTACATGGCCCTGTCGTTCAGGAGATTAAGCATATCATGGGGAGTTTCACTAGAGTGGATTTCATTCACGAAGGAAGGAATTTCAATCATGATGCTCATTGTCTAGCTAGAAGTTGTGTCAATTTTCTAGTCGGTCGTTATGTTTGGTTTGGTGAGCCTCCTGAGGGAGTTTGTAATTCCTATGATATGATATGATAATAATAAAGGGTGGCTCGTTATGCTCAAAAAAAAAAAAAAAGGTTGTTCCAGGCATCTGACCACACACACAGACACAGGTACGAGTACGACGCGCGCACGCCATGGTCCTTGGGATCTTGGAGGGGTGTTGTTTGTGGGAGGTCGGCACACCATGCATCGGATTGGATCCAAACCAGATTGACCAAGCACTGTAGTTACCGTCTTGCCTAGCGCTAGCGATGAGATGAATTGGTGGCTAGCAAGGCATCGCATGATTCATGACTGTCCACTGCCCACATGGCCAGACCCAATGTGTTCGTATATAGAAACTATGATTTTAGAAAAAAGAATTCAAACTACTTTCTTAAGTGCCCTAAGAAACTACGACAAAACAAAAACTCGAGCCCAAGAAATCATAAATAGGCACCGACGTTGCGAGAGATCATGAAACCGAATCAAGAAAACATGATTTAGTTAACCACAATCAATTGCACGCCCCGTTGCAACGCGACGGGCATTTTTCCTAGTAAAAAAAAAGGCCAACAAGACTTTTATTTCCCTGGTCGTTATTGTTTCACACGCGAGATTTCCTTCTTTGCGCGAAACCGCCGTCGCTGCCATTCAGGTTTTTGTATCCGAGCCCTCCTTCTCTCTTATCTACCTCATCATTTAGGTTTTTGTGGTACAACAGCCACCAATCTTTTATGTGCTTGCGCAAACCAACCTGACATCCCCTCGCTGTGAGTTTTTCTTCTCTTTCACATCGGCAAGCACACCAATGCGCAAGCAAACAACCCCGGCTTCAATGGAAGGCCTCCATGGTTCGAGTGACATCGTAGCGCTCCAGAGCCAAAAACAAAAGGAGCCTAAACCCTAGTCGCCGCAGCACAACACATTTAGATGGAGCTCGAACCGAATAAAATAATAAAAGTTACATCGCCTCACTCTAAACAGTAGCATCGACCGACGTCACTAAGTGCTTGAAATCTATCCATCAACTACGCAAAAGACGGGGGGGAAGTGGAGGCGCAACAAATGCGCGTCAAAGGGTGGCCGACGCCGATGATCTACGTTCGTGGGGAGAGAGCCACGAATAAGTCTTCGCACGCTAGGGAGGAGTTTGACAGCTTCGCGCATGTAGGAATAGTCGCGCGGCACTAAGACTAGCAATGCCAAGCTGTTTGCGCGTGCGTATATATGCGCGTAGAGAAGGGAGATTTACCGAGGTTCTAAAATTGTCAAATTGGATGTCAAACTGTTGGATGATATTTTGTTTTTGATTTGCAAAATTATCAAATTAGATATCAAACTGTTGGATGCTATTTTTTTTCTTGATTTGCTAAAATAGATAGTAGATGGCGACTAGAGTCTAGAGATGACAAACTCCGATGCTCATTCGCACTCCTCATGCCCAAAACAGTCGTCCACACTCTTTGCTTCATTTCTTTTGCGATCGCACCCTCCACAGGTCAGTGATTCACACATCACCCGCCCACCCGGGACAGCACAGCAAAGCAGTGCCGTGCGCCTGTGCCTGACTGCCTGTGCGCACGCAGCGCACCTGGGACAACGTGTTCACTCGCCCCCCTGAAACCCCGTTATTAACACCTCTACCCCAAAAATCCAAAAGCAGCACCGCGAGGGAAGCGGTCACGCGTCGGCGCCGCCATGGGCTACCAGGACGCGCCGGGCGGCGGCGGGAAGCTATCGCTCGCTAGCGTTGGCTTCGCCGGCTCCGGCGCAGGGGCAGGAGGCGGGGGCGGCTACAAGGAGCTGCTCGTCATGGCGCTGCCTACGGACGTCGGCCTCGACGGCGCCAAGTTCGCGGAGGCCATCGGCGTCAGGCTACCGGACGTCGGAGGGGCCGTGAGGGTAAGGAAATCCCCACCTGATTTTACGTGGTTTTCGTATATCTGGAGCGATGGGGAATGGACGCGGCTTTCGATTTAGGCCGGTTACTTTTTTTTTTCTGAACTAATTGAAACTGGCGTACTGTGCTTCCCCATTGTTTGCGTGGTTCAGTTTCAGGATTTTGATGCGATGATTCGTCATAGAGTTTCAGATTCCTACGTTGTCACAAGGGCATGCATTTTTTGCTGCTAAAGTGCTAAGTATGAGAACTGTGTTTGATCAAGCGAGATTTTTTCCCACCGTTTTTGCAAGTATAACTTGCTACAGCGAAGATGCTTCTGGTCATCTCAAATGCTGCCTGGTTGCAGAGTTAGGCCTAGCTCAGCTTCCAACCCAGGCACCAGTAATCTTGTCAACTTTAGGTGCTTCCTGTTTCTGTCGATAAGGGCTGTGCTTCTACTGTTCTACAGTGGCTTCATCCAAATAATCGTTCCCAACATTCTTTTTCTGAGTCATAGACCCTCTGTTAATTTTCCATTCATGGGAAACAGTTAAGGTATGGATGATGCTATACTATCTTTAGGAGTTAGGACGAACATCGTTTGTATCAATGTGCATGTGCCTGTCCTTTTCTGTTTTTTCTTCAACCTAGGTCGATAGTTGGATTATCGAATTCCAACACAGGCTACAGTTGGAAATACTAATATTTTGTACTCACCGGTTAAGAGAAATACTAACTTTTACTCTACATACTCTTTACACACATACTAGCTTGTTAAGATTGAAAACCTTGAAGAGAAGATCAAACAAGCTTCCAGAAGTCAACGGAATAAGCATATGTCAAGCAAAGTTAGAAAAAAGTATGGTTTGGTTAGTGATATCCGTTACAGGTCTGGACAAAATGTTTCTTTCGTAGATTGGCATGGTATCTGTCCTTTCTCTGTCCATGCCTTCTGTGGTCTTCATCCACATAATTGGAAGATGCTTACTAATAAAAAAGTTCAGTTGTCTCTGTTCCCCTTGCCCTTTTCATTCTTTGGTACATTGACAACCATACATTGCCAAAGCACTTGCAGTTGCTGGTAGGCTTTCCATAGAGAAGTTGCTTCGATTCTTTTCTCATAGATGCCTTATGAATTTAAGCTTTGAAGGTAGTGATGATTTTTTGACTGAATATTTGAGGCCTTCCCTTTTATCCAATTCACTGCAGACTATTTTGGAGAGCAGAGAGGTCAGGGAATTTGCCAGTGGAGCACTAGCTGGTGCTATGTCAAAGGCTATTCTTGCCCCTTTAGAGACTCTCAGGTAGTCACTAACTTTTATCTTTACCTTTAACATTTGCACCTGGCCAGTAATTTATTTACGCATTACAACTGTAAACGCAAATCCTACAGCTAGTTTGCTCAACGTTGAAACTTTAAGCTTGATTTTCATTGCTTCTTATTATACACTTCAGAGATGAGATATGCCACCGCCAGATAATTACCCATAGCACATTTATCTTTTTCATGATGCTTTGTTCTGAAAGATGACATATACCGATAATTCACAAATTACTTACTTTCTGAGAGCACTACCTTAGAGATGTGCTACAGATTTTTTCTGGTATTGGGCCCCTAACACATCCAATTTGGAAAACAACTCTCTCTCTCTCTCTCCCATGCAGTTTCTCATTATATTACAGCCACATATAACCAAAACCCTATACTCCCACTATCCTGATATATAATGTATGCTAGGACTTCTAGGACAGATTATGGGGGTAAAACAAATGACAAATGCATCCTCTCTTAATCGTGGGGAAATATCGTGGCTTACGTATTTTTTTGAGCCTAGTGATTGGGTTGACAATAGACAAGTGATTGGGGCCTGGGGGCGTTAGTGAGGAAGGAGAGTTAATTAACATAAACCCTTATATTTTTGGACAAATTTTGAATGCTTCAGGATGAAGGGAGTATCAGTGACAAGGGAAGAGTTTTCTTGTCATGTATAAATATTTTGTTTTGTCGCGCAGCACACATTATTTTTTAAAATTTGCAAGTTATTTCAACTGTGTTGTAGAAACATGTAGTTCAGTGAGTGCTTTGGCTGATTTGTTTCAACTTTCAACATCATACAAATAGTTTCATAATTATCTACTCCCTCCGTTCAAAATTATAAGATGTTTTGGCTTTTCTAGATACATTTCTTTTTGCTATGCACCTAGTTATACACTATGTCTAGATACATAATAAAAAGAAAAGTATCTAGAAAAGTCAAAACGTCTTATAATTTGGAATGGAGGTAATATTGATTAAAGCAAAAGGAACTGTCACATATACTATCGTGTACCAATTTCAGGACAAGAATGGTTGTAGGAGTAGGATCTAGGCATATTTTTGGTAGTTTGGTGGAGATCATTGAGCAAAATGGGTGGCAAGGGCTTTGGGCAGGGAATGCAATCAACATGCTCCGCATTATTCCAACACAAGCAGTTGAACTCGGAACATTTGAATGTGTCAAGAGGAGCATGACAGAAGCTCAAGAGAAATGGAAAGAGGATGGATGCCCAAAGATACAACTTGGTAATCTGAAAATCGAGCTACCACTTCACTTCTTATCTCCGGTTGCTATTGCCGGTGCTGCTGCTGGAATAGCTGGCACACTGGCATGCCATCCTCTCGAAGTTATTAAGGTAATTGCTAAATTGAGTACTTCTTGACAGATAGCGCCAGTTCTTCACCTGTTCAACTGTGGAAGTCTTATTACATTGTTACTTAATGTCACATTATTGATGTTCTGACAGGATCGTTTGACTATCAATCGAGAGGTTTATCCAAGCATTAGCCTTGCCTTCAGCAAGATCTATCGGACTGATGGTATAGGTGGTCTCTATGCTGGCCTCTGTCCAACACTAATTGGCATGCTTCCTTACAGCACATGCTACTTTTTTATGTATGATACAATCAAAACCTCTTACTGCCGCTTGCATAAGAAGTCATCTTTGAGCCGCCCTGAGCTTCTAATTATTGGGGCTCTTTCAGGTAAATGAATCAGCATCTCATTGCATCTAGTTTCAGTCAGTCACCTGTGGCTTACTACTTCAACATTTTGTCTTAAATTGACGACGAGATAGAAAAATCAGTGCCATTCCTTTTCATGATAACTTGGAATCTGAGCAAATAGGACTGACGTTTACTTTTGGATCCACAGGTCTCACTGCAAGCACCATCAGCTTTCCACTGGAAGTAGCAAGGAAGCGGCTGATGGTCGGCGCTCTGCAGGGGAAGTGCCCGCCTAACATGATTGCTGCTTTGTCAGAGGTGATCCAGGAGGAGGGGTTCCTGGGGCTTTACCGTGGGTGGGGGGCGAGCTGCCTGAAGGTCATGCCGAATTCCGGCATCACCTGGGTGTTCTACGAGACATGGAAGGATATTCTTCTGGCTGACAGGGACAAGCCGCGTGCTTAGCGAACAAGCTGTTCTTTTAACAATGGAGGCGTTGCCTTAGATGAGTTTTTTGCTGGGATTTCTGATCCATTTTCACTTTTGGAATCCCGCCTGTGCCGAGTTGGTAGATAGGACGCATTTCTCTTTTTGGCTGAGTGGAAGCATTGTTGCGGAATCAATTCTGAATATCTGATTGATTTTTGTTGTGTTAAGAAACGGATTGCATGAACTCCTAATCTATATCTATGTATCCTATATAAGCAGAACCGTGAAGTGTCTTTTCTCTGGTTATGCTATGTGCCTATGTCATCACCATTGGTGTAGCTGTCCAAGCTTAGACGGAGCTCAATCAACAGGGGTATGTCATAGACGATGAACACAGCGAACATCATGGCATTGGCGATCATGGCGAAGAAGCACCCGAAAAAGGTCACACTGAAGCTTCACAGGGGACAGTAAGGCCTGGCAGGACCCAAATACACTGAGTGAGATAGAAACGCATCAGGCAGGTAAGGAAACTGTTGAAAACATTATTATGAAAGGAAAGAGAATCTGAATAAGCAAGTGGAACAAAAACGTAAGGGCGTAGTTGATCAGGGAAAGGGCAGTAGAAGGTGACTTGGTACTGCCTCATGGCTGCCCATAATAACGTGTAGATGACGAGGTTAATCATAGAAGCTCCCATAAGGATCATATAAATTGCAAAACCCCACTACCGTACCTGTTAACATGTAAAAAATTGCAGATCATTAAATAAGAAAAGCAAACCTCCATAATAAAACATTAGACAGAGGTACAGATAACAGTTCAGCATTGCCTGAAAGCCACACAACTAGATTTTATTTGAATCTACAATTTGTGCAAGATGAACATGCGATCCATGAGTTTCGTAAACAGAAGTCAACCTCGACAGCCATGAAGACAAGCAAACTCACACTTAACCTCCAGGCCTACAGTAAGGGTTTCTCCATGTAGCTTTTGTTCTTATTGTCGAGTTGCTAACTAAGGAGATCAAGCAACAGAGACAATCATCGTCTGGATGAAAAAATATATTATACAGTAGTAACTACTGTATAATATTAGTACAACTGTATATAATTAGTATATAATCCGCCACTGAGCATAAGCAACAACTACAATTTATATTACTTGCAGCTGGCGATCGAAACTAATGATAATCAGATGCAACCCCTCAAGCTCAAGGTTCTAGCTAGCAGCTCATGTAGAATCGCGGCAGGAGCAGCACCACCTCATCAATGACAGAATAATTCATGATACCAAATACGGATCTCTATTGCCCACGGTACTACAGCTGGTATGTCCACATTCTAGTTCTTAGTATGACTCGCTTCCGCACAACGGTTTTCACGACAGTTTTGGCAACGGCGTGTCGACGTTTCCCCAATACCCCCTCCACCAAGGCGTCTCTATAAATACAGCGACACAGCGCGCTTCGTTCCCGTGCACCACCGGCCGGCCTAGACATTTCAGCCTTCATTCACTCTCCACTCAGATCGACGAAGGCAACGAGCAATAAGAGCGGAACGCGTGCACCAACAAGTGCCATGGCGAAGGCGACGGCGATGCTGGTGGCCCTGGTGCTCGTCGTGGCAGCGGCGTCGGTGTCGGCGTCGGCGCAGCAGTGCGACGTGTCCAAGCTGGTGGTGTGCGCGCCAGCGTTCCTTAGCGGGACACCGCCCGTGTTGGATTGCTGCGCCAACCTGAACGCGCAGCAGCCGTGCTTCTGCCAGTACACGCGTGACCTGGCGTTACGCATCTACTTCCACAGCCCCTACGCCACCAGCACGCTCGCCTCCTGCGGCATCGCCATCCCGAGCTGCTAGGCGGCCGACGGCCGGCAGTCGTGGGCGCGCGCTATGCTCGTCTTGTGAGCGGTGTGGCGTATGCCTTGCCAAACCGTGCCACAGATTTTGCGCCGCAAGTTTGACTACCGTTTGGTTCGTTGCCGCTAGTGGCGGAGCTGGCGAGAAAATAAAGGGGCCAAACAAATATTCATCGATTTAAGAATTTGCAGTTCTCATAAATTTTTATTGTCCACATAAGCATACACTAGCTAGCCATAATTGTAGTTGTATTAATTAATGCAATAGAAATACACAAAAAACAAATAGCTAGTTTGTAAAAGTGGTCAAGATATCTTGTTTACTTAAATTTCACAACGCTGTTGCTTCACCATATTGAAATCCTCGAATCGATGGACGAAAATGGGATACCCAACTCCTATTGAGAAAGAGTGGATGCCCAAATTTAAAATACTCAAGTCAACTTGTGACGAGATTACTTAGATAAAATCATCGGATTGGTAGAAATTCATCGTAAAAAACCGGATCTCAAATCAGAATTCAAACACGCAAAAACGTGGTTAGAACAACACAGCCCGAAATTTGAGGACGAGGCACACTTGCACAAGATGAACTAGCTTGAGAGAATGCATCACGTGAAGTGCTACTAGTTAAGCATAATTAGACTAAATGATTCACTCAGCGGTGACGGTGACAAGGCCGAAAAGATGAACAAACAAGCTAAGCTTTTGGCCAATTTAGTACAACACACACGGCAAGAATATTACATGGTCTTAATATTTTTTTGTTGGGGTGGCCATGGCCCCGTCGGCCCCTCCCCAGCTCCGCCACTGGTTGCCGCAACCTTGCGCAGTTTTGGCATGCCGCGCCTTGCCAACACTCTGCTAGTTCAATGCCAAAACGTGCCGGAAGTTCGGGCGGAAGAAATCGACGCCGCACTTTTGGCGTGACCAAATCCTCGGCGCGGCAGTTTCTGGCTATCAACCAAACGCGGGATTTTGTGAATCTGTTGTTCATCGTGGGGTTCGTGAGCGATCGAATGAAGATACATTATGCATGTCGTCGATTGGTCTAGTATTGTGATTTCGTATTTGTACCTTGCAATATGAACAATATTATGGTATATTTGTGTCATGATGAAGAGGTTGTTTGTTTGACCCTATAGTTGTGGATGTGTTCAAATCCCAGCTCATGTTCTTGCTGCTTTAGATGTGGAAGGAGCGGAGCACATGTCGTGTGAAGTGCTAGATAGTGTCAATGTAATTGTTGTTGACGATGATCTGGCCACGACCACCAAATCACATTAAAAGGGAGTAGCACGTCGTTTCCGCTTTCATTTCAGACACAGCTTGCAGAGTCATATCATACAACGGAATTCGATGTTGTTGGCAACTGAGTACTCGGTATGTAATTAGCATGGGAATTCGATGTTGTTGGCAACTGAGTACTCGGTACTCCGTAATTAGCATGGGCATGTCTATTAGTCTTTATCACTCGCCCATTGATGTTGATAACCTCGTAATAATCTCATCGCAGGTGGATAGACACAGACACCTGTAGCGCTGTAGTAGAGTAGAACCGATCGATTTGTCCAGGAACAGCGTCATGTCTGTGTAAAATTGCCCTGGAGATCTGGATCACGCGAGATCAGCTCTTCCTCGACGACGCCAGCACTGGAAAAGATAAGGCCATGCCGTGGCGATCGCCACGGCATATCGCCACCCGGACAGCGCCGGCGGCAAGGACAACCACGACCTCAGGGACCTCAGAGGTACCCAAGCAGTCCAGCCGCATCAGGCGCGCGCCAGGCTTCTGGTTCCCCGGGCCCGTGGACGGCGGCGGTGAGTGGCTGCTCAGTCCTTCGGAGGTGCTCATAGGGTAGGGTTTATGTACGTGTGTTCATATGGGTGAGCGTGCGTGCGTGTTGTGAGCGTCTGCGTTATACTGTGTAATTTTTTTTAAAAAAAAGAAAAAAATGGAAAAGAAAGGGTGCTCATAATACATACAGTATGGGCCTATTTTCGGCGGTACCTCTAAATGGGCCTCAACCTATACACGACCCAATAAACCACCTTCGATTCTTAACCGAATCGGAAGACCGAAGACTTCTCTTTTTCTTTTTTTCCCATCGAAATCCGCAGCCGCACCGCCTCACGGACACACACAATCCACCCTACCCGGCGAGCTCGCTGCCGTCCGCTACTCTCCGCTCGACTGCCGTCCGCCGCGCAGCTAGGGGCATACACTCCCGGCGGCGATGGCGGAGGAGCTGGTGCTGGACACGGCGATCCGGGACTGGGTCCTGATCCCACTCTCCGTGGTTATGGTCCTCATCGGCGTGCTCCGCTACTTCGTCTCCAAGCTCATGCGCTCCCCGCCGACCTCCCCGTCTCCCGACCCCAAGCTCGTTAAGGAAGGGTATGAAGCTTCTCTTGTCTTGTCTTGTCCCCACCCCAATTCCCTCCCCGATCTGTTCCCCGGTTCGCTTGGAGGGTTCGCTGGATCCGAGCGATCTAGATCCAGGAACCTCCTCGAGGGTTTGGTTTATAGTCAAATTTGCATCTACGATTGTATCGGTGGTTGTGAGTTTGAGCTGCTGTCGCTCAGCTGTTGATTTACTAGCTGACGTGATGGTTTTGCTGATCCGCAGGCAGGTGGTCATCAGGGCGAGGAACCTGAGGACCAACTCGCAGTTCATCCCAGCCAAGGCTTTCAAGGCACGCAAAGTTTTATTACACCAACGAGGTAATCATAATTCTAAGTGAAGCATTGAAATAGTTCACCAAGTCCATTTAAGAAAGGATAAGGGAAATGGTTAAGCTTACCATGATTAGTGATATTAGAGTCTGCACAAGCAATATGTGCGGTAACAGGAACAATTTGTTTGGTTCGGCGATTTCTTTCCGTAAATCGTTAACTCTATTAACGCATCACGTAACAATTTGTTTGGTCGCGAAAATCCGAATGGAAACCAAGGGAAGCGTTATGGGTTAATTAAAAAAACCTTCTGGAAATTGATACCCCCACCTTACGGCGTCATGTGATTATTACTCCACAGAAGGCTAACCAAACAAAAGCTGTTTTCTATTACAGTGTAATGGATAGCACCGTTTCCTGATTATGTTACTGCTGCCACTGCTAGACCAAAACAAAACTGCAACTTTAGTTAGTATTATTATTTTAAACACTGATTGGATTGTTCCACATGATTTCTCCGGTGTATATCGTGTGTTTACAATATCTAGTGGCTGTAGGAAAATGGATTACTCCATGTTCCAAAGGAAGACGCACAGAAGGCTCAGGCAGCCATGTTTTCAGATCCAAACATGGCCATGGACATGATGAAGAAGAATCTATCTATGATAGTTCCTCAGGTTCTATGTTCTGCACATTGATTTATTTGTGTTGCTGTATAATTGGCTATCCATGTGGCATTCTACGGTTTCTACCTTATATTAACATGCTGTTTTGTCTTTTGCAGACACTTACATTTGCATGGGTGAACTTTTTCTTTTCAGGTTTTGTTGCAGGTATGTCCATATTTGCTTAATATTATTATATATGATTTGAGATACCTCTCATATGTCAGCTAAACAAGTTTATTCCTTATATTATTTGCATGCTGTTAAATGATCACCCCTGTTAATTCCAGAAGCTCAATTCTACCTTAGTACCTTTCAAGTCTCTCTTGAAGTTATTGTATTAAGCAAAACCCAACTTATCTTATGGTATCAGTATCGTTAATAGATGATGGAAATGCTTTTTGATACATTTTGGTATGGCAATCTTCGAAGAAACCTTATACCAAAACTATGTGCTGAAGTCACCGTTTCTTTTCACTTTTTGATTGAAAATGATAGGGCAAAATGCTATTTATGGTCACGTTCTTCTTAACCATGGCTTGTGATCCCAATAAACCTTAGAGGTGCATTGTTTAAGGATTAAATACTTCTGATGGAATTAGTAGTTCGCAGATTTCACGTAATAGAGCAGACATATACCAATGTTTATTTGCTTCTGCTGTCTTTGTTATCATGTGTTCTCTCCAATTGTATGTAGTTGAAGCATTCACATATATGCCAATCTCTTTTCAGCGAAAAATCCCCTTTCCATTGACTCAGAGGTTCAGGGGAATGCTGCAAAACGGGATTGACCTGAGCACTGTTGATGTCAGCTATGTTAGCAGCCGTTCATGGTATGTATAAAATTATTATCTGTGTTAAGGAATTTGTTTGCACTGAAATTTGAATTACCTTGATGATATAGCGACTAGGAGCTCTATAATCTCAGTGTTTGTTGTTATTGATAGGTATTTCCTCAATTTATTTGGCTTGAGGGGTCTTTTCAGTCTGATCCTTGGTGAAGAAAAACGGTAATGATACTCACCTTTATATGTCTCTGGTAAACTTGTTAGTGGTGTTTATTCATTGCATTGCATTGCATTGACTGGGGATTTGATTGTCTTTGCCTGGATATGCAGCAACTGATGATGCGCAAAAGATGATGCAAATGGGCGGTGGATTTGGATTTAACCCAGCAATGGTAAGATGCTCTCTGTTCTTTATGATTTCTTGGTGCTTGTTCTTGATTGATACATGATGAAACATGGTACATCACACAACACTTATTTTCGCATTCAAAAGAAACACAAACAGGCTCTGCGCCTCTGCTTAGCATTTAGTCCTTCCCTTTTTTATTTGCCGACATATTTAATTCAGCATTTTAAAGATTAGATTAATTCATCTTACATAGAAGTTTGTGGTTAGGTGGAGCAATTGTGAATGAATTTTGAGTTACATGTGTCATAGGTCAGTATGGTATGCAGTTACAGTCAATCAACAACCTCTTACGAATGTTGTTCCTAGGATCCTGTTGTACAGTAGATGATTTCCTCTTGCTAAGGTGTTAGACATCTGATACTGCAATAACTATCGGCTCCTTTGCCCAGCTTTTGGCATCTTATTTTTGCATCTTGGGATATCTAGTTTATAGACTCGGAAGTTTTCGTCGTTGTTTCTATTCTGCACTTGTGGGTGCCTTGCTGCAATAGTTACCCACAGCAGATTCTTGATATGTACAATTACTGCATTTGTTTGTTAATATATAACATGTCTATATCTGTGTCAATAATTATTAATTATCTGTTCTAAACTTCTGACTTGATAAGATTGAGACCTTACCTTTTTTGATTGGCCATTTCCAGAGTTTGGGTGCAGAGAAAAAGACAGCCTGGATATCATACAGCACGACTGGGTTCTACCTAAGATGGAGAAGCACGCAGAAGATGTGTTGAAACAGTTGCTCAAGAAATGAGATGAACGGTTGGGATTCTGGGAATCGCGTCTTCCAGTTTTTGTTGTAGCCTGTTTGAGTGACCAGAAATTCTACACATTTCTAATTGTATTATTTATAACTGGCCACCATAACACCCTTAGAAATTGGAGACCTAGTTCACAAGAACTTCAGTTGTGGTTCTTTATATATATAAGTAGAAAAAGATGTAATTCTGTAACTTCTCCTTGATATTTAAGAGCGTTGTTTCAGCAGTCCTGTTGTGATTTCTTCTGCTCATGGAATCTGCCAGGTTTTTGACACGATCTTAAAACCTGTAACCTTATCGATCGCCAAGATACAGCATCTTATCCGAAAAGAGGAACCCCCTTTGTTCAAAAAGATGGCCAACATCATGACTGAGCAGCCTGCAGGTCTCAACGCCGGCAGCCGGCTCACATGACCGGGTAGCTTGGGAGCAGCGCGATGCCGCAGAGGCCGGACGCGACGCTGGCTTCGCGCTGAATGAGGATGTAGCCGGCGTCGCCCCAGTCGCCCCCACGAGTTCTTGACGATCCAGTACTTCTGGCCGGGCACGCCTGCACCGTCGCCGTCCGTGTCCCCTGGGTCTCGCCGTACCCGACCACCGTGACGCCGTGGTTCAGGTCGGCAGTGCAGGGCCCCGTGAACACCCCGCCGCCGTAGAGCTGCCACACGAAGCTGCCGGCGTCCACGGCCACGGACACCGGCTGCGCGGCGGCGGCCCGCAGGAGGTCCGGCTCGCTGCTGGCCGTCACGTTCATGTACCCGGAGATGCTCACCGCACTCTCCTCCAGCTTCGGCGTCTGGCAGACGCCGTTCATCCCTGCACGCGAATGCAACGAAACGTGGAGCTAGAAATGCAAATCCTTGATCCCTTTGGTGCAGTCAAATGGAAGAGCATGAGCTTCCCGTTTCCGTACCTTGGTAAGGGTAGTTCTGTTCGGTTGTGAGGCCACTGTTATTCATGACGAACTCAAAGGCCCAGCTCATATATCCGCCGGCGCAGCCGACGGCCTTGGTGTCGCAGTCCACCAGCTCCTGCTCCGACAGGGACACCAGCTTCCCGTTCTTGATTTGGTTGAGGCCCTCGATCGCCGCAACGGCAGAGAACGCCCAGCAAGAACCTGCAGGACGACACGCAAAGTCTCACAAAAAAAAAAAAAAAAAAAAAAAAAAGCCATCGTTCTTGAGATCATTATTCACTGATGCTATCACTCACCACACTCCCCTGGTTCTTCACCGGCGAGACAGCTCCTTTCTCTCGCCAATCCACGCTTTTCGGCAGTTCCTCCTCAGAATAACCTTCACCCCGTCCACTGCCAATCTATAACCAGCACAAACATCATGGGAAATTATTAAAATTAGCCGAGAAACTTTCAACGACTACTCACTACAGTCACCGATTGCTGTGATCCTGTTATTATTAGTGACGATGCAAAGCTCATAATCTCAGAGAGAGAAAGTGAGTACAAACACAAGCCACGCACGGTGCTTGTCTTCGTGGTGTGCCCGCCGGCTCTGCCGTGAGGCGGCCGTCCGAAGCCGAGCATCTTGGCCCTGAACTCCTGGTTCGTCAGGTCGGCGAACTTGTTGTCAGCCAGCCTGTACCCGGCGTTGCTCATGGAGTTGAACGTCTCGACCAGCTCCACGTTCCTCCGGTACACCTCGAGGCGCCTCTGCTTCTCTCCCGCGTCGGCGTACAGCCGGCCATGCCTGCCCATCCACTGCTCGAACCTCTCGAGCATCGGGTCGGCACGCGCTAGGACGGCCGCGCCGCATGATGTCCAGACGGCAGCCAGCAGCACGAGAAGCAGGGGAGACCTCGCCATTGCTGGAGCTCTGAGCTCTCGATCGGCGATGGTGCATGCACGGAGGCGCGACGGTTGTGGGAATGTGCAAGTACTTATAGTCGTCGGTGACTTGCGACAGGGTGGGGACATTGCGAGAAGGTCGTTGTGGACTGTCCTCATCATGCCGCGAGCGTGATTTGGGGATGATCTGTTCCACAAGCATGCACCGTTGCATTTGCATGTCAAGTGCGCTCGCTGGAAAGGAGAATTGTGCACAGGATGTTCGTTTTGTGATGTCAACTTGTCTTGGCTGTTCTGTTTTGTCGACCTTTTTATCTTGTTCTGTGAAGACATGCTTGCATTTATAATAGATAGATTACTGTGCTTTGCCATACAAGGCAAGGCAAGGCCGTGGTTATGTGCTCTTGAACCGATTGCCCAAAAGGGTAAACTAGTTAGTGTACACGCTACATCTGGGTTACATTATTCCAGTAGTAATTGATCCTACAGTCTAAAATACAGGGGATGCCAAAATATATCTTTTGCAGTCCATTTACCTTCAAAAGACTGTAAATCATTCAGCATAAACTGACGTGGAAATGAGAATAAACATTAGAAGTACTCCCCCCAAAACTTTTACATCATACACCAAATTGCCTATATGCAGATTAGAGAACAATCCGGCAAATTATTCTGAAAAACAAACCAGCAATACTATTGGAAGCTCAAAATATAGAAACCAGGCGGTGCTGAAAGTGCAGTTTACACTGAACTAACTGTACAAATGGCGAGTTGTATCAAAGGAGCTTAAGAACTTACAAGAACACGAATATTCCCACTCAAACAACAGTTTAATGCTCTTGAAGCTGTCAAGATGCTACATGTACATGAATCGTCCACTGGAACTCTGGAAGTGCCACTCTTTGGCATCAGGCCTTGCCCTTGTGGAAAGTATCACTACTTTATCTATGATATTTGTGAAGTGCACAACAGGAACAACAATAGTGCTTTAATGGCCGAGCCATGTAGAAGGCACCGGCTGAAACCTAGACTTAGCAGTTGATAGAGCATCATGGTACTCAGCCCCACTGAAACAGTCACGGAAGTCGGTGAACAGCTTGTCAAACACCCTCCACAGTACCTTATATGATCTGGAGTATGGAAATGGAAGGAAGAACTGCACATGAAACAATTACATAAGTGATCTGCTATGACTACTAGAATATCGAAAAGTCAACCATAAGCTGTCTATGATACTATTATGCCAGTACTAAAACATGAACATCACCATGCATCAGAGTAGTACTTCTGGGAAATTTTATGCCTGTGTCCATTGTAACTCGGAAAGTGTGGGTATTGTTTTTTTGTGAGTTAAAGAAAATGAAAACAAAATTATCTTACTTCTCCTTCTTGTGCAATGCGTTTTAACAGCATGAAAGTTTGCTGGTTTTCTTCCAAGCTGTCAATGACTGCAAGCCATATCTTTGAAGCAAGATCATGGGCCTTCTCTCCTGTATTACCACAAGCAATGAACTGATCTGTACAGAGGAGAAGGAAAGGCATGTTAATTTTAAGCATGAGTATGAACAATCCTCTGGGAGGATTATCTTAACTATTAAGTACAGATAAGTATTGTGAACTCCAATATTTCCACTGAAGCAGCTATGGCCTATAGGATAGGAGAACTCAATAAGCCTATATCACAGGGGAAGGAATATGAATGCTCAGTGATGTCCTGTCCTCACAACCCTAAAACACCTGCAGTTGCTAATAAGCTGTGGTGTACATATAGCCCATGAACACCATTTGCTAGAGAATCCATCCAGCATACCTTTGACAGGAGCAGATAAATACTGTCTTAAAAGGACAATGAAGCATGCTTATACATGAACTCTTCTTATGGAACCAGACATATTCTATCAAAATATTCCACTAGTTGGTATGGTTTTATTATGGAAAACCGTTTCTTTTATCTTTGGAGCATGCCTTTGACTACTTATCCACTATCATCATTAAACACTGGAAGCGCATTGTCACTGAAAGAAGAAGAAGAAGAAGATGATCTTCACTCTTATGCAAGTTGGAACAGAAAACCTCACCAATGATGGTGCCATGAAGTATGCTGGAAGGAGGCATGGTAGGGCGCTCAAGCTGTTCTTTTAAGTAGAGATAAGTGTGACCAACAAGCTCATCAATCTCCCCACCGGATGGTACTAAGTTCTCGCTGACATACAGTGCTTGAAATCTCCTAAAAGGACCGAAGAAACAATTTTCATTGGATGTTAAAGACACTAGAGCTAGATGATATCCCAAGAGAACGATTCCTGGTTCTGAATTCTGATCTAGCGAGTATTTTTTAGATAACGGAATTACATTCCGGCCTCTGCGGCAACGCACACAGCCAAAGCCTCTGCGTGATCTAGCGAGTATGTATTGCATAAGCCAGTTCTTAGTTTTCTTTTCCTTTTTTTTTTTTTTTGAATGGGAGAACATGCCAGCTTATTGTTTTACTTCACTTCAAAGTGAAATTGCCAAAATTAAATTCAAAGGACATGTAATCTAATAATGCAAGGAACAGATTCAGGAATTCATGGAAACTAGAGAGAGCAGCATTTGGCAGTAGACTGTTTTCAATACCAACATTTAGGAGAGGACAGGAGGACACAACAACATTATATTACAGAACTCACCTCCTAGCAGAACCTCTAGGAATTGGCCCAGGCCAGCGTTTTCGGAGACCAGCGGACGGCCAGTTCCTTGAAATAGCAGTTTGCCACATGTATTCTCCTTGAAATATGCTTGCCCAATGCTTGTTGACACATGCTAATTGCACCCAGTCATAGACCGGTAAACGAATAAATATTTCTACGATAACATGTTCTGGGAGCCTCCCAATTGGTCCATCACTTCTGTCTGCCATGAGGCTTTCAAAAAGAAAATGAAGGTTAAGCATACATGCTTTCATGCCTAGTTCAACATCAAGATAAACCATTAAAAGTTGCTTGCCAGCATGATACACTGAATCCCAGATGACAAAGACAAATGTAGAAACTTTGGAACAAGATGCAGCAGATAATAAATAAATTTTTCAGTGTGCACGAAAAAACCAACAACCTGTGTAGTCTATTTAATCAATGGTGCACAAAATAGCAAACAATGTCTTTTGAATGCCCTTCCCTTAGCAAAAGGGAACCAAGGAAGTTACCCAGCATGCTAAAATGCTCCTAGTAACAGAAATGCATTGTACTGTGCTTATGTGAGAAACAAAGTGATTGCAATTTGCAAGCTCTCTTTTCTCATATCAGTAACCTAAAGCAAAGTGAATCTGTAAGAAAAAAAGTTGAAATGTGCCAAATCATTACCCTAAGGAGCCAAGAATCAGTGCCCTTAGCAACTGAAGAGCATAACTCTACTCCCTGTCTTCCTACAACTACAGTTAAGCTAGACATGTACTACAGTCTAAAAACAGTGCCACACCGATCAACAAAACGAGCATACCATAAGAATCCTATGTTAATTACTCAATCTGAAAGGTTATAACCGATCAAAATTAGAGGAACCAAATTCCAGTTTTTGACGGAAGAACCAAATTCCAGTTGCGGGCTGGCTTCCAATTACATCCACACCAACAAACAAGAGGCCCCGTACAAGTACAACGACTAGCCGAGATAGTCATCTTGGTCATCACCATCGTTCTATAAGGCTAAACGAAAGCTTACCAAGATTTACCCCTATGAGAAACAGGAAGAACATCACCTGCACATACACATACCAGGTGCACTGACCGAGCAGCAGAGCTGACCAGCCAACTAACAAGAACCACAAACAAACTCTATACTAGCCACAAATCCACAAAAAGTCAGAAGTCGCCGCGAAATCCAATCAAGACTCTCATCTCAGTTCAGGTTGAGTCCGGGACGAGCGGGAGCATGTCTATGGGGATCAAACAACCACACTTCATCCAGACAACTGAACTAAAATCAGACACTGCCACAGGCTGCAAGAAAACCAAGCGAGTACCTGGAGGAAGGAGCGGCTCCCTGGACCCACAGACCGGTCTGTGGGAGAGACGGCGCCGGCGAGGAACGGGCGGACGAGAGGAGGCCGCCACTGGAGTCGGGTGGATGGAGGAGGAGGTGGAAAAGAGGAGAGGAGGTGCAGACACTGACGGCTCCGTTCTAGCTGCTGCTGTCTTCTCGTGTACCTTTCCTTCCTGGCCTTGGGAGGCGCGTACCGTCTCGTCTCACTCTCACCGGGCTAGCGTGGGCTCACCGGCCCAACCTGTTGGGCTGTAGCGCACTGGCCACGGTCCGTCCAATCAATCATCCGCGTCCGTGCGTGTGGTGGGCTGTCTCCGTCTGGTTGGGAGCATCTGTAGGCCGGACTGGGCTTTATTGCCGGCCGGCATCAGTTCGTATTCGTCGCATACTCACGTGGCCCCCCACCGCACACCCCCACGGCATGTTAATGGGAGTTTTAAACGAGTGTTTAAATGCGTATTAAATCGCAATGTCACATCAGTAAAATTTCACTTTTGCGACGAAACTCTTAGGAGCGATAAGGAAAAAGTTTCACCATGGTGAAATCTTTTGAAAGACTGTTTCACATCGTTAAAAGCGAAACGTGAAACCCCATCGGAGACACAAATAGTGTTTCACCATGAAACTATGCAATTAAACCATACAATGAGAGAGCTTTGGGGGCCTTAAGCATATGAAAATCGCGCATAATAATGAACGATATCTTATTTAAATGCTAAAGTTTCACATCTAAAAAACCGGAGGCTCTCGGTTGAGACTGGCCTAAAAAAACCAGCTCGGCCGGCACGGGCACGGCGACCACGTTTTTTTTTTTTTTTTTTTTTTTTTTTTGGAACCACGGGGAGTTTCCCGGATACTCTTAAGAAGGAGGTGAGGCACCGCGCGGGAGCCAGCGCTCGAACCGCGGGCGGGCAGCCTGAGTGAGCCCCAGCTCAGCTCAGCTGACCAACCGAGCCCCTGCTCGGTTCTCGCACGGCGACCACGTGACACCCACCTCGTCGTCCCTTCCGCGGCCAGCCAAGCCAGGGCAGGGCTGGCCGGCCGAGGCAGGCAGCCGCCGCGGCCACGTGCATCCCTCTTGGACGAAGCAGCGTGCCATGACGTGGCTTGGGTTGGGGCGAGTAGGCGACTGACCAGTAGTAGTAGAAGTAGAGGAAGTAGGCGAGCGACCGGCACGCCGCCTTGTCCCAACTTCTCCCTTCCTTCCTCGTAGTAGTCGTCTCCCCACGACTCCTCATCTCGGCGCCGAGGCCCTCGTGCCCTGCTCGCCTCGTGAGGATGCGGATCGCGAGGCGGCTCTTCGTGGCGGCGCCGGCGCTGCTGGCGGTTCTGCTTCTGCTCGTCGCGGGGCCGGCGGCGGCGCAGGACGCGGCGGTGGAGGGCGTGGCCCCGGCGGCGGATGAGATCGCTGCGAACGCGAGGGCCAAGGAGGCGGCGGTGCTGGCCGCCGAGCTGGGGCAGCTCAGGGCGAAGATCTCCTCGTTAGGTGCGTGCAGGCTTACCTGATTCCGGCTCCGCTTCGCGCTGTTCTGCTGCGTCGTCGGTGGGGTTTAGCTGACTCCTAGGTTTAGGTGAAAATTCAGTATTATGTTGGGCTGTCGCGAGATAATAAGAGTTCGGTTTGGGGAGGGATTTGGTGAGTAGACGGTGGTTTGGTTGCTGTTTCACGTGGACTGGGTGTACGTTTCAGCTCGAGACGATTTCAAATGCTTTGACGAAGGCCAGGTTTATCTGCAAATGTTTCTGTTCAAACCTTGCAATTAAGAGCAAAAGCCTTGTCATTGTGCCTACATTCTCCTTGCAACTTACTAGTGCGCATTATGCTCATACCAATCTATCGTGTTCTATAAGCTGCAGTTTCAGCTTTAGTCTGAAAATGAAGCAATTTGGGGGAAATAGCCTGTGTAGCTGAGTGCAAGTTTGTACCAGCTTCTAATCATGACAAAATGGTTCTTCATTTTTCTTCTCAAAATTTTGAATAGTGAGAATCTGGCATGATTGTTTTCATTCCGCAGAATCGCGCATTGCAGAGCAGAACCTGGAGTTAAAAACCAAAAATGATGCAATTGAAACACTGGATATGATTATCAAGGAAAAATCACAGAAGATATCTACTATGCAGAATGAAGTAACTTCACTCGAGGTTTAATAACAATGAATACACTACTGTAGCATGTTTTATACCTTAGTGAAGCAGCAATATTCATTACCTACTGCCTATACAGGCCAAGGGGTCTTTAGCTGCAGAGGAGCAGGCAAGCAAGGCCAATGCACGGGCTAGTGAGCTCGAGAAGCAGGTAGTGGGCTGGTAAAATTCCATGATCTATTTGTGTGAGAGAATAGTGTGGTTTCTGATCTATCTTCTTCCAGATTGACAAGCTCAAGAAAGATATTACAGAACAAAAAATAAAAAAAGCAGCTCTGGAGGCTAGGGCTGGCGATGCTGATAAGAAGGTGCAAGAACTGAATACGAAGCTGGAGAAAGTAAGTGTGCAGCTGTGGTTGCAGAGTTATCTTCTTTGCTACTACAACTACATTAGACTACTATTTTTCTCTACTTTACTAAAATTTTACAATTACTTTTCATTGATTAGCGGTCATGGTGAATTTTCTGTGGTTATACAGCGAGTGTGCTTTCTGTGTTATGCTTACTGCTATTGTTTTTTATTGTGTGAGATTCCAGTACTGGTAGCACTATGGTAGATGTTCAAAAGTTCCCCATTTTCTCTGTCCTTGTTAATTTTAATTGAATATGTAACTCTACTACACATGAGTGATGACTGATATGTCATGAAAATTTGTGGTTGAATTCCTCGTGTCACTGTTTGCCAGTTTGGTGATTGTAGTCACTTGATAAAAGAAGTTTTGATAGCTGTCAGAGTCCATGGAATGAAAAAAAGGAGAGCCAGCCTAGGAGGAAATAGGTGGCTTTATATTAAGAAAATGGGAGCCCTAAGAAAATAGGCACCCAAATTTGCCTCAACAAGGACTTGAACCCAAGGTGGTCTAGGCATACAGCCACACCCTCAACCCTACTGAGTTAGGCTCAGTTTCCTAAAGCTCCATGGAATGACAGCATACCAAATGTTAGCTTTCTTATTTATCTTAAGTATAAATGGGGCTCATGGCTTGTTGAGTTGCAATCAAGCTGTAAAGTCAAAAAACGTTTGAGGTTATTTCCTGTTGAGAGACAGGCTAGATTGTCAGATCCTGTGCTTGTCACCTGTTACAGTTTCTGTGTAAGTAGGGTAGGCCTCCCAAAAAGAAAAGAAAAAGGGCTTTTACTTGAGCAGTGTCCTTACTTCTATACTTTTCTTAATAGCTCCAGAAGACAAGCAGTGATCAAAAGCGCAGGATTCAGAAGACTGAACATGCTCTTAAAGTTGCTGAGGTTTGAGAATATGTGATTACTGTGATGCTTTTGTTCTGATGTATTGTTTGCATTCTGTTCAACCTTTGTTTTTTATGTCTCTAGGAGGAGCTGATGAAGTTGCAGTTGGAAACAACAACAAAAGCTAAACAGCTGGGAGAGGTAAATATGTATTTAACTCTGCTATCTATCAAGGTTTGTCAGGTTTTTGTAAATTCATTGCAAGTTTTTTGGTGAAACCATCTGACTCGCATCTTGGTGCAGTATATCAATGATTTTTTTTTTTTTTAAAAAAAAAACACAATTCAAATGCAACGTAGTTTGTCTGCTTGGTTGCTCTAATTGTGAATTGTGATGAAGATGAAATTCATGTTTGTCAGGTTGATGTAGGTTGATTGTAAAAGCTTAGTAAATAAATCTGCTTCGCATCTTGGTGATGTGTTCCAATGACCTTTCTGACTACATAATTCAATGTAACTCAACTTTTCAGCTGAACTGCTTTAATTGTGAGGAAGCTGAATAGAATAACAAAGTCCCTTTTTGCTAAACCTGCATACTCCAGTTCTCGGGCATGTAGTTGTTATCATAGAACTTCTTGTTCAGTGAGAACTTTCAAACCTCTATGAAGTATGGTTGCCATGAGCAGTTGAGCATGATACTCTTCTATGTTTCATGCCAACCCTACCCCTTCTTTGTTTCATGTGCAATGCATATTATACTGAATGTTTTTCTTTGTCAGGTTCATGGAGCCTGGTTGCCACCTTGGTTAGCAACACATGCAGCTCGCTCTATGGTATGAGTGGACCTAAAGACTATTCCTCTTTGGTTGCTTTCTCTCCTCACATTCGTTGTGTTACTATTCAGGAGAAGATGTCAAATCAATGGAATGAACATGGGAAACCTGCCTTTGACAGCTTGTTACAGAAGGTGCCGTGTATCTTCTTTTCAGTTCTTTTTTATTTATATATGGATGAAAACTCTGAACTAAATTGATACTTTATCTATCCATTTGACATTTATATCCTGTGAACTAAATAACTGCAGGTATCAGAAAAATCAGCACAGGCAAAGAAATGGGCTGAGCCCCATCTGGAAACTGCTAAAACAGTAATATTCTTACTTCTTACATATTCCTGAATCTGCAGTTACTGAAATATGATGTAGCATGTGTTTTTGAAGCATTAAATATGAATCATATCTAAAATGCATTTTGTAGCAAATTCCTGACATGTATCATGTTTGTGAATCTGTAGTTGAATAAAGTGTATTTGAAATGTTAAACTACAACATAGCATGGTGCCATATATTGTCTTAATATTTCTATTTTTTGACATCTTGATTCATTTTCCACTAAAAATATCATTTCCCTTCTTGAAGGAATGGGTGCCCGCCGCTAAAGAAAAATGGGTTATCTTGAAGAAAAATGCAAAGCCTTATGTCCAAATGGTCTCAAAGAAATCATTGGAGGTTTATCAAACATCAAGTGACTTCATCAGGCCTCATCTTGTAAATGCACATCAAGTTGCTGACCCCTATTTTCAGGTGCATCTCCAGCATTTAAGATTTTATGGTTCCATGCCACTGTTTTTCCACCAGGTAACCCTACAAAATCATCGATATATAATTGTTTGGTTCTATGTTTTTCAGGAAGCGAAGAAATTATCCAAACCATACATTGATCAAATTGTTACAGCTAGTAAACCACATGTTGACAAAATTAGAACTACTCTCAAGCCCTATACTAAAAGAGCACGCAATGTATATGGACAGTTTCTTGAGACAGCTACTACATATCATCAGCAGGTATTTGTTGTTTCCTTTTCCCATCTACCTTAGTTAAGATTTTTGGTCCCTGTTAATATTCAATTGCTATCTATAGTTTTGTGCTTGCAGTTCTTATTTGTCAATGTTTATTGCGTCCAAATTTTGAGAATCATGGCTCGATTTCTTGCGCACTTTTTAGTTGAGCTTAGCTCTTATATATGTTCTTTTATATTCATTCACCAGTATTTCATTAGCTTCTGCTGTATTCTCTTCTGAAATACCTTAACACTGAGGTCAAGTGTTTTTTATCTTTTTTTGTATGTGTCAAAACTATTGATTATTCATTGGTTGTTGTGGTCTTTGTTTGCTTTCTTTCGTGTTAGTATGATAGATTAACGTCGATAAGTTTAGTTAACTCTTTCATTTTTCATTGATCCTAAACGTTTTCCATTTATTACTACTATAATAAATGCTCAGATCAATAACCATATCCAAGAATCTCAGCCAGTTTCTTTTCCAGGCTCAGGCAACTATCTCGGGTTACCTTCAGCAACATGAATTTACAAAACAATTTGTAACTGAGGAGTTGGTGTGGTATCTGGTAGGCACCAACTAACCATCAGTTTTTTTTAACTGTATCTTGCTGTTTTAAGCATACGCACAGGCTTATACATTCTCTCTCGTTACAGGCTTCTGCTTTGTTGGTTATGCCCGTCTTTGTTTTGTACACACTCCTAATTGAAATTTTCGGGTTTGTGTTTTCCTTACTCACTGTTCAGATAGTTAGATGCTTTTTTAATGGCATAACTTCATACAAATTGACTTCGTTAGCCACCTAATTTGAATATTTTCATTTGCATGTAGTATCAAGAAGCAGAAGAAGAAAACATCACGGAGCAGTAATGCCAACCATGGTCATCGGAGGCATAAGCGCCGGCATGCTGACAAATAAGCCATTGACAAACACTATCTTTGGTGTGCCATATTATACTTGAAGAAGGTACGTCCATTATTGGTTCGCTGTAATATAGATCCATTTTCTCTTCTGGTTTAAAGAAAACGATTTTATTGTTGTATAAATATTGTTTGGTTCAGGGCATTTTGAGTTTTTAACTTGAGTATTTGATTTTATACCGTGCAGATCGTGGAAGTTTGACCATGTTATTACCTTTTACTGATGAGTTCGTTGTCAGGTATAGACACTATGATCCATCATCGCTGAACCTTGTTGTGTATCAACGAACTACAATACACAAGAACTGTGTTTCTGCTCCCATTGTGCGGGAAGAGTTGTGGTTGGGTGTTTTTAATCAGATTAGAGACCGCGAGCTTAAATCTGTGGGTGTTCATTAAATAGGTTATTGTTGTAGCATTGAGCATGTGTTTGAGCTTGTGTAATTTTCATTCATTTGTTGATCACTTCAGCTGTAGCTTCCACTCTCTGTAAAAGTTTGTCGATCTTTGACACTTGGATGCTGTGGTTTGGAGAAACTCTACCGTGAAACCTTAGTTTTAGAAACAAGAGACATGGAAAAGAGGTCCAGAGTGGTGTTATTAATAAAACTTCAAAAGGACTAGAGTTTTAAAATACTTAAAATACTATAGTTTTCGAGTGTACTATCCAAATATTTCATGGCACTTTGAAACCAAAGTACTTTACAAAACCATGTTCTTTTAAGCATCCAAACATGTCGTGTTGCTGCACTACATGGCTGTATATACTTTTGTGAAGCGTGAGTCTGATGTTACGCGTAATTGCATCTACCTCGAATCAGCTTGATGTTACTTCAAGGGAAAAATCCAACAAAAAGCTACGGGCATGTCCCGGTGTTGGAGCAAACCCGGCAGGCGGCCTCCCCTGCTGTCGTCCCAGCTGTCTTGTCTTATCGAAGAGAAATTTTGCGGTTTCGTGATGACCACTCATTCGTCCATTCCTGGAATGCCAAGTCACGTAACCATAGCTCAAAATTCAAAGTTTAGGTACTGTTAGGTTTGAAGAAAACATGCACGTTTATCAGAAACAATCACACGGACGAGTACACCATCGCCTCTTATCTAGAGACCTGTATTGTATGAGCTCAGTACCAAGCCCCTTTTTGGTGCACATGACATGCATGTTATCAAACCTATCCCTGCTCGATTTCTACATGATAAGAGAGCAACATTACAGCTGATAATCCCTAGACGACATTACAGCACAACAAAAGCAACTTTCAGCTACTGATACAACAAGGGACTAAATAAATTAAAGACACCTCAAATCTTGTCCTCCTACATGATCCATAGACCAAGGCGCTAGCTGCTCACACTGTCACACACAGCGAGCTACTAGACCTGGTACCCGGCAGGCCAGTACCTCTCCACCAGCTGCTCCACGTCCAAGCTCTGGTACCGGCCCCCCGGCGGCCGCGGCCGCGTCGCGCGCCGAACCCTCCGCCGTCCGCTCCGGGCACGATCACGCCGCCGAGCCCCGCCGTCGCCATCTGCTGGTGGTGGTGCTCACCTGCCATCACCTGATGATGGTTACCCGTCTGGCCGCTCATCGCCATCGACATCGCGTGGAGTGCTTGCGGCGGCGACGGCATGGCCGGCGAGGCGCCGAGGTTGAGGTTGAGGCCGCCGCCAGAGAGCGTGAACGACGGCGGCGCAGCCACGGCCGCGGGGTTCATGAACGCCGCCGCTGACGTCCCGGGGTGCGGCTGGATGTGCGGGTGCAGCCCCGGCGTGCCGCGGGCGAAGCGCGCGAGCTCGGCCAGGTCGGCCGGGGTCATGTACGGGTGGTGGTGGTGGTGGCGCGCGAAGGGGTCGTGCTGCAGCAGCGTGGGCAGCAGCGGCGGCACCATGTCCAGCGCGTACGGGTGGTGGTGGTGGTGCGACCGCGAGTGCGCGTTGTTGGACGGGTACTTCTTGGCGCCGGCACTCTTGGCGAACACCCGGCACACCACCCACTCATCCTGCGTAGTGCATACAAATCATCAAATAAAACATCTTCATTAATTCGTGTCTAGGATCACAAATTCCACTGAATATATATATATAATGAATTTCGTGACATATGAATATGAATTTTTATAACTTATACTATATAAAAAAGATGTATATATACCGTGCATATATACCTTGTTAGATTTGGGGACTGATTTGGAGTGCAGGCGATACTCATGCATGACCCAGTTTGTCTTCTCGCCCCGAGGAGCTCTTCCCTTGTAGAACACCAGGGTTTTCTTCATCCCTACAAGCTCTGGCGTGGCTGGTGGCTGACCAGTGTAGATTTCTTTATCTTTCCCCGTTGTCTTCCAATAACCAGCATTAGTGGCACGGTTTGTTCGAACGCCGGTTGGGTACTTCCGGTCTCTTAGGCTGAAGAAATACCACTCCTTTTCTCCAAGCTTCGCTTTCTCTGGCATAATCATCGGTTATTAGAGAATATATATACAAACTGTTAGCTAAATGTTCTTCCGTGGCAATTATATATGCAAATAATCCTCTTAAGCTAATAAGTGTACATGATATACAAGCTATATAATATATATGCAAAAAGTTTGGTACTCGAGTGGTTCCTGAGATCGCCGCTCCCGCATGTTTCTACTTTATTTCAAGTAATCAGTCTCAACAAAATAAATGCAGTTTTCTGTTTTGCGAATAGAGATATAATTGCAAAATTTTCAACTAACTTTTATCTGATTATAATTAATTAATGATAACCCATGAGCATTATATTGTCAAAAGGTATATAAACAAATTAAAAGCATTCATGTTTCTGGTCTATGTAGTTATATTAGATAGATCCTCTTCACAATTCCATTCTACCAAAGTACCGAGTCAAACCATTTTCATAATACTCCTGCTCATTGTCCAATATTCATTTTTTTTCAATAAACTTGATCAAACTTTAAATAGTTTGGTTAAGTGGCGGCAATAGAACTCGAATTGCATCTTTTCTTAGACATGAGTTAAAGTTGCAAAACATTGAGATGAGTAGTTCTCATTTTGTCTAGTGATCAAGAGAGCACAAAATCAACAAGCATGCCCAAAACGATATGTAGTTTCACAGAGACAGAGTAGATGATATCATGTATCGGGTATCCAACTTGGTGTCACTACTCTTCTAGATTTTTTTCTTAGTAATGGACAATTATAAGTATATATTTGTATAGCAAATCCACCCATTAAGAAGACTACTATCACCATAGACGACGAAAAAAAATTTATACAATTTTTTCCATATGTTTATATAGTTAATTAATGGGCATATACTATTTGTTAACTTATGTCAAAAACAACACCGTTGTGACAAGAGAGAGTGCATATATACGTTAATAACTGAAAGATATAATATGTATTATTAATGACACATCCAGTTGTTTGCCAGTACGTACTGAGATTAGAAGTATATAAAAACACACATAAAAATGTATAGTTGTGCCTTTGAGTACAAATAAGTAAGAACAATGACTCCATGCATGAGACTATGAGAGCTTCAAATCTCCATATATATACCTCTTTTAGAAGAGAGTATATGCATATGAACAACAGAAACATGAAACACCAAAAACGAAAAAAAGGAGAGGAGAGAGAAGATGACAACATATACATTTAACATAGAATTAGATCGATATAGCAAACCAAGCTACAATAAAAACAACAGATTAGGAAGAATATAAAATGTAAGAAATAAAAAAAAAAACTTTGAGAGACCCATTCATACATGTAGGATATCTGAAGGGAGTTCTGGTTTGAGGCTTTTTCTAGCTTTTGAAAAACTTGCACCAAACGCACGACAATTAGAGAGAACTCTTCCCGTGGGTAAGGTAAGATGCTTGAAAAATAACCATACTTATACCCACATCTACCTAAGGTGTTGTATCTATATTTGGATTAGTGGATTTGAGTATAACACAAGTCAACAAATAATATGGTGATATGGTCATGCATGGATTTACGCGTTGAAATATGTGGTTCTTCCCTAAAAAAGCTATTCATGCTCTTAATTAATTTCTTAAAAAGGAGAAAATAGTAGATAGATTGGGTAAACACACGCGGATGCATGTGCTCTTGTTAAGAAAAAAGCGCAGCCTTTGATATGGATAATCTCGTTGGAGTTCATCATTTAATTTGGTCGATCGTGAGTATATATATGCATACGTAGTATATTATACAGTTGGGTTTCTTAGATCCTTACCTGGTAGATCCCACGGCTCGCACTTGTTGAGGTCGACCTCGGCGATGGCCCTCGCCGTGAAGCTGCCGTCGGCGATCTTCTGCCGCAGGTAGTACGTGATGAGCTCCTCGTCCGTCGGGTGGAACCTGAAGCCCGGCGGCAGGCTCTCCTCCTTGTTCTTCTTCGACTCTCCCCCTCCCCCTCCACCACCTCCTCCTGCCGCTGCTGACCCTTCCATACTCACTACTCACAACTCAGATCAATCGATCGACTGATAGATGATCTACAAGATCAGCAGAACGGAAAACCCTAACCCTACCCCTGCTGCAAATAAAAGATAAAGCTTTCTTCCGGTTTCTTGTTGCGCTACTTGAAGAGGACGGCAGCTAGCTATAACGGATTCAAGAACTAACGAAATGATTTGACAAAAAGGGTTTGATAAGGAGCGTGCTCTAGCTAGCTAGGCGACGACACGAGGAGGGCAGGAAGACGAAGAAGAACACACTGCACACACGGCAGCTCGCTCGGCTCCCGGGTTAAACTAACTTCTTTGATTGCCAGGCAGCTGGCCTCTCTGAAGCATTTGGGGTGTTTTTTCACGCAAGCGGGCAGAGATATAGGCCGGGGGCCATGAGGGGGCCTGACGACGAGCGAGACGCCTTGGAGAAGCTTTTACCTACCAGGGGTCGTGAGCTACAAGCTGCTGGCAGGGTGTGCGTCGTCGCATGTCGCGCGCGTCTTGTTCCACGCGCTCGCCGCTGTATCTTTCAACTCGCCGGGTCGTCTTCGTCGCGACAGTGTGATCAGTTGTGTGTGCCCGGCCAGGGCCAGCCCAGCCCAGGGATATGACCGTACGCCGTACTAGCCAGTAGCTAGTGTGCAGTACGCCACAAACGCCTTTCACGGACGCGCCATTTCTCTTTTGCTATCTACCTAGTCAACTTTGATGATTATGTTATATATAATTGGTTAATAGACTGTTTCATAGCACCGATCGATCTCGATTGAGCTGTACAGCAGCTCAATGCTTACGTGTGCTCATTGTGTACATAATAACATTGCATTCTTTCTACTACATCTATATATATATGCAGCTCCGGCTAGCAAGCACACCGTGTGCTCAAAATGAACATCACGTATGTTCTTTTTGCATATACATATGTGTTCGGGTTATTAGCTGGCATAGAGAATTTTGCGTTATCCATGTGCATATCAAGTGTCGATTAAGTCCCATCACGCTCAATTGGCCATGCGTGCATAAACTGAACGCAGTACAAAAATTCTTGACAGAAATCAACTCATCATTTGACCTAGAAAAGAAATCTAGGCAAAACAAGCTACCGCAGGAGACACACACATCCATACGTATACGCAAGTGTAGCCTGCTACTACCCGAACAGATTAAATTTCATAACGGAAGTCAATAGTACATGTATATTTCAACCGATGGCAACGTAACTGATCGAATTATCTAGTTAATTTAATTACTCCGTGGAGCTAGATCGAGAGGATTATTGATCATGGAATTTAGTTTGAAACACCTGCCGCCGGTCGAAACTAAGAAGAGCACGACCACAGGATGCAACCGCGCGCATTGGAAAACAGGACACGTGCGGGTGGACCCGGACACGCCAGATACGGCCACGTCGGCAGGGACCCACGCTCCCCTTGACCCGGCCGGAGAGCAGTCGAGCAGAGCAGGGGCGCCGGACCTGGGTTCCCTCTCACCCCAACCAAGGCGTAGAAAACAATTGCAGCAGCAGCAGCAGCAGCTAACTGTTGAGCACTTCACAGGCATCGTCTACATGAATGCCTAGGATTATTCCCTCGCGTTATTGTTCAGTTTGTAGCTTGCCTTGCCTGTGCATGGTGTCTTTTACTTTGGTCTTCCTTAATCATTGGCACAGAAATGGCTAGTTGTTGCTGTTTGTGGTACTACAATTTGAATTTGGTGGATATTACTATATATAAGATTCAGACAAAGAGTTGGGCCGGCCTGTTTGTTTTTTGTAATATAAAAATTTGAACATTTTCGTCTTCTTTTACACATGCTTGATGCATGCAGTTTTTTTTTTTATAATACTAGTGTGTAATTCTTAAGTCTCGGCAACTCAGAGATCATGTGTGGTTAGTGGGACTTGAATCGTGCCCATTAGCTAGCAGAGGGATGTAGGAAGTGGCAAAGCGCCACAGGTTGAAGAACAAACTGAAATGTTGGAAACAGAGTATACCAAACTGTCATCGATCTTGTCCACTTGCAAGACAGAAAGACACTACCTTGCATTGTGGCAGTCCCCAGACTGATCCAGGTCTTGTGAATATCAAGACAATGACAGCAGGATGCAATCTTGACCCAAGGCACAGGTTCTAATAACCTGAATCTTGGCCATCACTCACATGCCACAGCAGTACAGTACAGCACCTCAAATTATTCCCTTAGAAACAGTTCTTCTTTAATATCCCTGCCTAAATCTAGGGTTCTTGTTCATGTTGACCACCCAAATTGCAGTGCTCTCGCTCTGACCAGTTCTGTCATGCACAATTATGTTCGTTCAAAAAAAACAAAAGAAGGTTTGTCATGTTTAGGCCCTCTCATTTTCTTTGCACTAATTTGTCTGGGGGTGCAGACACTGATAGTTGAGTAGAGCTGAATATCTGTGTATTGACTAAATCTCGGCTGAAAGATACTGGTTTTTGGTCGTGTCTGAAGTTTCTGAATTTCTTGTGGCAACTACTGACAGCTCAAGCGATCGATCGGATCATTAAACGCCCAAAGTAAGTAATCTCTTTCTCTTAATGAACCATGCGTGCTTCTCATGCATATATCATTAAAGCAACATGCAGCTATCTGGGAATTAAGACAGGTTGGTGCCTGCCTATTGTTCGTTGTGTTACTGTGCAACATCTGAAAATGGCCCCATGAAAAGAAAGTTCAGGAATTGATAGTTCGAAAAACAGTTTGGTGCAGTGAAGTGACTCCAGGGGCATTGTGGTTAGTTGATGATGACGTTGCATTCAGTGTGATTAACAAGAATAGGCAAAAGTTTTCTTGTGGGCCAAAATCTCCCTCTTGGCTTTCCTTCCAGGTATGATATGATCATTTCCTTAAGTTTAGGGTTGGTTTCTTGTGGGTTCAGTTTTTCCCACCTGATCTCTTGGCGTCTCCTGAGCTGCAGCTTCACTGTATCACAACATGGTGTAACTTGTATTTGCTGCCAGGCCTATGCTGGCTGCTATGAACCATGAGAATGTACACTTGACTTTTGGGAAACTCTTGGGAAAAATGGGCCCAACTTTGCAAAATGCAAATCCGGCAGTTCAACAAAAAGGCATTTTTCATGGACGGATTCTTTTTTTGGGGTGGAACATGTGAGGTGCACAGCATTGTCAACTCAAAATAACGCTGGATTCTTCGCTGCCCCAACCATTCTAATCTATAGTTCCTTGTTCCAAATTGTACGAGTAAGTCACTTTTAGCTTTGTTCTAAGTTATTATACTTGTCTAATTCTGGCTGAGTTTGTATAAAATTGCACAAAATTCCATAACACCAAACTAGAATTATTAGATTAGATATGTCATGAAAAATAATTTGATCTTATAAATGTTAATATATTTTTCTATGAGCTTGGTTAAGTTTAAAGAAATTTGACTTAATAACAAAGCTAAAATGACTTACACTTTAGAGTAAGGGAGTAGTTTATTTTAGCTTTATCATAAGTCAAACCACTCTAACTTTGATCAATTTATTAGAAATTAAATAACATTTACTATTTTAAATAAACACTCTCCACGAAAAGCGTATTTCATAGAGAATTTTATTTTATGAATACTAATTTGTTGTCCTACATGTTTGTCCATCTTTTCTATAAATGTGGTTGAAGTTAAAGGTGGACTATGATTTGGAACAAATGGAGTAATTTGCGATGTTCAGATTTTCCTTTTTATGTCTATTATGAGAAATTGGATTTTACTTTCACAAAAATTCTAGGTTGACTATGGGACCCAAACTCACGGCCGGGCACCCGAACTTCACACTCCGACCGAACCAATTCGCACCGCACGCTGCGGACCCGAACCCACCCACCTCGGCGTCCATGCCCCATTGCCCCTCTCTCGTACTTTTACCAAACCAACCCCGGTTCGAAATAAAATTCTCCTTTCATGTCCTTCTTCTTCCCGGGGTTTGCGCCACGAAAGGGAGCAAAGTCTATAGGGGCGCCGCCCCCCCCAGGGGCGGATCTATAACCAAGAAGCATTGATGTCACTGCATTGTTGAGATCGATATATGTGTCATTGCTTCTTATGTGCACGATGATTTTCCATTGAATTTGAAAAAAAAATCATTGCTTTGTCAAGTGACATCAATGTTGCGACGATCTAGGAGAGGTCGCGAGGTCCAACCCGGCCCCTCCATGGCCCCCATGAGAAGCATGTCTTCGCGAACCCATGAGAAGCATGTCTCGACAACGCGACAACAAGCCCTGGTAGATTGCGACGAGGGAGAGGTGCGAGGTCTCCACTATCAGCCTGGCACTATTGTTGGTGAGAAATTATGAAATATATGACCTGATATTTGCATGCCCCAAAAAATTTGACCTAAAATTCGCATGTCTTATGAAATATGATGAATGTCCCAGGAATTGTTATGAAATCTGAACTTTTCAGAATTTATGTAATTTCAGAGGCTATTTACACTGTTTGGCCCATGTAAAAAGGCATTACTGCCCCCTCCCTCATTCCAAAAGCCCCCCCTGACACGTGGGCCCCATTCGTCAGCTTCATCTGCTACCCTTATCCATCCAGGGCCGGAGCTCGCGCGTCCGGCTGCGTTTGGGGCTGGCGCCAGCGCCGCAGCCAACAGGAGCAGCAAGAGCGGCGGTGGCATTGCCGGCCGGAACTCAGTCGGTCCCGGCGGCTCCGTTGATCTCGTCGTCAGGATTCGAATCGCTGGCTCGCGGCCAAGCCTCCGCGGATGTCGAGCGCTCGAATCCAGCGAGCGCCAGTGGAATCAGTCTGCAGCTTAAGCCAATCCGACACGAATCAGTCTGCCCGCGAGGGAGCTCCGCCTGCCATGCCCGCGAGCGTGCCGACGCATGCCGCAGCACGGGCACAGGCACCCCGGCGGCCCTCGACGCGGCTACGGCAGCTCCTCGCGCGTGCGGCCCCCTGGTCCCCGCGGCTGGGGCGGCGCCGGCGGACGGGCGGCGACGGCGCTGTCGCGCCTCCTTTTTCTTCGCGGGCGCGAGACGGAGAAGAGGCTGGCTCGGTCTCCACGCGCGTGAGACGGAAGAAAGGATGCAAAGGAAAGGGTAAAGATGTCTTTCTCATTCCCAAACAGTTAAAGAATTTTTCTAAATTTATATAAATCCTGAAAAGTCTAAATTTCATAACAATTCGCGTGACATTGGTCATATTTCATAAGACATGCAAATTCGGGTCAAATTTCTGGAGGCACGCAAATACCGGCATATTTCATAATTTGGTGGTCGGCAGATTGCAATGTTTCTATTTCGCTGTAGAAATGGTACCACTTCGTGATTTTGTTGCCGCTTATTATAGGCTATCTCTGCATCGTTTGAGTACTCGTAAACCAGATATTGTTAGGATATGTGTAAGTTGTAATGCCTATGGCCTAGTGTAGGATTCAGCCTTTTACAAATGCACTGTTTAATTTTTTTTTGAAAGAGAAAATGCACTGTTTAATTAATGCAACCAATTTTCACAAGCGTTACTTTTTTTGCGACCAGTTTTCACAAGCATTACAAGTCAAAAAATTGTGCAGAAATGTTACTTTGGTTGAAAAATTCTTTTGAATGTCCTCCTGTCTGTCATCGATATGCCGTCACTAACCAATTGTCGTTAGCGAAACTCCGCATCTGGCAAACCAACCCTTTGACATTTGTGAGATTGGTTTCAATGAATCACCCATTACTTGTGAGGCACTTCACCGGCAGAAAGTACATGGAAGCTTTGTACCGCCATCAATCTTTCTGCAGCCAAAATTTACAATTCTCTGCGCGTATGGATATCTTCCTTTGAAAGTGCACACCTAAAAGGGGGCCAGGATGTTACATTTTAGTTGACTGCTTTGCACGATTGGAATGTCTGTGAAACTTGTTCAAACCGAGTCATCGCAAAAACCTTGATTGGATAGGAATGGTGTGGATGAATACATTTTTCTCATTGCTTCGTATAGGTTTCAAAAAGGAGTCTGGTGGTAGTTCCAATAACCATGTTCAGCTTCAGATCATCGAGAATTCATTTAGTATTCGGAGTATTTTATCAAGCCATTTAGGATTTTTACTATGCAGGAGGATATTGTGCTGTTACATTTGGCTGAGTATGGAGGTTAATGGTGGTTGAGTGCAAGAAAAGAAATATAACTAACACTGTAAAGGAGGGATATAGAAACAGAGCTAATCGGCACTAGTGATGAAAACAGTCTCACGACTCATGAAAGGTAACTTCTACCTCCCTCATCTATTATATGGTTTCCTGGAAGACTGCTAACTGGCGGAAAGCTTCAAAGATCATGTTCACATTGCCATATCCCATCCTAATCAGCGCTGTCCTTGTAGAATTACGTGAGGAACGTGGACATTGAGCTATATTATAGTTGGAAGCTTCATGTTTAATCCTTTTACTTAATCCAACGTGATGCTGTCTTGTAGAAGGAAATTCTCATTTGTGGATGTCAAATGATAGCAAGAGTTTCTTGTGACTGGCAGTCTGGCACCATGGTGTGTCCCAGGTTCAGGGTGCTTTTGTGTTTTGTGCGACAGTTTTGGGTTGTAGTTGGTGTTTGTTGGTGTCTAAACATGGGGTTGTTGTAACATTTTAAATTTATTCTTTTTTGAATGAAGAGGCAGAGGTCCTGACCTCCTGCCATCTATTTTCATAGAAAAAAAAGATATTCATTATTCTTAAATCTGTGACAGATAGTCATAGGTTGCAATTTCTTTATATATACATATCACTGGAATATAGTTTGAATAGTGGTCTTTCACAGTGCCGATTTCATAGTACATTGAGCTATTCTAGTTACCGAATTATGTTGTATTTTGTTCAAAAGACGAACAAAGGATGCTCACGTGATTCACCACTATTTTATTTTTCATGCTGAGGTGCTAATTGCTATGAGGTGTTGCATTGTCGATCCCATTACCTTTGGAAATACATAATCATGTATAACTCTTTTTAATGTAGCTTCTCAGCATTGGATTCTGCTCGTTTAACATTTTGAATGTTAACTACAAGTTTTGTATAAGATAACATTTTTTTTTTTATATGGCTCAATCAATTCAGCAGTTATGATCCAAACCTTTTGAGCATCTGCTTAAAGCATCTGTGGCAAGCCGGCAAGCAGCAGTGTTGCAGAATACTGGCCCAACTAGAGATATGACATTATTTTGGACAAAGTGTTATGAAATTTAATCTGTGTTACTGGAATGATAAAAGTAAATTGCACTCGTTGAATCAGCTGAAACCTTGCTACAATAGATGGTTGAATTTTCAGAATTTTTCATTTGAGTTGCTTCACTTGATTCTGGACGTGATTTTTTGAAAGATTTTTTTTTTTTTTTTTCAATAGGAAAAGCATTGGTATAATACTCTAGCAGAAACAAGGAAGATTCAGTTAGGCTGAATATTGTGATATTGATATTAATTATATGTTGTACATAGTTTAGTTACTTAGTTCTGATCTATTGGTTGCCTTAAACACTAGTGACAGTTGTCAGTTCTTTTTTAAAGCTGGCATTTGGTGGCCTAATAATTGATCAGCCAACTAAATGACTTTCTATCTTCAGCTTGATGGTCACTGCTTGCTGACTGTTGAGTTGAGTGCTCCAAGGGCAGCAATAGGGTTTGTCTAGAAAGTGTACAGACATAAGACAACCTCCCATTCCTGATCAGTCTTTTGTTTCTGCTGGTGGAATTAGTTTGTATCATGTACAATTGATTTATGCTAATGTCAAGCTCCCTATAACAATTTAATGTTTTTTTTAACTAAATGTGATTTTTTTTTTTATAATGAGTTTGTAAACTCAAGATGAATAGTGTCTTGCTCAAGGCAGAACTTGTTCATATCTGTTACGTGTAGCCACTTATTAAAAGAAGGAAATTCTGATGTTACTTAAACTCTAAAAGAACAAATTAGTGTGCATGTGCTTGGATTTCAGAAATGTCTAGTTAGTTTCGGACAATAGAATAGTTGGGTTGATGCCAGCTTGGATACAGTTACACTAGTATGGTACCTTTGCTGGACACATTCTTCAGTGGTTTTATAATTTAAACTATTCAATCATATCGTGCCTTGAGTTTTTTGCTGGAAAGGATGAAATATCTTTGAAATGTTGCCTGTAGGAGCAGTTTGCATTTAATGCCTGTCATGGTGCAAACATGTTTTCTAATTTTTGTGTTTATTCTTAAGGAACATGTGTTGATTAAAAAAATCTTTTTTGAAACAAAACAATGTGAACTGACAACGAAGGGGTTAAATGATAGCCATTTCTATGCTTACAGGAAAAAACATCACAGAAGCCTAATATCTAGACTTGTGGTGGAGTCACAACAAATGACTTTCTCTGTTTCTGGAAGTTTTAGCAAACCTGTACAAATATCAGAAAAATGAACATTCAGATTGTTGACACTCAACATTGTAATTAATTTTCTCTGTTTATCATTTTCTCACCTGTTCAAATTGGAGCAAAATTTTACATGAGCAAAAAAGAAATGTGATCTTCATTTCTAGATTCCAACATTTGAAGGTGTTCCCAGTCCATCTGGGTGCACATCAATGGAAAGTATGGTTAATTTCTTCTGCATTCTAAACTTTGATACTTTGTGCCAGTAGACACACTATACCTTTAAATGGTCCAAAGGCAATCCAACCATTTCCTCAAGGTAACCATATGCACTGCAAACCTTAACAACTCGTCTATTCTTTCAATCAACAAGTATTTTTTGGGAAGTTGCCCCCTGATCTGCAGCAGTAATGTGTAGATAAGTTCCAATCTTTAGTGAAAGATCTTTTTGCGAAATAAAAAAGTTTACTTGTGGAGCACTTCATAATATGAAATTAGGCAGTGTCACGTTTGTGTTCACATCATTATTAAACTGGATGCTAAAGACATCGCTGGAGTAAACCACAGAGTAGGAACGGCCCTTAGCTGTGCTCTTTGAAGTTGAATAGATCAATACTGCGTCATTGATATGTGAGAGAGATTGACCCGTAACTACTCTTCGTGACTGATTGATGGAAACACGTCAATTTGGGTTGCTGATAAACTTGTAATGTCATTCAACATCAGTGTCCAAACAACGACTAAATCAATCAATCCATTCACATCAAAGTTGTTTGTAAGAAACTTAGGCACGCAATCACTTGTTGTCGACATCCTTACTCCATGGCCAAGATTTGTTAGCTAAGCATTCATATATTCATAGTAGAACTAACTGGCCTATAAAATTACACAATTCACATTGGCCATACACTTGGAAAATATTGAGTATGAGTAACTAGAAGCTATATTTCTTCTAGATGAATTCACTCCACAGGAGTACAGTACCTTCCATGATTAAGAAAGATGGCTACAAAGTTTGTTTTCTCCTCTTCACTACAAAGGAATGCATATTTCTTTTATGTAATACTTTCATGCTATCTTGTTTGATCCACATGCCATGAGTGTTGCTCCCACTGCACTTGCAACAAAAACAACATTTCAGCCAACAAGTAGCATTGTTACTTACTATAAATGTTCATATCAGTTACTAGTGAAATATATGCCCTAAGTAATACTTGTAGGTATAATGGAGCTCCGTGCTGTTGAGTGGAGAGGGGTCAATCATTTCTCTTGTTCAATGGTACACTCACTGTTGTGTAGCAATTGAAGCATTCTGGAAGTATGGATTGTGGAAGCTAGTGTTTTAGACAGTTTACATGGAAGCTGGGTGAGGCAAAATTGTCGCTTCTGAATATCGTTTAATTGAATCTCCTGCTCTGGGTATAATTTCTAGGTGTTCTGTATATGAACCCCTTCAAACAGGAAGAAAGAAGAAACTGAAACTAAAGTTTATATAATTTTCATCTTCCTGATTTAGAATTGTAAATGTAAACTGAAAGGTGTTTCTTCACCACTTCAGTTAAGATTTTCACTTTCCACAATCGGTACAATTGGCTCAGATTTATCATAGAAGCACAGGAGCTTTATAAGTATCCAAATAGTTTCTCCTGCCTAGGATCTAATTAGTCCTGTTGTTACATTTTTTTTGCTTGGTCCTCGTCTGGTTTCTTTGGACTTTACCTCATCTGATCTGCAAACATTGATTTATACTATGGCCTTTGCATGCATAGAACATGCACACTATGAGAAGTTTCTTGATGATGTATTTATTGATTATAGCTTGTTTCGGACTTGATGGATCTTTTGTGCTGTCTAGACAACTGTAATTCACCACTAGGATTATCTGGAGAAGTTAGATGAACCAATAACACAAGTTTTGCTTTGCAAAGTACCCAATTTCTCGATTGCTGGGGAAATATTGTTCTGACTCATATTAGGAAAACTTATGTGATGAAAAGTTGTTTTTATTAGAGAATTACACTTATATATTCGGATGACTAAATCCATATTTTTCTTCTGACAGGTATCAATCGAGGGTGCAGGTTTTCCGCGATGCAGACAATGCATCAGCGATTAGACAGTGTCTTTGAAGCCAATGCTGCTAGGAGTTTCTAGTTTATCAACAGATTTCCTTCTAGTTGTTGATCACAGCAAGAAACGGCTGTCCTTGCTGGCTAGTCATTGGCTTTTAGGTGTTCGTAGGTAAGAAAAAAAACATGCAAAGAAACAGGCATCGTTGACACTTGTCAGACAAGACAGGAACAATGATGGCATTGCCATTTGCTAGAGAACAATGTCAATGCGAACAAGAAAGCCAATTGTTTTTTGTTCAATAATTTTCCCGTCTTGTTGGGCAAAGGTTAATCCGTATTTGTGCTTCTGTCTTTCAGGCAGGAAAAGCATGTCATTCTCTGACCAAACATGACAAATCGCTTGGAAGTGACTAGCGGAGAGGTAAGGTCTATATGCTCACTCCAGCCAGTGCCAGAGACTAGCACCAACAAATGTTTCTCTACGAGCTGCCATTCACGCCAAGGCGTTGCCAACGGGTTTCGATTTAATGTTCTTTCTCGTTAGTTGGCTGATCTGGAAAGAACGCAATGACAGAGCCTTCGGACGCCAGGCCACACCGGTGCTACAACTGGTGCACAAAATCGTGGAGGAAGCCAACGACCGGATCGGGGCCCGGATATAGGCATCTACTGTCGTTAATAGGGTTTGGATGATACTCACCATTGTAAGTGTTTTTGGGTCGCGTTTTGGCCTCAGCTGCAGGTAGCAAACTAGTTCTGTGTAATAGGGAGTTAGTTTTCTGGGTGAGGTAATGCGTTGGTTCGTGCCACCAATGACTCCTTTTTAAACTCAATTATTTTTTAACATATTAGTATTTGCAATTTTTGAGAGACGTTCTCTCTATACATAAGAAATGATTGATTAAGAAGAATAGTTGATTCTTGAGAAACTGCCTAAATTTATATGATCAGTTACTATTATTTTTGTTTTTACACAGATAAAAAAGGGGGCATCGATATATATTAGAGTTCGTTCATACATATTATGACATGATGTGGTTTCTTGGTATCCTTAATATAATATTAATATTTCGAATTTCTGTGTTGAGAAAGAGATGCTTAATCAAAATATTTCCTTTTTCGAAGTTCACTTTGACAATGCAAAGGAATCACACAAAACTATCAAGAAAAAAGGGACAGAAACTGGGGATACATTCGAGTGGGCCCAAAGTTAGCTGGGTAACTTCCTTTTCAGCCCAACAGTAACTAGTTGGGAAGCCCTTTAAGCCAAGGACGCGTACAGGCCCAGCCCATATTGAAGCCCATTCTGTTGGTCAGTGGCATCGTCCCCTTCTCCCTTGAACCCTTTCGCCCACACGACAGCACTGCAGCCGGAGGAGGTGGGAAACGGCGGCGGCGGCGGCGGCGGCGGATAGGAAACCGAGGAAGATAGAGCCATGGTGGTACGGATCCGGCTTGCACGGTTCGGATGCCGGAACCGGCCCTTCTACCGGGTGATGGCCGCCGACAGCCGCTCCCCGCGCGACGGCAAGCACCTCGAGGTCCTCGGCTACTACAACCCGCTCCCAGGTTGGGTTACGATGCTGGTCTCTTTCCTCTGTATCCCCTCGATCTCCCCCTTAAAATTGATTGATTCGTTTCTTTACCGCCTCAATATCCATTTCTGCTGTTGCTGCTGGCCTGCTTATTCGTGACTGAATATACCTGAAAGATGAATTGTTTTTCCTTGTTGCCGTGTGCAGGCAAGGATGGAGGCAAGAGGATGGGCCTGAAATTCGACCGGGTGAAGTAAGTTTCACTTGCTTAAATTTGGGTTTGTTGCAGCTATCATTTCTCCTAGTGCAAAATTGAACTACTATTCTTCAGTCAAGCATTTTTTAGAACTAACGTGGGATTGGTTCTAGAAGCATATAAAAAATTTAATGGGGATTAATTCAGACCCATACGTAGCTTAGGGTGGTAGACCTTACCATTGCGGATGTCAGCAAGGCGGCAGCTTCACCCTTCTAGATGATTATGCTGTGCCAATTGCCAAGCATTGCTGTGCCGACCTCTCTGTGGGAAGTATATTTGTTTCTTTTTTCTAGTGAAACTCAACTGGACAAGAATCAAGATGATAGGCGAAGAAAGTAAAATTTATAGAGTGTGTAAGATGTACTTGGAAGCATAAGTAGTAGAGATAATGCCTTTGGCTGGCCCTATATTATCTACTTGCTATGTTTTATCATTTGGTCGAGAATCAATAATTCAAGCATATCAGCAAGAGAAAATTCTCTATTTGACGCTAGAAAAACTTCTTGGCTATTTAACGCCAAAACTTAAATCTTCTCTACCTGTTACCTATTTCATCTTTTGTTCCCTATTTGACACTTCCATAAGTCCAAAGTGAAAAGACCATCTTACCCTTACTACTTGTGTTTATGTTCGTGCTATGTTCATATTGCTGCATATTTTTTTATATCATTTATTTATTTGCATATGTTTTTTCGGTGCACCTGAACACAGCGCATCTAAAAAACACATAGGAGCGGTAAGATGGTATGTTTTACCTTGGATTTAACGTTGTTTCAGCCAAGAAGTAATGGAAGTGTCAAATGGGGAACAAAATATGAAATAGGTGATAGATAGGGAAGCTTTTAAGTTTAGATGTCAAATAGGGAAGGACAAGTTTTTCTAGTGTCGAATAGGGAATTTTCTCTATCAACATTGATATCTTTGGTCAAGTTACATTAAATATGTCGAGCTGTTTTTTTCTCCTTTATCTATTTCCTCCATTGAAGTCCATGTAACAAAGAACAACTTTCTTCTGATGTAGGTATTGGCTGTCAGTTGGGGCACAGCCATCAGATCCTGTGCAGAGTATTCTCTTTCGTGCCGGACTTCTGCCACCACCTCCAATGCTAGCTATGTCGCGGAAAGGTGGGCCACGTGATAGGCGCCCCATTCATCCAATGACTGGGCGCCCTTTGGATCTCGAGGGTGTCACAATTGTCGATGACTCCAATGCTCCTGAAGGCAATGCTGAAGAGCCTACAGATGAGGTGGCTTCATAAGCCTTTTATATTAGCATATGAAAATATGATGTATTTTCCATTTAGCATATGTAGTGGTGCTGCAAAAGAAAACTTGTTTGTTGTGGTTCTGACAAGACTTTGAGTACTAGTACAATGTGGCAAACTTTTAGACAGGTAATCTGTCATCCAGTTTTCTTCTATAAAATGGCAGTGCCATTGTTTGTTCACCTAGAAAATGTAAAACCAATGCCATTGTGTGCATCTGTAGCTCTTGTGGTCTCTAGTATTCTCTGCACTTTTTAAAAAAGAAAAAGTGCAGGAGCTCTGCCTTGCGTTTAAGTTCTGTCCACTTGGCTAATAAGATTTGCATGTGAAATGGAATGTGCATGATAAGTCGGGCCTTGATGAATTCTTTTGTGATCATTTTCTGGATGCTTGCTTAAATTGAGACTGCTAATATGTATATTCATGCTGAGGTGACTTAGGCGAGATGCTCTACCTAGTAGCACTAACTGTTTCTGCAGAGTAAGCATAATAAGTTTGCTAGATGTTGTATGATATATTTTATGTGTTGTCCAATCAGAGTGAATACGTCATCCTTGTGCCTGTTTGTTCACGCAGATGCTTTCTTGTGGGATTCCTTACTTGTAGTTCTGAGTTCTCACTGTCGTAAGCCATGTTTGCCTCCTGGAGTAGATTAATGATTCACAGGCTATGCCCAAAACACCTGGAATTTAATTGAAGGCTTGTTGCATATGATTTTATACCACAACACTTGATAGAATAACTGAAATTCCTGGATGCGATAATTCCAGTGTAGTGCAAGAGGAATAACAGCCAGGAATTGACGCTGCAATATTCCAACATTTATGATGCTACTACAATACTGTCCAACTTAAGATCAATTCCTGCATCCAGTGTTTCTCTGCACGTACAGTACTGAAAGTTACAACCTGTCGTATTTCAGACAAAAGTTCAGTTTTCAGTAATGTTCAGGCTCTATAGACACCGTAGATTAGTTCAGACCGGCAAAACAAAGTATATCTGGACAGGAATTAAGGCATATACACAATCACAAGCTTTACCAGCATGGGCCAAACAACTCATGTTAACATCACCAGCCTGCCGCATCCCAAAAGGTATTTCTTCTTTCCCAGGCCATGCGACATGCTAAACCAAGCTCAGCAAGAAAAGCTTGTCATGGCAGCACTTGGCTTGCCTTGCCTGCCTCGAGCTTTAAATCTCTCGAGGATGCCTCCGGTGCATTCCCCTTTCTCCCTCGGATTCACATCATCGGCTGGCAGATTTGCCATAGCCAAATCAGTAGCATGGGAGAACAACCAAGAACTCGCCGGCTGTGTCTGCTTGCTCTGGTGTTCGCGCAATGGCACCACGTTTCGATGGCCATGACGTTCACCATCTCCAACTACTGCTCCCACCCGATATGGCCGGGGACGCTCGCCGGCTCCGGCACGCCGCAGCTTTCGACGACGGGGTTCAGGCTTGAGCCTGGGCAGACGGTCCAGCTGGCGGCGCCGGTGGGGTGGTCGGGGCGGATATGGGCGCGGACGGGGTGCGTGTTCGACGCGGACGGCGCGGGCGTGTGCCAGACGGGCGACTGCGGCGGGCGGATGGAGTGCCGCGGCTCCGGCGCCACGCCGCCGGCCACGCTGTTCGAGGTCACCCTGGGGCAGGGCGGCGGTCTGGACTTCTACGACGTGAGCCTCGTCGACGGCTACAACCTGCCGGTCGTCGCGATCCCGCGGCCGCGCCAGGGCGCGTGCAACGCCACCGGGTGCATGGCCGACCTCAACCGCTGTGAGTGCCGCCGCCGCCGTTGCCGCGCGCTACTCTTCCGGCGACAGGCTGACTGACTGACCGTGGCCTTCGTTTCGTGTTCATTAGCGTGCCCGAGGGAGCTGCAGGTGGACTGCGGCGGCGGCGCCATTGCTTGCCGGAGCGCGTGCGAGGCGTTCGGGCAGGACAGGTACTGCTGCAGCGGCGCGTACGGGACGCCGGACGCGTGCCACCCGACGGTGTACTCGTCCATCTTCAAGTCGGCGTGCCCGCGCGCCTACAGCTACGCCTACGACGACAGCACCAGCACCTTCACCTGCAAGGCCCTGGACTACACCATCGCCTTCTGCCTCCCGACCTCCGGGTAAATTTATCACCTGCCATTGTCAATGCACAACAGCACGTCAGCACGCATGTAATTTCATTTCATTTCATGCTTGGTTGTTCTCATCACCTGTCTCTGCAGGATAAAGAGGTCGGATGCGATGTTCCTCGGAGCACAGATGGACGATGGCCAGAGCACCGGCGATGGCAATGCGCATGCGCCGCCGATTTACAACAACGGCCAGAGCACCGGCGATGGCAATGCACATGCGCCGCCGGTTTACAACAACGGCGGTTTCAAACCGCCGATCTACAACTACGGCGGCGGAGGTTCTTGGGTGCCGCCGACGACAACCTCGTCAGCGAGCACAAGATACAACCAGCAGTGGCTCCTGCTACTTCTGGTGCTCGTCTTCTTTTTCTGACGGCGCTCGGTTGATCTTGCTTGGTCGTGCATTGCCGTCTCCAAAAATTTGTCAATTTGATGAAGAAAAAACGGAACCTCTCTGATCACAGATAAACATGTTACCAGTTATGGATCGAGGAAAAGACCCAAGAGATGAACAAGCCTTTTCTGGCATTGGCTTCGTGTTAATAGCAGTTGTATAAAATTATCTAACTAGAGGATTACTCCGTAGATGCTAGTGGTCAATATAAATACAACATGTTGTATAGATTGTAACGGATTTGTAAATCATCGATTTATTTTAACTGCAGACAGATCAATTAAGATAAGCACATTTTCAGTTTTCAGTTTCACTCTTTCCGCACTCTGCAGTCTGCACGCAGCACGTCAGAGCCTAGCTCTGTAACTCTTTACGGGCCTCCCAAGCCCACGAAAGTGGAGCGGGCTACGCCGCCAAGCCCACGAGCCCACCAAAGTGGAGCGGGCTGCGCCGTCAAGCCCACGAGCCCACCAGAGCGATCAGTCATCTCGGCGAAATTCGGCGAAAGGAAAGGAAAAGAGCAGACGGCAGAGCGATCAGGATCAGGGCGCGTGCCGCGTGCGGAATGGCGGCGTCCGACAAGGACGGCGAAGGCGACGGCCACCGCCGTTTCGACGTGATCGTGGTGGGAGCGGGCATCATGGGCAGCTGCGCGGCCTACGCGGCGGCCTCCCCGCGGCGCGCGCGTGCTGCTGCTGGAGCGCTTCGACCGCCTCCACGTCCGCGGCTCGTCGCACGGCGAGTCCCGCGGCACCCGCTCCACCTACGCCAAGGCGTACTACGCGCCCATGCTGCGCCTGGCGCGCCGCCTCTGGGACGAGGCCCAGGCCGACGCGGGGAAGGGCACCGCGTGCTCACACCCACGCCGCACCTCGATGTGGGCCCGCGGGGCGACCCGGCGCTCCTCGCCGCCGTCAGGAATGGCGGCGCCACCGAGGTCGGCGAGGGCGGCTCGGCGTGGCCGGGGGCCGGCGTGTTCAGAGTGCCTGACGGGTGGATGGCGGCGGCGAGCGAGCACGGCGGGGTGATACAGGCGACTAAGGCGCTTAGGATGTTCCAGGATCTCGCAAACAAGAAGGGCGCCGTCGTGAAGGACAGGACGGAGGTGGTCGATGTCACTAAGCGAGGTGAGCGCGGGCGTCGCTCTTGTCTTCTTCCTCCCCTCTGTCGATTCAATCTAATAACATTCTTGTTCTTGCTACGGAAGAGTAGATTTCAGATAATAGTTATTTTCTTGGCAAGTTCGAAAACCATAATTCGAACTAAATCCAAAGAACTTTTGATCAGCCTGAGTGACTCCACTAATACTTAAAATTTGCTTTTCGCTTGGAAGCCCGTGTACCATACCATCACTTGCAATTGCTATTTTATTTCTATATAATGGTCAATTCCCTGTTTTCTAAAATTGGAATTGTACAGTTGACTGTCACTCTTATTTGTCACATCAGACGTACTAAACCCTCAATTTCTACAGTAGCATCCATCTATTAGCTGTGTTAGGTAGAGTGTTAGCAAGCAGCCAGTAGCTAATTGTTAGTTAGATGGTAGGTAAGACATTAACAGGACGTATTAGTTGTCCTTAACTTTATCCTACTAAATCTGTCTTCGATCTGTGCCAAGTATATTTGGATGTCTAGATTCACAACATGTTGCATGCATCTGGACACGCCCTGTGTCCAGGTTTAGAGAATCTTTGTTATAGTTGGTAAAAAGCTAAAACCACACATATAACGGGACAAAGTATTTAGTTGTAAGGGATCTAAAAAGTATTACTAATCCGTTCTAAATTATAGTTTGTTTGACTTTTTTTTTACTATAAGTTTGACCACTCGTCTTATTCAAATTTTTGTGTAAAATATCACTTCTTTTATTGTAGCATACTTTACTAATAAAAGCTCTTTGAGAATGACTTAAATTGGACTATATTTGTATAAATTTTTGGAATAAATCGAGTGGTTTGAGGTAAAAAAAAAGTCAAATGAACTATAATTTGAAAATGGAGGGAATACTAACTTATTTCAATGTCACATTTTTTCCCCGAATTTCAAACCGCACCAGGGGTAGAGTAGTTCCTACTTCCTGGCAATGAGCTTCTTGTGTTGGCTGGATTGTGGAATTATCAAACATCTAGTACCAATCAAATATGTATATCTTTTTAAATCTGATGGAAAAAATATCGATTTTCAAAGGCTGAGGGGCTGTGCAAATTGCAAGTATGTGCTACTTGCTCTTGTTTTCTCGCAATGCCGTTTAAAGATTCTGTGTCACTCGATTTTTTTTTATTGTAAAAGTATATACTCCACTCCACCAGCCAATTATATAGCTCTGAAAAAAATTTTTTACATTTTTTTTATCTTGCAGAAGGATCAATCTTGGTGAAGACGGCGAGTGGTGAGGAATTCCACGGAGCAAAGTGTATCATAACGGTCGGCGCCTGGACGAGCAAGCTGGTCAGGGGGTCACCGGCATGGATCTCTGATTGTTTTCAACCGTGGCACACCCTCCTGTGCTACTGGAAGGCGAAGCCCGGCCGGGAGCGAGAGCTGACCCCGGAGGCCGGCTTCCCAACGTTCGCGAGCTACGGCGACCCCATCATTTACGGCACCCCGTCGATGGAGTTCCCTGGCCTGATCAAGATCGCCATGCACGGCGGGTCACCGTGCGATCCGGACAGCCGTGGTGGCATGGCCACGGACAATGATGACGAGGCCGCCCTGGTGGAGCCCGTGGCGCGGTGGATCCGAGACTTCATGCCTGACCACATCGACACCATGGAGCGGCCGCTCAAGCCAGTGCCGTGTATGTACTCCATGACCCCCGACGAGGACTTCGTCATGGACTTCCTGGGCGGTTGTTTCGGAAAGGACGTTGTCGTGGGCGCGGGGTTCTCCGGCCACGGATTCAAGATGGCACCGGCCGTTGGAAGGATCTTGGCCGAGATGGCTTTAGACGGGGAGGCGGGCACGGCGGCGGCGGCTGGTTTGGAGCTCGGGCATTTCAGCATTGACAGGTTTGTGGACAACCCGGAGGGGAACCTCAGGGGTCCTTGAGATTGTTAATGCAGATGAACACCGTGCCTGCTAGCTGGGGATCCTACCTCCAAACAGTCTTCAGAATGATCCTATCTCCAACAGTCTTTAGATTGATCTCAATGCAAGCTCTTCCATGAATCATGTATCAAAGTTTGTTACGTTCATTGTGATGATCTATTGAACGTGGCATTGTGAGCAACTCCCGCTGGCATTGTGATGATCTATTGAACGTGCTCTGTGGCTTCGTGGTGGCGCCGTAGGCACGCCGGGCCACCTTCACCGGCGCGGGCATTGCGAAGAAGTGTAAGCAACTCCCGCTTTGTTCCAGGGTGAAAGCCCTGTCCAGCTCTGGTCAAGCAATGGCGGCGCCTTGGCGTCGTGTCCTCCTTGGAGGCATTGCTTTGGAGCTCGGCTAAGTGACGACGGTGGCGCAACTGCGTCGTCATGGAGTTGCGGTTCGTCGTGCAGGTTTAGGTCGAAAGACCTTGGTGCTCTCTCTAGCGTTGTCGGCGTTCGCGGACGTCGATACCCTTCTTGAAGGCAACGCTTGGGCACTCCTGCAGTCCGCTCCTGCGTGGTCGTTCGGTTCGTCTTGCTGCACCTTTTTGAGCTTCACGTTTCTCCTCACCTAGGTATGTTTAGTTGGTGTTCGTTGTAGCTGTAGTTCTGGTTGTCGTTTCCGGCGGATGCTTTGCCGCCGAGGTGCTTTCTCTTGTACGAGCTTGCGTTTCCGGCGTGCGCGTGCCACCGAGGTCGCGGTCGTACGAGCCTACCACTGTCGTTACGAGCCAGCGTTTCCGATGCGCGTGCCGCCGAGGTCGCTGTCGTCTGTGGCGGATGCTTTGCCGTCATTGTGGTCGCCGTCTTTCCGGCAGATGCTTGGCTGCCGAGGTCGTTGACGGATGCTGTGTCGTCGGTTTCTAGCGGATGCTTTGCCGTTGTCGTCGCGTTTGGTTTGGGTGGATGCTTTGCCACCGAGGTCGTTGACGGATACTTTGCCGTCTGGAGTCCCAGCGGATGCTTTGCCGCTGTTTATCATCTGCAGCTCCGTCCACTACTGGCTATCTAGGTGTGGAGTTATCTTTTGTATCAGGTTCAGCTTGCGGGGTTGTTAGGTGGAGGGTTCCTCGCCCCTCGTGTTTCTTGCTTTTCGTTTGTGTTTCAAGACTTCGTTGGTAATCCTTGGATTACTTGCGAATTCTTTGTAACTTCTATGTGTAAGTCTATTGACCATTCTCTTCTGTTTAATGAAAAACGGGCTATATTCCCGGTCTCAAAAAAACGTGGCATTGTGAGACTTTCTTATCTCAATTTTTTTTATCGGGTCTTGGAAAATTGTAGTGCAGCTTCTTTTCGTGTTTACAAAAGAATGGGTGCATCTGCTCTCCATGCTTACCGGAAAATTGTAGTGCAGCTTCTTTTCGTGTTTACAAAAGAATGGGTGCATCTGCTCTCCATGCTTACCAAAAACTACCAGCTCACCTATGTTCAGTATTCAGTTACACTGTATTCAGCTATAGATGACTATTTCAGAAACTCATAATCGTATCTGTTGTGTTGAACTTGCGATATGCCGTTTCAGTTCATTTGCTGTCAAAACTGCTGCATGTGCAGCTTTTCTCTTCCCTTTGCTCTTCATTTTAGTACATCATCGCAGCATTGTCACTTGCGTACCTGCTAAGTAGCTCAGCGCGGTCTTGTCTTTGGTATGTAGCACAAAAGAGACCGACCTGGATGTCAGCTCATCCATGTGTCGGACACGGGTAGCACGCCACAATGTTGCTGAGGAACACACGCTGGAACTCAACATAGCTCCAAGACTGCATATTTCCCTCCGTTTCGCGTCACAATACTTTAATTTTTTGACTCATATAAACTATGTTTGACCTCTTATCTTATTCAACTTTTTTTAATAAATATTACCACTTTTGTTATGACTTATTACATCACTAAAGATATTGTAATGACGTTTTGTTTGTTTTATAATTTACATAAAAATTTGAATAAGACGACGAGCGAATCAAACACAGTTTATATGAGTCAAAAGAATTGCAAAAGTATTGTGAACGGAGTGAGTATTTCCAAACGTCACGTCTTGGTGGGACACTTTTATCCGCTTATCTTTTTTATAAGTTATTCTTTTTTTTTTTGGCGGCTCTATATATATATCCGCCCACACTCTCTCTTACTCATGATCAATGGAAAGAATTAGCTTGATCACTGAGGCTTGCTTTACAAGTAGTTTGCAGGATAATATCGCAGAGACGACAGCAAAGCTTGGAGACTTGGAGTCTTGGACGTCTCCTGAGCCGGGTCGTATACCTTATCATTTGATCCATATCTAGAGGCTGGAGGATATCTTTTCACGATCCACAAATGCCTGACGAATAACAGTGCATCTCCTTTCACGACCTGGAGTAACCTGCCGAGTCATTGGTCAAGGTCTCGGGGAGATGGATGGCAATGGCGCTACTGTAATTTTCAGAGCCGAAATTCAGGCACCACGTGCTCAGAGTAGCACAGTTGACTTGACCGGGACTTTGGCCTTGGTGGTGAGTCAACATAGGCCCAGAGCATCTCCAAGAGCTTTTTCAAATCTCACTCTCTAAATCACTATTTAGAGAGTCATTCTCGTAATAATCGTGATGGAGATATATTCAGCATAAGCTCAGTTTGTTGTAATTTAAACTAAGATTTAGGCCTCCCTCTTGCTCTTGGCATCACCAAACCTAAAGTTCAAGACTTTCTCCCACTTAAATAAACAAATATGAAAGAAGACTTGGGGGAATTAGCTCTATGCTGAACCAAGCAGAATGACTCCAAATTACAAATGTTGTACTCTCTGCAATGTCAACTTATTATATGTGTACCCTTGAAATCACAAAGACAATCATTAAACAAATTGACAAGTTCAGAAAGCATTGTCTCCGCCAATGCCAATGCCAATTATCAGTCCAAAGCTGCTTGGAAAATAGTCTATGCTCCAAAGGAGGAAGGTGGTCTTGGAATAATTCACATTGAAACTCAGAACAAGGCCTTGCTAATGAAGGATTTAGATAAATTCTTCAATAAAAAGGACATACCATGGGTTAATATGGTATGGGAGAAGCACTATAGTAATGGCAGACTCCCAAATTCCACAAAAAAGGGTTCTTTCTGGTGGAGGGATATCATGAAGCTCTTGCCAAACTTCAGAAAAATTTCCACAGTCCAAGTCAGAAGTGGTCACACCTATATGTTATGGAATGATTAGTGGACTAATCATACTTTGCTGCAAGAATTCCCAGAGTGTTACTCATTTGCAAAAAAAAAAAAAAAAAAAAAAAAAAAAAAGCGTTTAGAACCTTTGATGCAAATGAAATCTCAGATGTCTTCCATTTGCCTCTTCCTCTGGAAGCCTACAATCAAATGCAAATTCTGATTCAGATAATGCAAGATACAGAGTTAAATAATGATAATGATGTCTGGACTTATTTTGGGGGCATTGCCAAGTTCTCCACATCAAGAGCTTACAGAACAATGATAGGGCACACCCATACCCCTATAGCTTTAGAAATGCTACTGTCAACCCAAGCACAAAGTCTTTGCTTGGCTTCTTGTTAAAGACAGGTTGAGCACAAGGAATATTCTCAAGAGGAAAAATATGGCCCTTCCAAGCTTCAATTATGTATTGTGCAGTCAAAAATATAGAAGTGATTGTTGAGCACCTTTTCTTTCGCTGTGCCTATGCCCATCAGTGTTGGGGGATCATCAATTTAATGACCAAAAGTGCAGGAGTTCTTAGCAACCTTGATGCCTTGAGAGCACAGCTGCAGTCGTAATTCTTTATGGAGACACTCATCATCATGTGTTGGACTATCTGAACTGCAAGAAACGCTCTTATCTTTGATGCTAATCAGTTATCCATCCAAGTATGCAGAAGAAGATTCATCATTGAACTGGAGCTTGTTGCTCTCATAGTAAAACCCAACTTTTGGCTCTTTTTAATCAATGGGTGCAGTCATTAGAAGTGATCTAGTTTGCCCTTTCAGTTTTTTTTTTTTTTTTTTTTTTTTTTTTTTTGGAGCTTTCTTTGTAACTCTAAACTCTGATTTTTTGTTTAATAATAAATTCTTGTAGGGGCCTCGACCCCTCCAGCTTCTTAAAAAAAGTTATATTTTAATTAAATGCATATATTCAGTGTACATGGAGGTGCTTTGTCAAGGCTAATGTGTGCCCGACTATAATACAGGGTATACAACATGCGACGACAACCTTTTAGTGCCGAACGAAAAACGACAAGCAACCGCAATCAGGCAATCAACAGGAGATTCCAAACCTGCTGTGCCATCCATCCCTGTAATCGTGATGGAGATGCCACCTAATCGGACAAGCAGAGCCTGCGGTCATCGGGTCTGGCCTGAGGACCCGCTTATGGCCAAGGATCAACCAGACATTCCATCAGCAGACATTCCATCATGAACCGAGAATAGTAGAACAATGACTGACCCATCCCTTCACCAAGTCATTGATCAACACAATTGACTCATCAACTGTTCTGTTTTCCATTGGTCACCAATCAGAAAGACGTGTGTTTTGGATGTACCTGAATTCGAGCACATTTCTTCACTGTCCTTGCACTGTACCGGCCATCTGTATCGGGCAAATGGCTGAGGGGCGGCAGGTCTCTTTCGTGATGGATTCCATGAATAGTTTTTTAGATCAAGTGGGTTCCATGAATAGATAACTAAAGGTAGGTCGCTACGCCAAGTGATTGCCCTAATAAGACGATATGAACCAAAGTGAACGACAAAAAAAGAAGAGAATCTGCACAATAACCAACTTGATTTGCTATCATTCAGTATAATACAACTGATCAGACCAGTTTATTTACTGCAGTCCGCAGAACACTTTATATGCATACTGAAACATTCGTCTGCAAGACTAATGCAAACTGAGGAGACGCGCGCACTTCAATGTTCGAAAATCCAATCCAAAAGCCCAAAAAGACACTAAACAAACGAGTTGCCAAGAACACACCTTTTTTTTTACATAAAAACATGAACTGGAGCCCCGTCCATGGCCATCAGCTAGCCTTGAATGAATTCTACAGCAGATTTCCTTTGGGATTTTCCGCAAACCGGCCGATCCTTAAGGGGCGGAGGTCTACTCCGGCCTCAGCCGCCGTCCTGGCCTCGCCGTCCATGGCCATCTCGGCCAGGATCCTCCCGACGGCCGGGCCATTCTTGAAGCCATGGCCAGAGAACCCGGCGCCGACGACGACGTCCTTGCCGAACTCCCCGCCGAGGAAGTCGACCACGTAGTCGTCGTCGGGGGTGACGGAGTACATGCAGCACTGCCGGATGACGGGCCCGCCGGCGGTGTCGACGTGGTCCGGCATGACGGCGTCGATCCACCGCGCCACGGGCTCCACCAGGCCGCCGTCGGCGCCCGTGGTCCAGTCCCCTGCCGTCCGGGTCGCAGGGCGGCCCGCCGTGCATGGCCACCTTGATCAGCCCCGGGAACTCCATCGACGGGGTGCCGTAGATGTAGGGGTCGCCGTAGCTGGCGAACGTGGGGAACCCGGCCTCCGGGGTCAGCTCCTCCTCGTGCCCCGGCTTCACCTTCCAGTAGCAGATGAGCGTGTGCACCGGCTGCACCGGCAGTTCCAGGCCGGTCACCGACCTGATCAGCTTGCTCGTCCAAGCGCCCACTGTCACTATGCATTTGGTGCCATGGAACTCCTCGCCGGTAGACGTTCTCACCGAGATTACTGACGACTCCTCTCCTGATCGAGCATGATGAGAAGTTTGTAAAGATTCAGAGCTCTAGTTAGTCCATGATTTTTTTTCATCACTTTGTATATATATGAGTTTTAGTACTACGTATATAAAACAGAGAGATCGAAAAGATAAACTGAATTATTGTGCCGTGAAAACAATGTTACTAGCATATGGAAGGTTTGTTGGACTGTCGGTTGGTGTTGTACTGGCATACAGGTTCCACAGACGACACTATATAAAACAAAAGGAGTGCACTGAACGGGAATATCTGTTGCAATGATCGGCAATCATGTACAAAAAGATACGGTGCGCGCCGGCGGCAAGTTGTACAATTTCCAAATTAAAAAGGAAAGCGAAAGGCGCAACAACATGTTTAAATTGACTTTTGCAAGCGATGATGATACATTTTTTTGTGATATATGTTGCTAGAAATTAATAATATAATGCAGTGACGCATATGTTCTAGCTACAGCTTTTGTTAGTGATGCTCTTTACTCCAAAATGGTGTAAAAAGAGAACGGAGTTGTTTGGTGGTAGACCAACATTGCAAATAAAGGAACTTTTTTTGACGAAATAAAGGAGCTTATTGACGTCAATGTGTGCATGCTTATAGATCATGAATCATGATGAGCACACGTACACGGACCGACCTATATATATCCTTAGATTTTCAAAATTTCTAAACTTCTAGTTAAGGTTCCAAATTAATTTGCAAAA
>JADLZK010012075.1:0-81311 GCA_015847255.1 Hyparrhenia diplandra | reverse complement strand
GAGGCACATGAGGACCAATATGTACGATAAAGTTTCCCCTCTTTATAGTAATGACTTATCGATCCTATAACCACCCACACCCTCTATGGTGTCTTGGGTGTGAAACCAAAAGCCCTACGGTTATACCTTTGCCTTGGGACCTTTGATCTCTGAAACTCCACCGAATTGGATGCTTGATCAACTTTTGGATCACCTCGATCCATCCTCCATGATCACCACACAGCAACTCCGGCACGACCAATCTCCAATCTAGTCAAACACTTAGCATCGAGAGATTAGTCCTTAGGTGTCACTAATTATCCAAAACCAAACAAGAGATCTTCACCGGGCGAGGTAGCCAGTCGTCGTCCACTTTCGGACATCCTCGGCAGGGATCACCTCCCCGCCAAAGCAGCGGCCTTTTTCGGCCGGCGGCAGCCTCGCTTAGGTAGCAGCGGGCACCGGAGTACGACGGGCGGCCCTGACGGCGGAGCCAGCGAGGCGCCGCCGGTGGAGGCGGGGCGAAGACCGAAGGGAGCTCCCATCCTCCTTGGTTGACGTGAGGACAGCCGCGGCGGACATCGGCATCCTCGAGGGATTGACGAACTCGGCGACTTCGATGGCGGGGGCTTGAACAAAGATCGATCTTGATGGGGAAGAGAGGGGGATTGCGACCCACAAATAGAAGCTCAAAGCGGAGGCCGCCGTGGATCTTGCGAGGATGGATGCGGCGGAGGCGTGGATCTTTGTGGATCTGGGCGGATTTGGTGGTGGGGGCACGGGAAGGGGAGCGCATGGGGTCGGGGTCGGAGGGTCCGCGTCCCGCATATCTTTCTGTTCAAACTGTCTCCTCAAACTCATCACAAACTCAAGGTAAAATTAGTGCCACCTCGGTAAAAAAAAAAAAACCCGTGTCATCTTGTGTCCACACTTCGGTGGTTTGCAATCTCTTCATCACAAGCTTTGTTCTTACATTCATATATATATATATTGTGCTTGTGATTGAGTAGTGTAATTGTAACTATCTAGCTTGTGTAGCTTGTTTAGTTACTTTGCTTAGCTTGTGTAGCTAGGTAATTTGAGCCTTTAGGTTAGGCGTGTGTTGCCTTGTCCATTGTGCATCTAGTGAGCTTAGGAGCTTTGTGCTTTTGCTTACTAGAATTGTGTAGGAGCTCACCCGTGCTTGAAGTACTAGTGCTAGGTTTGTGTGACCTTGCATTAGAATTGATTAGGAGCTCAAGTTAGGCTTGTCACCTCACTCTTATTGTGTAGGATCTTTTGTGAGGTGATTTAGAGTCTTAGTTAGAGGGGTGAAGTCTTGGCTAGACCGATAATTTTAATTCGTGGTTAGTTTCGGTTAGCGGTGTGATTAGTTTTTTAAAGGGACTATTCACCCCCCCCCTCTAGTCCCCATCTCGACCCTTCATCCGCCCTAGTCCCGAGCCCACCTTCATCCTCGTCTCCCAATGCGGCGCCTTACCATACCGGGAGCTACACGTGGGGGACGCCAAACCATGGTGGTGGGCGGGCGACGAAGCGACCCTTGTCTTGCTTGGCTATTGCCCGTTGGGCACCAAGGCTGACCACGCTGCTCCTTGGGAGCGCCGTGAGCTAGCCTCGGTTATGGCTTTTGGTTGTGGCGGGATCGCTCGCGGGCGGTCGCGGTCCCCGAAAGGGACGGAGGCGGCACGATGGACTACACTGGCGGTGAGCGCATTCCTGCTCTACCAATGGAGGGTGGTGCCCACGCGACTGGCCAGTTCAGCAGCCTTGGGCGTGGCGGATTAGTTGGTGCCGAAGCCATGAAGATCGGCTCCTTGTCCACCGAGGCTTGGTGACACCAGTGGCGACCGGGACGACGGGAGGCGGGAGGCTGGTGCCCCGGCATCCTCCCGGTGGGTGTGTGGTGCCGCGGCTCGGGTTGATCGGTCGGGGACATAGTGGGGCGACGATGTCGGCCTACGCCAATGGCCGTTGCTTCAAGTGCCTGGAGTGGGGCATCGTGTGGCTACACCAACCTACCTTAAGCGATGTCTCGATGCCACAATCTTGTCCATATTGCATGCTATTGCAAAGAGGCCAAGAAACGTCGATGATGTGGTAGGGCGGGGCGTTCAATGATCGGTGCGGCAATGGTGGTGTGAGCTGTGATGCGGCAGACTGTGGCTGTGGGTCCTAGAGGCACGACCGAGGTCCTATGCACCCCATGGACATGCCCGCGGTCTCCTGGCCGAGCGTAGACATCGTGGGCGAAAGAGGAAGCATGGGGGTGATCGGCGCCAACCAAGCTTTCATGGTTGGGCGGGTCCCGGTTCCGCTGTCCCTAGGGCCGAGCATCAACCATGCCCCAGCCTCTCCTCTCTCAGTGCTCCCCTCCCTCACGACGAGCTATGTCGCCCGCCTAACGGGCAGCATGGGTATGCCGCCTTGCGCCGCTGGAGCCCATCGTCCGACGGCCTTGCGGGGATCTTCGGCGAGGCACAGTGGCCGACGCCCCCCTTCCTCGCAGCTCGCCATCGCTGAAGTCGGTCCGCCTCACCTTCTTGCTCTCTGGCAACGGAGATCTACCGCCCGACCTTCGAGGAGGAGGAAGAAGATGGAGCTTGGTGTGTCCATGACACGTGGGCCCACGTGTAAGTGGAGGGATTTTTTTTTTAAAGCCACAACAACTCAATCAAATAGGCTTCCAACCATTCCACAACAGCTTTGCCAATACTACTTTTTCTAAAAGCCACAGCCCTACTAGGCGAAGGGCAAACAACATATAGCCCTTCGCCCGACAAGGAAGATACTTTGTCAAAGCTATTTTTCAAAAGCCACAACTTTGCCAAGTTAAATATGTGAGCTATCTCCTCCAACCAAACATGCTTCCAATCATTCATAGCATCTTTGCCAAAGCTACTTTAGGTACACATAAGCTTCTCGATCCATTTGATCATGTGGTATTTGACCTTGTCATTTTCCCCTTGCCAAAGAAATTGACCCCGAATGGAATAATGGATAATCTCAAGTAACATATACATTCCTATAGTATAGTATATTGAAATGTCAGCCCTTTTGACTAGAACTCTAGAAGAAGTCTACAAAGACGCGTCCGGTATTAAACTCTTATAGTTTACTTAAGACGAAATTATGGACGCTAGGACCTTTCTGGTTGTAAGTTAATGCCTGCTTTAGTTTACTGTTCAGTTCAAACTTATTTTTCCATTATTTTTGCTAACTTCTACCATTTTCACATGAACCTTATTTTTTGAAAGATCTTTTTTTACCCCATTTCAACATATGTTTGGACTTCAGCACCCCTTTCCAAAACTATCATCTGTAAAAGAAAGTTCTCCTGCCTAGGTATTTCCTCTTAAGTAAATTTACCGAGATATCATTCTCTTCAGCAGCTGACTCTCCAACCCTACTTTCCTATCAAAGCCTCACTCACTGTATAGTGTCCATAATTCCTAATCCCCCGAACTCTTTAGGTACACATACTCTTTAGGTATTTGACCTTGTCATTTGCCCCTGACCAAAGAAATTGACCCCGAATTGGATAATGGATATTCTCAAGTAACATATACATTCCTATAGTATATATTGAAATGTTAGCCCTTTTTGCTTTTCAAAAAAAAAAAAAAAAAAGAAATGTTAGCCCTTTTGACTAGAACTGTAGAAGAAGTCTAGAAAGACATGTAGCCAAGGAGAGCCACGTCAAACAACGGCACAGCAGGCCGGAGCAAAGCGTAGTCACGGCCTCACGTCACGGGCATCAATGTACAAATAAAATCCACGCGCGTCCAGACAGCGAAAACATCTCCATTCACATGCGTGGCAGACTGCAGGAGATTCCCCATGGCTGCTTTCTGGTTGTTGCTGCTGTTCGTCGCCGGTGCACTCCTTTGTGCTTCGTACATGGAGAACCAGAAGTATCATCGGCAAGGCGCGGCAGGCAGGGACGACCTACCCGCCGGGGCTGGAGCCGTACCCGCTGATCGGGCACCTGCCACAGTTCTTGGCTAACCGGCACCGCGTGCTGGACTGGATGACCGAGGCGATCGAGCGCCAGCCCACGTGCACGTTCGTGCTGCACCGGCCGGGAGGCGTGCGCGGCGCGCTCACCGCGAACCCGGCGAACGTCGAGCACGTGCTGCGCACCAGCTTCGACAGCTACCCCAAGGGGCCCCGGGTCTCGTCGCTGCTGCGCGACTTCCTCGGCCGGGGCATCTTCAACGCCGACGGCGAGGCCTGGCGAGCGCAGCGGAAGGTCGCCAGCCACGAGTTCAACACGCGCTCGCTCCGCGCCTTCGTGGCGCGCTGTGTGCACGGGCGAGCTACACGGCCGCCTCCTCCCGCTGCTCCGGCGCGCCGCGGCCTCCGGCGCCCCCTCGACCTCCAGGACGTGCTCGCGCGGTTCGCGTTCGATAATATCTGCCGCGTCGCCTTCGACCACGACCCGCGCCAGCTCCCGGACGATGGCGACGGCGACGGCACGACGGACAGCGGCTTCGCCGATGCGTTCCGTGACGCCACGGCTCTCAGCGCGGGCCGGTTCCAGTACGCGGTCCCGTGGTTTTGGAAGGTCAAGAAAGCGCTGAACGTGGGTTCTGAGAAGCGGCTGCGGGAGTCCGTCGCTATGGTGCACGACGTCGCCGATCGCATCATCCAGTCGCGCCGGGAGGAGATGACGCTGAGTTCCGGTTTTGAGAAGCAGGACCTCCTGTCGCGGTTCATGGCGAGCCAGGACGGGACGTACTCCAAGTCCGAGGTGCCCCTCCGCGACGTGGTGATGAGCTTCCTGCTCGCGGGGCGGGACACCACGTCGTCGGCTCTCACTTGGTTTCTTCTGGTTGCTGTCGTCGCGGCCGGACGTGCAGCGCTGCATCCGCGACGAGGTCGCTGCTGTGCTTGCCCGGCGTGCACAGCCACAGCAGGGCGACAGCGTCGTCGGGTTCGACCTGGACGAGCTCCGCGAGATGCACTACGTGCACGCGGCCATCACGGAGTCGATGCGGCTGTACCCGCCGGTGCCGCTCAACACGCTGCGGGCGGAGACGGACGACGTCCTGCCCGACGGCACAGCCGTGCGAGCAGGCTGGTTCGTGACCTACAATTCCTACGCGATGGGGCGGATGGAATCGGTCTGGGGCGACGACGCGCGGGAGTACCGGCCGGAGCGGTGGCTCAACCCCGGCGACGGCACGTTCCGGCCGGACAGCCCGTTCCGGTTCGTGGCGTTCCACGCGGGGCCAAGGCTGTGCCTGGGCAAAGAGATGGCGTACATCCAGATGAAGTCCATCGTGGCGTGCGTGCTGAATGAGCTCGACGTCGCGGTGGACGGAGCCTACCGACCCCGGCCGGTTCCGGCGCTGACGCTGCGGATGGCGGACGGGCTTCGCGTGACCGTGAAGCCGAGACGGGACTGACCAACTGCTGGCTGTCGCAATCAACTCCATCAGCTATTCTATTCCGCCTCTGTCTGCATCACTTCAGGCAAAGCAGTTGTTGACTGACGCCTGACGAGCCTGAACAGACAGACTCTTGTTTGCACAATGCGCTTGCGTTTCATTTGAAATGGTGTACCGGCCGTCTACCGTGTGTAGTATACGTGAATAAATCCACGATTACATTCGTGTATTTCTCTCGGAAAAGCACCTCGCGGTTGCTTCAAGTCAAAGTTATTCGTAGAAGATGTGAACATTCAAGAAGAGGGAACCGTTGGCTGGCATAGTTTTTCCGCAGCATTCTAGGCGGGTTTTGGATTAGACCATTGCAATTCTTAGATTCTGTAGAAACACTATTTCAATTCATCTATTTGGACATGTGCCATGTAATTCCAATCCCATTTACCTGTGGGCAACGTATCATGTGCAACCAAGCTTCGTGTTACAACCTATGCAAACTGTCAATTAAGGTCATAGGATCTGGATCCAACGTCTACGGTGTTTTCACTTAAACCCTTCCACCGGGGTTTAAATCTAAGCTATGTGTATCCAGGTGGGAGGGTTTAAGTGATGGTGCAATGAAGGAGCAATTTTGATCCTCTTTTAATCTTCAATCTTGCTCCCTCTTCTAATCTTCAATTCCATATCTTTGTAAGTGTTGCCATCAATTATCAAAAGGGAGAGATTGAAAGGTCCCTTGTGGTTTTTGGTAATTGAGTGTCAACATTAGGTGAACTAATATGTGTGATTGAGATTATACACGAGGAGATTAGTTCACATGTGATGATGCAATGAAGGAGCTTATTGCATATGAGACATCACATGGAGTCATGTGACCAAGGTGGTGAAGATCAAGACAAGGCTTGGCTTAATGGATCGTTGCAAGTGTGAAGGGCAAGTCGAGGCGGTGAAGCGATGGACCGCGGGCGGTGAAGCTTAGGCAAGACTTGGGCGCCCGATGGACCGGCGCGAACGGTGAAGAGCAAGTGAGGTCAAGATCGATGGACCAAGAAGGTCATGTGATGATATGAAGTGGATCATATCATTCTTGATCGTGTTGGTGCATGTGTTGCATCGACGCGGAGATGGAGCGGAATGGAAATACGCAAGGCAAAGGTATAACCTACGAGGCCATTTCATTTCGCCGGTCATTGGTGCTTAGAGAAGTTTATGACCGGGTTTAGGATAGATGGCCGTACTATCAAGAGGGCAAACTTGTTTGCATATCGGTCATCTAGTGCCACTTGTGCGATCTAACTTTGTGATGTGTTAGGATCGAGTGGCGCTGGAGAGCTAACCATCCTTTGATATAATTGTGAAAATGCTAACACACTTGCACATGGTGATGTACACTTGGTGGTGTTGGCACATTTGCAAAGGCGATGGTGGTTTGCGGGGGTTGAGTTGGGTTTGGGAACCGCTCATCCTTGGGATTCCGGTTTGAGAAAATGAGATGCATATTTTCTATTGCGCCGAATGCAATTTGTTGGAGATATCTTGCTAACCCGCGTGCTCGAGTTGGTATACTTGTTGGGTAGCAAGTTGGAGCAAAGGCGACGGAGAAACGTGACTTTTCCGCGATGGAATCTTGACTGGACCCAGCGAATGACGGACGGGACCGGACGCTGGGTCCTGACCGGAGCCGTCCGGCCGGGTGCTTCCGGTCGATTCCCCAAGATGTAAGGGTCAAATTCGGTCTTGGCCGACCGGCTCTCAGGCTTTCAGGCTTGTGGGGCGGGAGCTTTGTCTCTTGTGACGGGAAGCTTGACCGGACGCATGGTTTTAGCGTCCGGTCACTGACCTGGGTGTCCGTGTCGGCCAGGCGCGAAAAGTGTTCTTTGAACTTTCAACGGCTCTATTTTGGATGGAGCCTATATATACTTGTTGTGGCCGGCCATGGCTGGTTCTTGAGCACACTTGGGCCTTGGTGGCTTGTGTTGTGGTGCTAGAGAGCCCTCCCACTCACTTGTGATTGATAGTGTTCATCCAAATCAAAGTGAGGAGTGATTCTAGTGCATTCGCGTTGAGAGATCGGATTCGTGGCACTAGGTGTTCGTGTTGCAAGCCGGTGTGTTTGTTTCTCTTGGAGGTTGCCACCTCCTAGACGGTTTTGGTGGCAAGAGGCTCCGTCGAGGCACGCAAAGAAGATTGTGCGGTGCTCAGAGAAGAGATTGTGAGAGGTTCGTGCTCACCTCAAGGGGATCGTGAAGAGCAACACTACTAGAGAGTGTCATTGAGCTACCACACTTGGGTGTGGGTTCTCGCGGTGCCCTCGATGAATTGGCTAGAGGATTCCCATCTTGTGAGTGATTCGAGCGAGCTCCCACCGTGGATTTGGCACCAGCCATTAAGCTTGTGAATCATCAAGTGGGTGAATCGCCAAACCGTGGAACCACCAAGGTGTCGGCCGACACAACGAGGAGTAGGGGAAGTTGGCAAGCTTCCCGAGACCTCGTAAAAATCACCTAGTGTCATCTTGTGTCCACACTTCGCGGTGGTTTGCAATCTCTTACTCACAAGCTTTGTTCTTACATTCATATATACATTGTGCTTGTGCTTGAGTAGTATAGTTGTAACTATCTAGCTTGTGTAGCTTATTTAGTTACTTTACTTAGTTTGTGTAGCTAAGTAATTTGAGCCTTTGGATTAGGCATGTGTTGCCTTGTCCATTGGGCAACTAGTGAGCTTAGGGGCTTTGTGCTTGTGCTTACTAGAACTGTGTAGGAGCTCACCATGCTTGAAGTACTAGTGCTTAGGTTTGTGTGACCTTGCATTAGAATTAATTAGGAGCTCAAGCTAGGCTTGTCACCTCACTCTTATTGTGTAGGATCTTTTGTGAGGTGATTTAGAGTCTTAGTTAGAGGGGTAAAGTCTTGGCTAGACCGATAATTTTAATTCCGCATTAGTTTCGATTAGCCGGTCTGCGATTAGTTTTTGAAAGGACTATTCACCCCCCCCCCCTCTAGTCCCCATCTCGACCCTTCAAAAAAGCCAACACCGATTAATCCGCTTGAGCGATGATGGCGCTTTTTTGGATGTCATTTTCTTGTTGGAGACGTCGCTTTTGGAAGATCTCATGGGTTGTCGGCTTTGGTGACGGCATCAAGTTGGTGAGTCCTTTTCACATGTACGGGTGCTTTTTTCCGGGATTCGTGGAGTATCCGGAGTCTCCAACGGTGGTTGGAGTCCTAGGATCTTTGGTATCCTCTAAATTTGACAGACGGGTTTTGGTGGCTATTTATCACTTGGTGGTCATATCCTTTTTGGAGTTGACTTCATTGGGCAAGTCGAGTTTCTTATTGGAGATGTAATTTTTTTATTGTTTTTAGTTGTATGTATCGGTGTTGTCGGTGACGTAGGTCTTACTTGTATTACTGGCTACCTTTTGTAATAATTATGGCGGATGCATCCTCAAGAGAGATGACTAAAGCCCAAAAATATATTTTCCATTATCTAAAAGAGCGATCCAAATGTTCTCTTCAACTCAATATGGAGTCCTTAGCTAGAGAAGAGTTAAAATGGACATAGGTTCTTGCACCATGGCTAATGAATACTGCGTAATCCAGGCTCATTACGATGTGTATCAAGGTTCAGTGGTAACAAGGTGAAATTGGTGAGGATTCCAAGCTTCACGCGGGGCATTTTTAAAAGTTTGATATGGAACGACCTTTGGGTCATGGCGACAGGTTAAACTTTTTTTGAAAGATATATATAATGTGTTCAACTTTACTTGCTAGCCGGTGCTTGAAGCCCCACTATGGGCGTGTTTGGTAGGGTGGACTGGGGAGCCCGGCCAGGGGACGGGCCGGGGGCGACCCACGGCCCGGCGAGGAGGGCCACCCTCCTCTGTTTGGTTCGGCCCCCGGGAGGCGGGCGGGCTTTGTGGCGTGTTTGAAGCCACACGAGAGCCAGGCCGCCGGCCTAATCAAGCCACCAATCGCTTGATGAGGCGGTGTTTGGTGGCAGCCCCGGCTCCTGTGGCCTCCCCCCAGCGCCACCAAGAAGACCAACAAGGCCCGATCACACAACATATTTGAACTCATATTTGAACAATGTGAAATATCTCACATATTCCAACCATAATTGTCACAAATTTGGAACAACGAGGTTTGTTGAGTTCCAAAATTATGGCCTCAGCTAATACAAAAAAATATGCATCATGGGCCACTTTCGGTTACAACAACATTGAGTTCTAGTTTGAGTCGACCACAACCTCATACCACAAAACAACAACATTGATTCGTTCTAGAATATTGGCCTCGGCTAACAAGTTTCATCGAGATGATATGGGTTCAAAATAAAGCATCATCGGCCATGGAGAATAACTAAGACCAGCACCCGGAAGAATAACTACCAAAGATCGAAAGAATAAAAAAATACACAAAGTTCCAACAACCATAGGTGCAAGAAAAGAACCAAGAACCATAGGTGCCTTGATGAGGTCTTTACTGAGAGGTGCATGATGAGCAACACAGGGAGGAGCATGGTCCAAAATAGGAACATGGTCAGCGGTGCAACCTCGGGAGGAATGAGAGGGTCATGGTCGGCGAGGTGCAATCTGGGGAGGGCCCGCGGTCCAACAGAGGGACTTGGTCACCTCCGGTGTATGCTTGCAAGTAGGAGACCTCACCTCTTGTCTTGTAGGAAAGGCTTGATGCAAGTTGTTTGGGAACCCATCGATTTCCATTGCACAAAGCGCCCATGAGCGATCACACCAACCCTCACCCTTCTCGGTACACCACATACCAAGCCATCAACGTCTTCACAAAAATGAAAAAGATGTAATGAGAAGATATAGATTGTCATATGATCTTCTAACAAAATGACCTCGGTTGCATCATGTGCTCACCACCAGAGAGATTGTGATTGAATCTTCCACAAACTCTCGCCGGCCGATTTGGGCGTGTATGGTGTTTGTAAAAGATTCAATCACAGCCCCACGAAAGGCCTCAAAGACAACTTGCTGCATCATAGGTACCAATGCAAACCCACCTCGGTGTTCATGATGTGCTCACCCGGCCAGGGAGATTGTGATGTAATCTTCCACAAACTGTAGACAACAAAGATCATTTGGCTTTGCTCATGTGCATTATTTGTGAAAGAATACATCCGGACCTACACCAAAGGCCTCAAAGACATAGGCTTTAATCATCATAGGTGGCAAGTAGAGAATTGAAAAAACCAAATGCAAGGGGCCTCGGCCAAGAGTAATACATAAAGGAAGAAGTGGCCTCGGCCCTAACCGATAGTGTAATCATCGAGGAACCCACCTTGCCGTATCCCGGACCAAAAACCTAATCGAATTGAGGCCTCAACATAACCGGGGTGTCAAAGAATCAAATCACATCTTGTAGCATTATTGGCCAAAGTAGGATACGAGAAAGGAGTAACAAATGAAAAAGGCCTCGAAAGAAGGTGATCAAGAAACTCTCATTCATATGTCGAACATGTTAATCATCATAGGTGGGCGCCAAATAGGTAAAAAAAGACAGAAACCACATAGCAGGGCATGGAGTGTTCTAGAACATCCACAAAGTTGCCATTCAAAAAAGACATATGCCCCAATGTTACATTCCTATTGATGATGCTAGAATACTTGATGACTACCATGAAACAAGAGCACCGACCAAACCAAACAAATACCACCTCGGGATTAGCAACATAGCATCATAGGCCAATACAAGAAATAGGAGAGGAGGTAAGCAAAAAAGGCCTCAAAGAGTAGGTCGACAAAAAAAAAGTTAAGAGTAGGATCGACAAAACTTTTTCATCATTGGTGCCAACAAGTTGGCCTTTGCCATGCACGCAGCCTGGTTGTACCAGCCCCAAATCAGTTGTTTGCTGACACTACTAGGCTGAGTTTCATCGCAAAAGAGACATAACAGTTGTTTGCACCTCAGAATTGTAAAATTTCATCACAGGCCAAAACAAAATAGGTGGCTCATCCGGATAGTGGGGACAGTGAAAACAAATGCCACATCGATTAATCATAGGCCTCGGGTAGATCATATATATATAGTACCTCTTCAAATCAGTTCAACAGTTAGAGTAGAAACAAGGCATGGGTGTGGAACTCGAAAACCTACGGTTTGTGGTGAAACAAATCGTTGGCCTTGAGCCCCTCACTGATGACAAGCCTCAAAAATATGTAATTGACATCAGAGGGGTACAATAGATACGGGCCCTCACCACATTTTTAGATTTGTCAAGTGTACCATAAGCATCATTGGCCAAAATAAATCAAATTAAGAAAAGTCTGACTCTTGCCTAAAGAAGAACATCGAGCCCCTCACTTCTTTTCATTCTCTGAGGTCATGAAGTGAGAAGCTCGATGTTCTTTCTTTTCAGCAACGGCAGATGCATTGAGGAGTAGTGAGGAGATGGAGAGGGGCAGAGTTAGAGCGACTGGTGCTCAAAAAGAAGAACATCGAGCTCGAACTGGATTCATGGTCCGACCTCATGAAGTTCGTAGCTCGATGTTCTTTCTTTTGAGCAATGCCGATGAGTAGTGAGGAGATAGGGAGGGCACACCTGCCTTTATATCATGTAATGCGACAAGTATACGAACAAAAATCAACATATTCATGTGCTCTCCAATCGATACGCCATTTTCTGCATTGCTCTATATTGGTCCAAACAGTTTTCATGTGACCTCCACCGAATGCCAAATTTAGCTAGAAAAGGAGAGAAAAAGCACAACGCTTTTGATGTGAAGGATCACAAAAAATGTATAAGCGTGCTCAATGCCAAAGTTTGCCTCAAAATAAGAGAAAGCACAACAGTCATTCATGTGAATGAAATAGACAAAGATCATCACTAGTAGCAAAAAACAACAACTAGCGACCACCTCGGATATAATAAGAATTGCATCATAGGCTACCTAAAACAAGGATTGGGCCTCGACTTTTCATACATAGGGCGTGTTTAGTAGGATGACCATTGGCCTCGAAGATTTATATAAATGTTTGCACTTTCCTATAGTAGTAAGCATCATTGTTGGCTAAACATGAGACATTAAAGTCATACAAAGCCATGAAATCCATGGAAACATCCATACTAAACCGACAACACAAGGAAAAAGGGATGCAGATTTGGTATGGATGTTTCCCATGGACTCGATGACCTACATGAGAAAACAAAAATGATATGGAGCCAACTCAAATGAAATAGTTTGCATCATCGGCCTAATATAATTCCCCAATGTGCACGATTTGCTAGAATGAACTAGCCTCCCAAAGGCACGCATGAATAGCAAGTTTTTACTCAAAAGATTGCACGGCCGCTTGTTTCAACAAGCCCCCAAGTCTTTGGACTACCACATCGACCCCATCCACCAAGCATCACGTTCATCGGGCACGAACCAACATCACAGCCATTAAGCATCGCGCATGAAACAGAACCAACAACGCAATAACGAGAGGAGTAGGGGAGGGGGGTGGATTTAACCCGCCACGGGAAGAAGAGAAGCGGTCCGGACCGTCGACCACCTCCAGGGGACGAGCCGCCGAGGAAAGAGGAAGAAGATCCGCACCGGCCAAGCACCGCGGCGAAGGTGGAGCAGCCGGGAAGAAGAGAAAAGCATCCGCCCGCACACCTCCACCGGACGGTACCCTAGCTTCGCCGCGGCTCGAGTCCCGACGGGGAAGAAGACGTACCGGCGGCGCCTCGGCGTCGATCCGCGGTAGGGGAACAGAGAGGGAAGCCCGCCCGGGGATCCAAGCCTCGTCGCCGCGGCAAAGACAAACAAAACCCTAGCCGTGTCTCACGGGATTGGAGCGCGAGATGGAGGGAGGGAGCCCGGAAGAGGATGGCGGAAGGAGGAGGAGTGGATGTAGGCCATGGATTTGGCGGAAGGGGAGCGGCGGGAGGAAGATTCATCAGCCCTCGCGGCCCGCGGAGCCACCCGCCGCCGCATCTAAATCGCCCCAAATCGCAGACATGCGCCGCCGCGCGCCAGGCTCGAAAGGAACGCAGAAAATGGCGTAGCGGTGGAGCTTTGGCGGAAGGGGTCGATTTGGCTCCCTAGGGCCGGGCCGAGAGGAAAAAACGACCCCAAACACCACCTTGCGCCCCCGAAACAAATAGTGGCACGGCCACCCCCGCCAAACACGCCTATGTACTTGTGTTGAGGCCCACTTGTGCTCCATCAACGCCCCACGTTGGGGCTGGCGTTACCGCCTCCCGGTCGGCCATTGTTGTGTTTGGTTCGTTTCTTATTCTAGCTTGGCTAGCAAAACTAAGCCGAGCTAGCCTTGGCCCGGCTGTAGAGCAAGCCAATACCTGCTTTGTTTGGTTGCTCGTTATCTTGAGTCCGCTAGACCGAGTTGGTGTTTGGTTGGTTGGCTTAGTTTAAATCGCAAATACCTCTTTCTTTAGATGGTGAGTTCATCTTCTTTGAGACATTTTCTCAAACACACGGTGGGCGTGCTCAACGTGAGGAACCAGCTAAGCGCCTCTTCACCGACCACCAAGAAGGTTATCTCAAGCACCAAGAAACAAAGAGCAAGAGGATCGATATCAATCATAGGAGGATGTTGACAACGAGCACCGAAAAATGCGGAGGGCAACAAAAAGGATCAATCTTGAAGATGTTGGGGGTGGAGACGGCTGCGTGTCTTGCGTGCCGCGCGGGGCGGCATGTCCTTGTCCATCTCATTTCCGCACCATCATCCTAAACGGCTCTCAGCTAACTCTCGGGCGAGCCTGTGAGGGGGATGGAGGATGACCGAGCACTGCGCTCGTCCGCGTGCGATGGCGGTGGATGACGCCGGGGTCATAGCGGCCGCCTCACGCGCAGGGGGGTGGAGGTCTGGCGGGAGCAACAGCCCACGCATCGCCGACGAGAGCCCGCGAGATGCTACCAACGAGATCCGGCGTGATGCTCCCGACGAGAGCCGCCGCATGCGGCGCATCAGGAACAAGCGCGGTCGCACCACCGAGGAGACCGGCCACCAGTCCTCGAGGACCACCGGTGGGGGTAAGGCGCCCGTGGGAGAGAGGGAGGAGGAGGGGGCTGCGCTCCCCTGGCCGGTGGCCGGGAGGTGACCGAATCGCGTGTCGGGAGGCGGCTAAGCCCTCGGCTCGAGAAAAAAGCACCGGGATCCGTTTTTCTTGGGGTCGCCAACCCGACGGGTGGCTCCCCCCACCGTGCCCCAAAGGCGTATATAGGGCAACCAAACACCGGGAAATTAAGCCCAATTTGGCCTGCCTCGAGCTGGATCAACCAAACACACCATACACCGCCGCTACCCATCTAGGGACGTGTTCCCACGGTCCCTACAGGGAGAGAGGGAGAGGCAAAGGGTGTGTTTTCCCAACTTTTTTCCAAAATTTTCATCACATCGAAGCGTTAAATGCACTAAAAGATCGTGTCCGGAAAGATAAAATATAGTTAAACAAAATAACTAATTGCACTGTTTAGATATACATTAGGAGATGATTCGTTTGAACCCTAGTTAACACACCCAAAGTGGCGTGCAGGCCTACATAATGGCAGTAGGAAACATAGGGAGGGAGGTACGGGTGGTGTGCTAGGCGATCAGGAGAGACGTGCACGTAGGGCCAAGGATACGGAACGGACAACTGTAGATGTAAGAGTGAAGGGCCCAAAAGATAGGGTATCGTGTGATGAAAGATGTGTGTGATCTTTTTTTAAAAGAGATGGCAAAAACTTTGCTGAGTTTTATTAGATGGAGAAAATACAAGGACAAGTGTATTTTAGAAATAAAAAAAAGATTGGGAGAAAAACTTTGCTCTTTAATTTTAGTAGGTATATAAATACTATATATTTAAAGTAAGTAAATTAAATATACTTTTTTTCGGTTAGAAACTTCTTCTCCTTGCACGAAGTCACTACAACTTTGTGCCATTTTAAATCTTGCAAATGCCGGGATTATGAATCATGTGAAGCAACAAGGGTGCTATAAAATGAGGCATAAAGTTAGATATTCATCAACAAAGGGATAATTGAAGCTTAGATACACATCTTTCTTTTAGGTTATGTCTAGAAAAGACAGCTACGCCTATGCAAGCCGCTTTTGATACAGTTGTGCCTAAGGATGACAAAAGGTCAGGTTCGGATCGGGTGGAGTCTCCGTGCACTCAAAACCGATACCAAGTCAAAACCGAATCCAAACCGATTTGGGTGGAAATCCATAACCAAAATCAAACCCGTGGATACCGAACCACCTAAAATCTGAATGAATACCTAAAACCCACAATATATATACACATATTCACATGTATAAATATTTTTAATAAATATTTTTATGAGTCAAATTTGAATAAATTTAATAATATAAGTAAACAAGTTATTATTAATATATAATAAAACATGAGTTTTAATTTCAAATTATTTATTTAGGATATCCATTGAATATCCACGGGTGAAAAACTAAACCCTAAAACCAAACCCAAACCCGAAACCGAACACGAAAACCGTGGGTGAAAAACCAAAGACTGGACCCAAAACCCGAAAAACCAAAACCCGCGTATACCTGTCTCGAGCCCGATCATTTGCCATCTTTAGTTGTGAATTGTGTTAAAAGTGCTTCTTTTATCTGCTGTAACTGTAACACACAAATATAAATACTAGCAAATAAAGGGAAAAATGATATTATTATATATATAGTCTGTACAGACTACTTTATTATGCAATCAAGGCACATCAAGATATCAAAATGATAGTGCTAAAATCCTATACAGGCTCGCCCCGCACACGTACACTCTCACAACAAATAAATAAAAAAAAAAAAAAAACAACGACTATACTAACACTACTCTGCTCGGGTGTAAAGAAAACAAGGAAAGAAACTATATGGAGTACAGACTACAGAGTTACAGTACCAAAGCAACAAGGCTTAAAATAAGCATGTACTTCGCGTACTGCGGCCTGGATCCACCGGCCGGAAGTGGCTGTAGCTGATCAGATTGCGGCTGTGGAATTTGTTGGTACGGAGCAGCTGGTTGGCCCACCGGTTGCGGCTGCTGCACGTTTGGGTTAGGCAACGGCAGGGGTTGGGTCAGGCTGCGGCAGAGGCAGAGGCTGCGGCTGCGGTAGGGGCTGAGGAGGCAGAGGCTGTGGGGTGGGCAGCGGCTGCGGCAGCGGCTGAGGTAGAGGCAGGGGCTGTGTGTTTGGATCGGGCTGCGGAAGGGGCTGCGGCTGTGGGTTTTGGATCGGGCTGCGGCAGGGGCTGTGGCAGTGGCCCAGGTTGCGGTAGGGGCTGTGGCGGCTGTGGCCCAGGTTGCGGCAAGGGTTGTGGCGGCACAGGGGCGGCACAGGCTGAGGCGGCGGGGTTGGCAGCTGCTGCAGGCTTCGACCACGACGTGCCTCCAGGAGGGAGCTGTCAAGCGCGGTTGCCACCGCTAGCGATCCGACTGCAACGAGAAGAAACAGCAGCGGCGGCGGCAGGGCCACGGGAAGGGACGACGAGCGGCGGCGCTTCGCCATGGCTTAATTGGAGATCGACCTCGAGGTGGTGGTGGTGGTGGTGGTGCTTGACGTCGCTGCTCAGAATTAACTGTGTGGTGGCTCAGTGGACGGCTCACTGCCTGCGGTGCAGTAAAGCAGAGTGGATGGCTGTGGATCAGGTCGGGGAACCCTGATATTTATAGGCACGATTAGCCAATGGACAGCTGACTTGTGTCGCCGTGTTGAGCCGCTGATTATCTTCTCCAGCACAGTGGATTAGTTGAGCTTGAGCACACACGCTAGCTCACAATCTGCAGTAAATGTACACCTAATTGCGGTTCTAATCTAGTCCAGACATTTAAACAGCATACGAGGGAGGAATAGACTACTCGACACCTTGACAGCTCGAGGCTTTTTACGAAACAGAGAAGGGCGAACCGCTACTGATTAAACTGCATTAATTAAAAGAGAAGTGTAGTCACGAAAAGAAGAAAAAGAAGAAAAGGAGAAGTTTACTAGGGTAAAAAGACAAAATTAATCTACAAAAGGCTCCAACCATTATTTAATCTGAACAAAATCGCTTTATTTTACATGCTTGATGACTCGATGAATGAATAACAAGTATTCATGCTTGGCAGCATCTTGCAGCCATGAAATGAAGTGCATGCTTCTATGGTTAAAGATGTTTTGGAAGGGTCTACAAAAGCTTTGCATTTTAGTAGTAGAATAAAAAGAAAACAATGATAATTACAAGGTCTATGGTTAAAGATGTAGCCATGGTTACAGGGCAATATACTCCAGCATTTAAGAATCAAAATCTCCATGAAAAAGGGCACAGCTAATCGAATTTTAGAGGACACTCCAGAATCTATCTGAAAGGATTGTAGATCTTTTGGCACTTGTGAGTTGTGAACCAAGCATATCTCAAACGTTATTGTTTGCAAAAGAGGGGAGACAAAAGATGATGCTCAAGAGTTCCTTCATGCGATCTTTTGAAAAAAAAAAGTTCCTTCATGCACAGGACAGATAATTATAACCGGAAGAACCATATTCTTCCTTCTCGACAAGTATTCTTTAGAGTCTAGACTAGTGATTTGAAGGATGTAGTAACTAGGAGAACCATATTCTTCCATTACCCGGCCGGTAAGCCTTTGCTTGCTGGTGAACTATGAAAAAGTTTTCTTTTCTCAAAATTTAAGACCAAATTAAATGCCAAGTCAGGAAAACTAAACTAAACAAGTTCACTTCATTTTATCAGCCATAGTATAAGTTTTTCTCTCATAGCAACTCAGTATAAACTGGTTTATCAACCACATAAACCATCAACCGATTAAACAACCTAAACAGGAACAGTAATTATGGGCAATGTATATAAACAACACGCAGAGAAAATCCTCGAGAGCATATATAGATCACCCAAATGATGGAAAATGATAAGTCACAAAAAAAAAAGAATTGAAATTGTATATGTCTAAGTGTCTAACACTTACGTATATCTCCAAGAAAAATATTTCCTGCTACATTGGTATTTAGTATCCAAACTCAAATAAGAAATATTTTTCCTGCTAAAAATCGACCTAATAGAGAGCTCAAAAGAAAACCTAACGATACACACAGCATCATATCCTCGAAAACAATACGCAACTATGACAGTTAGTAGTTGCAATGCATACGTACCCTACCTTTCCGACTAAGCAATTCGTGTTTCGACGATCGTGGCTGTAATTTTCACACCTTTCCCAAACGCGTGTATACAATTCTGGCCACGCGCATCTACAGTGCTCTTGCTGAACCTCGATATAACAAATTAACCACCGCTGATTCGAGCAGAAAACAACATGATTCGACGAAACCTGATTTCAAACCGTGCGCAGGAGTCAAAAAGTAGCTAGTAACCGCACACGCTTACTTGAAGCTTTAATTTCTTGCCGTACTCTGGCTATCTTTCGATTTAACACGACGGCTGCAACATCACCAAATCACCGCGGATTCGGGCAGATATTTCTTCCTGGACGGCGGAAAGCAACGGCACACAGGCGCTTGCGCTTAGCTTTCGTTTCGAGTCGAGCAAACGACATCGTGAGTCAGAAAGTATCCGACAGCGACATGTACTGTTCATTAGTTCCTGTCATGGGTGTTTAGTCGGTGAAAATATTTTGGGTTAAACAACTGCGGCAAAGACTTTTTCGTTTGTATTTGTTAATTATTATCGAACCATAAATTAACTGGCTTAAAGATTTGTCAAATCTTTTCAATCAAACTGTGCGATTAGTTTTTGTTTAACTATATTTAATATTCTATTTAAGTGTTAAAAAATTTGATGTGACGGATCCTGTATTAGTTTTTAGGTTTACTAACACGAGTCACACGACAGACTCGGGAGCAAGAAAGTATAGATTTTCTATCCGTTCCTAACTAACTCCTCTCCATCGACACTCATCTCTCTTCTTTTGACAAAACAGGTTATCGGACCATTCAGTACGTCATATCTCTCCATCGACACTCATCTCTTTATGCTTTTGACAAAACAGGTTATCTGCAAATGTTCTTGCATTCACCGCGTAAGTTTGGAAGCTTTTTAAGCTACTTTGAACAAGGTTCGTACTTTCGTTCTTATTAGTGACACATACTAACATCATCACCTGCGCCATTACATTTGTCTTTTTTTTTTCATCCCACCCTGCCATCTGGTGGGCCATCGCCCAGACGGAGCTAATGGGCTAGCCAGGGCTTAGGAGGAACGACAGGCAGCAGCACATCGCAGCACCCTAACGGGTGGCCAGTGGAGGGCCGTCGCCGCCATCATTTTGTTATTTAGTTACTATATATCGAGTCCTATGAGGTTTGGAAAGAGATATTACTTAGGGCCCGTTTGGTTTTAATGGGACTAGAGACTAATTTTTTAGTCCCCATTAGTCCCTAAAATACCAAACAGTAGGGGTAGTGGGTTTAATTTTTAGTCTCACCAGCTTAGTCCCTAGTCGTAGACTCTCTTGAGGGACTAATTGGGGACTGGTTGGGGAAAATTTCAGCACATGCCCTGTCTATCTCCGTCCACTCGTTCGCTCGCATGGTTTGTCTCCACTCCACTTTCGTTGGCCCGTGAGATCCACGAATCCATGCGCCGCCGCTAACCACTATCGCCCGTCCGGTACCTTGCATGCGCTTCGCATGGTTCTGCGGCACTAAAGTGTCGCGCTAGAAACGCCGCTCCATGGAGGCCTCTGCCGCTAGCCGCTAGACGCTAGGCATTTGGAACCTACCGGCTCGCTTCGCCGCGCCATGGAGGCCGCCCGGTTACTCTTCCCGGCCGCCCGTCTCCATTTGTCCAGCTCACGCCGCCTCGATTCCTCCCAAGTCAGCGCGCAACTCAACCTCATTCCCACGGCGCATCCACCATGGATGGCCGCCTCCTTTCCACGCTTCGCCCCCCCGGCTCTCTTGTCTTGTGAGGCATGATGGTCTTTGTGCATGCAATTAGTCCCTTCTAATCCTCTGAGACCAAACACATTCAGGGGACTAATAATTAGTCTCTATTTAGTCTCCAATTAGTCCCTAGTCTCTAGTCCGTTACAACCAAACAGGCCCTTAGTTAAAGAATCGGTGTTTGCTAGTTGGAAAGGAGAATCAATCTTATAAGGATCTCCTAGAGTTTACTAGAGTCGAGTCTCATTGGGACTATAAATCTAAGAGCATGTAATCAATCAAATTAAGTAATAGACAAGTGAAAGCTTTTTTCTATCTCTCTCTCTTTTCTCTTGCACCTCCTTCTCTCCCCACGTCGTCGCCCTCAACCCTAGTCGCCACCACTTGCGGTGGGCAGCCCTAGGGGCAAGCCCCCACACATAGCCACCTTCCTAAAAAAATTGAGGCACCATATCCAAATATATTGTTACGGTGATGTATCTTCATCCTCATAGTGTTATTGTTCATCACTTGGACCATGGAGAATGGACAATTAGTAACTCAATTGTCATTAAAGAGTATATTGTCACATTATGGTCTATCAAAGCAATGAACCCTGTTTGGAGTCTGCAACTGCGACTGCTCCTTTCCCCACGCTATAGTGTAGCTAGGCGATTCAAGGAGCGAATCCACCTTTCCTCCATCGATCTGTCGACCCCCTCTCCTCTGGCGGCCTCGCCGGTGTTAGAGATGAGGGAGCCCGACACCTCGGCGGGGAGGACTGTATAGCCATAGGTTTAGGCCTTAGTGCTTGTATCTCCTGATGGTGACTTTTATATCGCCGGTTAGGGTTAGTTCTTCCTCTTCGTTCCCTTGTGGTGGCGTCTTCATCTCTGTCGTGCTTCGAAGGAGTAGCAAATGTACCAATGGTGTTTCGTTGGTGGAGGCGGCGGCGTCTTTGTGGAATAAGGCTCTCTTGGCCTCCTTCCACCTCGCCTTCATGAGCTCCGGTGGCAGCGGCGGGCCTGCGAGATCTGAGCTGAGCGGATCTAGAGTCTATGTTGGCTCTTGCTTAGGAGTTTCGCGTCGTCAGCTTTTGGCAGTGATGTCCTTCTAGGATACTGTGGTGGCTATGGGTTCTCTAGATGGAAGGTGAGTGGATCGTGCTCTTCTTCCCTTCGGCGGTGGTCGATGGCGAGTCGTGATCCAGGAGCAGAGGAGCTTGGGGTGTGTCCCCGACCGATGGCCTTACGATGCCAATACTTCTATTGTGGCTCAATTCAAAGCCTTTGGGCGATGGGACTTCCTACGTTCGGGGTGGCCATGGCGTCTTCTCCGTGGCGGTGGTCATGAAAATGGGTGGAGGAGCCTAATGGTGATTTCGGGAAGCACAGGTCCTAGGGTCCTCATTGTAATTTTTATTTTTGAGGGGCCTTTGTAGTAGCTTGTCTGGACAGGAATCCTAATTCCTATTGAGCAAGCACTTGTTGTTCACCTATGAAGGAGACCAAAGCCGGCCTGCACTATCCTTGCAACAGACTCGGTTGGCTTCCGCAAAGTCGTTGTATCAAGCTCCCCTACGTGATACATATAGTATGTTCACGTATTTAGCGCATATGAGTGGAACATACTTTTTGACAACTCTGCTGGGAAACATTAAGTTGTTAATAACCGATCAATTGATCATTCTTGTGACATGACCGACGCGGGACCGATCGGAGAACATCATCATCACCCCGATTTTGAACAAACTGATGAAGAGTTGATAGCAAAGGTTGAGGCCTCGAAGAAGAATAAAGAAGAAGGATCTTTCTTTTAACATCATGTAGCCCAAATGATATGACCACGCCAGCCATGGCAACCTCTTTAGCAGCATCTCTGATCTATATGTCAACCAACGTCTTTGATGGATTGATTACAAAACTCCAATACAAGGTGCACGCGCTACTTTGTGAATTTCAATTAGAAACTAATGAGAACTTTATGCTACCTAAGTCTTTTATGTTGATATTACTCAGGTATGTCGAAGAGAATCAAAAAGATGAAGGCCAAGAAGCTGAAGACAGCAAAATCCTCGTCATTCGGCAAGGCCATTCGGTAACTTCCAGCGTTCGGCAAGGTCATTCGGCAAGGTCCTGAAGCAGAAGTTCGAGCATTAAACTGTACCAATCTACGAAGTTTCACATAGCATGCTATACACCGTTGGAAAGCTTATCGAGTTAGCTTTCCAACGCATCCACCCCATGTCATTTGAAGATTCCTAGAAGGAGTTATGATGGAAACATTGAAGACTGGTCAGAAGTCAAACAGTCACGCGAAAACAACTTCGAAAGGTCATCTCGGGAGATCCTTTCACATTGGCGGCGTATTCAGTTTGTTTTTCGTGTTTCCACCCACCTAGGAGGGTTGTTCTAGTATAAATACCCCCCTCATATGTAAGCTATCAACAACTTTTTTGATGATTTGAGATTAATCAAGTGATTTCGCGGCCGAGCTGCTTGAGTGTCTTACTCAACCCTTGTTCTTCCTCGTTCTCCTTGGACTTGTGAAGAGATCTCTCTCTGAGATCCACCAATTCGTGCTCTCACGGGTTCCGATCACGGCTGCCCGTCTTGTGTGGATTGGCTCCGGTTGTGGTTCTGCGCGGGTCGTTTGGAGATCGAGTCGAAGTCCTCGGTTTTTGGTGTCTCTCTCCCCATCGCTTGGGTGCATCAACCTTGGCCAGGTATAAAGCTAGTTATCCGCTGATCTTTGGCAAGTTATCTTGAGTTTTCCATCAAGTTATCGTCCTACTTCCGCTACCTCATCGGCGTTCTTCAAGTTTAAGACCTCTTGCCGTGAAGATCGGGCCATCCTGGTTCTAACATCGGGTTAGAACTTATCGAAATTTGGTATCAAAGCTTTTCGTTGACACGGTAGGTCAATTTACCATCCACATATTTATTCTTATTTGATTTGCTACATATATCTGTTTTTTTATCCTATAGTCCAAAGCCAAAAAAAAAAAAAAAAAAATACCTATAGCCTTTTGTCGGTACTTGTTACCTTGTGTTCTTAAGTTGCTAGTCACCACTTGTTATCTTTATAGAACAAGTTGTTTCGAGTTATAATCTGCTGTTAGTGTTAAAAAAAGAGTCAAAAAAAAAAAAAAGAAAGAACAAAAAAAAAAAAACAAGAGAAAGAAAAGATCAAAAAAAGAGGAGCAAAAAAAAAGAAAGAAATTTGAAGGGAGGAAGTGTGTTGCGGTTGTTGCTGAAATTTTCAGTTTACAAATCAAGTTGGTGGTAATCTTGTTGCTTAACAACATCATATCTTTAGGGCACATACTCACTTGGATTTCAGTACCGTAGCCCTCCTTGTTAGCCACCTATAACTCCACCTCAATACTGAACCGGGACATTCGAATCGTAATCCTTACGACCTCTCTACCACCTCCGTTGAAGCTGCCCTTTTGAGCACAATCACAGTCCTTGAGGCAAGAACTTGGGTAAGTAAGTGGTGAGTTTGAGTGTTTCCACAAATACTTCATATTCCACATATTTCTTGCTGCCCCTAACATATGCCAGGATCAAATTTGAGAGTTCATCGTTGATCGTCATCTAGAAGAAGCTCCTGCTACATGGGCTGAGTTCGTCAATTTGAAAACTCACTAGTGAAGGCCATGGAGAGGATGTTTGATGAACGTCTTCCTACACCGCGAGATTATGGAGCTTCCACCAAAAGAAAATTCAGCGAGAGAGTGAGAAACACTTTCGAGTGACCCACAAATATAGTGAGAGAGAGTTTCCAAAGCCACATAAAACCCCACAGCCTCAAAGACCCCAAAAACACGGAAAAAAGAGGGATTAGTTATGAGGGATAGGAAAAGGGATTCAAAAGAATTGAGTGAACCCAATCCTGTGTTCTCCGTGTGGATATTTGTGCTAAAGATTATTGTGCTCTCACCAAAAGAAAAATTCAGCAAAAAGAGAAGGTCCTATGGACAGCCACACTCATGTGAGAAAGAGTGGCACCAATCAAGATTGAGTGTGAGAGTACAAAATAAAAAAGAAGAGAGACTCCACTATATGTGAGGAAGAGTTCCACCAAATAAATATGAGTGTGAGAGTTGAGCAAGAAAATCGAGAGATTCCACCAAATGTGAGAAGAGCTACAAATGTGAGAGAGATACACATAAGTTGAGTGAAAAAGAAGAGGATTCATGTGAGGAATTATTTATTACTAACATGATAATGCCTTCTTCTAGTTGTGTTTCTTGTGTGGCGCAGGTCCATGATGAAAAAGATGTGGTTAATTATGAACAGCCCCCAATATTTGATGAAGAAGATTAGTTGGTGGACAAGGGCATTGATGCTGAAATTTCATTGTGTAACATGCAGCCTAAATTTCAGATTACGAGGCAATACCAATACAAATGCATTCACTTCAAGTGATACAAGTTTGATAGCATTTGAGGAGGCTTTAGTTCTTGATTCTTTTACACCAATTGTTGCTCCAATTCCATCGGAGAACATTATGAAATATGACACATATGTATATGTTCCTTCACAAGATCTTTGAAGTGATTATGAATCAAACCCATGTGAGGATGAGGGCTGCATAGCTAAACAAGAGAGTGATAAAAGTGAGTTGTGTGATTCCACCCACTTTGAGCATGAGAGTATCAAAATTGAGAGAGTGAGAGATGCATCACGAGAAAAATAGAGAGTTAGAGAACAAGACATGTGAGGATATGTTTGAAACCAACACCCTCATCTCTACCTCTAGTGTTTTCTTCTCAAATGTGCGGGTTTGCAATGAGAAACGAGGAAGAGATGGCTGCTCAGGGACAACTCCATACATGTTGATAAAAGTAAGAAGGTTGTCACTACTCTAAACCAATTGTTTGCAGCCCCAAACATGAACCATGAGGAGGAAAATGGTAAGATTTTAGAATTGCCGTCCATGGTACTTGCTTTGCCACAAAATCTAAAAGGTAATGAAAATATTTCAGATCTGAATTTTCAAAAATACAATGGTGAGTAATTGTGATAAAGAACATGTTTCAAATAGAATTGACTATAATACTTGTGTTGATTTGGTAGTGTCACATGTTCATACCTTTGCTGAAATTGCACAAGTTGACAACCAATGTTCAGTTATACATGATCTTTTCTATGCTTTGATATGGTTCATATACATGATGTTTTGCACTCATATATCTAATACTTTGGATGCAAATAATTTTGGTAATATAGAACTAGATACTCATCATATTACTGTTTTAGCAATAGAACATAATCAAAACCTTTGTGCTGATTTGACCGAATCTCGAGGTTGATACAAGTAAGGTTTGTGCTATCCATAAAACTTGTGATAAACTTGCTGGTTTGAACATAAATAAACTTTGCAACAATTATTTTTGCCATATTTTTCTGAATTTGAGACAAAAAGATTGATTGATAATTTCTATACGAGAACAGAAAATGTTCTTCCCTTCTTTCTATCATGATTTAAAAAGAAAGAAATCTTGTGCATACATGCTTCATTAGTGAATCTGAAATTTTTCAACTTCATTTGGAACCATTGAGTTTGACAAGGGCATCTTTGAATCGTGCAATATGAATGTTAAGAATGTTTCTTTTTATCTCTTGATATATGTGATCTTGCAAAGATGAAGTATGATAACATGAATCAAATGATTGGTTTGAGAAAAATTCTTGTGCTCCCATCTTCAAAGCTATTTGCAGGTTCACCAAAGTTGAGAGAACATTTCTTACATGGAAAAAGAAATAATGTGGATATGAATCATAAAAGAACAAAACAACAAAACAACATAAAAAAGATAATTATAAATATCATGTGAATCTCACATTTTGATTATACTCTCTATCTTATAAAATGATGAGATTTGCTCAATGAATTCTCATGTCTATACATATGAGCTATGAAAATGTTTAGTCTTAGTCCCTTGTTGAAATGATGAATAGTTGCTCTGTCTTATGTTTTGCACATTGCCTAGTTTATAATTCGAATTTCTCTAAAGTTTGGGTTTAGTGGCTAAGTCTAAAAACTCATCTGAAAAAACCTGATTCATGTGGGTTGCATAAGCTCTATCGAGTCTAAGTTGTTGCCAAGTATGATATGGTACAAACAGATTTACTATGATTTAGTTCAAATGAGATACTTGACATCCGGGAGTTTAATTTGAAAGAAAAGAGAAATGCTATGGGCTATGCTAAAAAAAAAGAGAGACAAAAGAGATGAAAAATGGACACGTGTCCGAGGCGATAGAGCCCACATCTCCAAAAAAAAAAAGAAGAAAAAAGAGAGGAAATAAAAGACAAAAGTCTAGGGCGAGCAGAGCCCACCTCTCCAAATATATATATATATATATATATATAATAAAGCCCATATATATATATATATAAATATAAATATATATATCTAAATAAATCTCATATTTCTCGAAAAACAAAATATTATCAAAATAATGAATGAAAAGTTGATCAAAAGGATGAATAAAAGTATTTTACATTACCGTTCTATCGGCAACCACCCAAGACTTTGAGAAAGCTAAAAAGCCCCTTCTACGATGAAAGGTAATAAAAAGGGTGAGAAAAGATGTGCCATTTTATTCAAACTATAGTAGAAAATCTTATTATAACCACGACACTTGTGAAACATAACCGGCATTGTAGAAACTCTGATCAACAACCAAGTATTTATCTTTTGCTCGAGGGCGTGCAAAGGGTAAGCTTGGGGAGTTTGTTGGCGGTCACTAACGACATATTTTTTCCGTCAACTTACTACCATAAAGGGAGTGAAACTATACCTTTTATACTCATATACATTTATTACTAACATATTTCCACTTGTAGTGTTGAAATGTATTTTGTAGTATTTATAATAAATACAGGTGGAAATACGTCAAAATGCGCCATCGGAAAGCGCATTCACGAAGATAACAAGCCCGGGGTGGAAATGGACCGAAACGACACAAGCTGGACCGGGCCAAGCCCACACTACAACTTTTCAAGCCCATTCAAGGCAACCTTGTAGAGGCTCGGACCGGGCGAGCCCAAAGGGTGTGGGCGCACCCTCCCTGCGACGGGCGGTTCGAGCCCGATGCTTTCGGCGGTACATTAAGTGCGAGAATCGGGCGGTTCGGGTGGTTGATGGCGGTGCAGCGTGCACGGGACGCCACGCTTAGGTCGGTTAGGGGGTAATAGGGTCATTTGGTCACCTCTCCCATGTGTATAAATAGGTCCCCTCTCTCCCTCACTCAACACACCTCAATTGGAGTCACACACCAATCCATATACAACACAAGGAGGAGCCACAATGTAGAAGAGAGGAATAGCTCACACTCCATTCCTATCTTATTCTTCTTCCTCCTTCTTAGTTCTAATGGAGAGTGAGAGAGGGAAGGCTAGAAGAGGGCTTGGCCTCTTCTCCATGGAATCCCGGTGTACCCCGGTGCATTGCGGATCTCGGGTGGCGAGAGTCTTGGGACTTGTCGGCACCCGCCACGCTTGTACCTCTACAACCTTCTAATCATTTGGGTAAGAATGGTTGTGTCCCTCTTCGGCTTGTTACTCTTAAGCATATTATCTAGCTGTTATAGAATTGCGGGATTGATAGTCGTTCCTTCGGGCGGTACTGCGGTAGAAGGACCCGGGGGATAGGTAAGCCTTGTCGACACGCGGAGTAATAACCACTAGTGTAGGCGTGGTGTCTAGGCTAAGGGTTTTCTATCTTTTATGGCGCATCCACGGTTGAGGGGGTAGGCGGGCTGGGTTGTAACGACCTTGTCCGTCCCCTTGTAATCCCCCACGTTCGGGTGTGGCGCGGTGCAATTGCGGACAACGTCGCTTTGGGCGTGGGCGGTGCCGAAGTGAGGACATAATAGCCAAGTGATCCCCGCTAGAGTTTGAGCCCATAAAGATACCTCACCATCCATAGTTATCCTAGGGTGACTCGTTGAGAGTAATCACACAACCGTTCCTCGTGGAAATCTGATACCTCAATACTTCGGGTGAAATGCTATAACGACAATTCCGTGCGCTTGCGATTCTTACGCATACGTTAAGAAACGTCAACAACCATTCGGTAACTTCCAGCGTCGGCAAGGTCATTCGGCAAGGTCCCGAAGCAGAAGTTTGAGCATTAAACTGTACCAATCTATGAAGTTTCACATAGCATGCTATACACCGTTGGAAAGCTTATCGAGTTAGCTTTCCAACGCAACCCCCATGTCATTTGAAGATTCCTAGAAGGAGTTATGATGGAAATATTGAAGACTGGTCAGAAGTCAAACAGTCACGCGAAAACAACTTCGAGAAGGTCATCTCGGAGATCCTTTCACATTGGCGGCGTATTTAGTTTGTTTTTACGTGTTTCCACCCACCTAGGAGGATTGTTCCTAGTATAAATACCCCCTCATATGTAAGCTATCAACAACTTTTGATGATTTGAGATTAATCAAAGTGATTTCGCGGCCGAGCTTTTACTGAGTGTCTTACTCAACCCTTGTTCTTCCTCGTTCTCCTTGGACTTGTGAAGAGATCTCTCTGAGATCCACCAATTCGTGCTCTACGGGTTCCAGTACGGCTGCCCCGTCTTGTATGGATTGGCTCCGGTTGTGATTCTGCGGTCGTTTGGAGATCGAGTGGAAGTCCTCGCGGTTTCGGTGTCTCTCTCCCCGTCGCTTGGGTCGCATCCAACCTTGGCGGTATAAAGCTAGTTATCCGGCTGATCTTTCAGCAAGTTATCTTGAGTTTTCCATCAAGTTATCGTCCTACTTCCGCTACCTCATCGGCGTTCTTCAAGTTTAAGACCTCTTTGCCCGTGAAGATCGGGCCATCCTCGTTCTAACATCGGGTTAGAACTTATCACCACATGTATATATGACAACATTTGCACAAAGTAATCGGTTGTCATACCGAATCATCTTTAACAAATTTCAATCGGTTTGGTCAAGATTTTAAGGTATAAAATAAGGGTTTAAAATCTTAGGTTAGAGCCATACCAATATTCACAAAGTAGTTTGTTGTGGTAAAAATTTAATGCGTCAATATGATACTCTAGTTCTAGGCCCAACTTTAAATCTGAAAATCAACATGTAGTCCTACTACTTTCACTATCTATGGCATTTGGAATTTAAAGAAATTTGATTGGATTGGATATATTAGACATTTTTATTGCATTTGTTATGGTTGTTGGATTTTTCTTTTATACTTCAACAATTAGACTTCTCCATTTGGATTTTGGATTCTAATCCAGTGCTACCTCTACTACCTTTAGTCATCTCCGCCACTACCTCAGTCTCATGGGACACACACAAATGCTATTAAGCCCAATGAGCCCTATTTCAAGTCTTCACGGCCCATACTTCAGCTAGTATATTTTACCACCCGAAATTAGATTCGTAGTTTGAATTTTCTTGTCAAACTCTAGAATGAGACATTTTACCACTAAACGTCAAAATAGTACAAATTAACTCTCTGTGCCGTTCAAAATGATTTTGAATGTTGTTCTTTTAGTGAAAAATACATTAAAAACATGGCAAGCTTTTTTAAAATACAGGAAATGATCCTGATCTTCTAAAAAAATTGAAAAATAATTAAAGAGATAGATTGGGGTACGAAGAGTAAAAATATTTGGATCTGATAAAAATAATTCTAGAAGCTTCAAAATAATGGATTTAAATCTAGTAAAATGATATAAAAACTATCTAAAAAACTAAAAAAAAAATAGAAACCATTCCAATCAAAATTTGCTTTAACGACAAACATATGAGATGCAACCAGGATGAGCCCTAATAAACATTAATACGGAATTAATGCATCCATGCTATGCATTCGCACTAGTTGTGTATTACGTTTTTGTTGGGAATTTTATAGATTTTTTTAGACAAACTTTCTATTTTTTAGGTTTAATTCAAAATTTTGAAAGCTTCTAAACATATTTCATAAAATTTAAATACTTTATTTCAAATCATCGTATTCTACTCCATCTCTAGGAATGTTTTGTTAGGATTGTTACGCTCGTACTTACAATAATATCCTTATCAAGTGTTAGAAAATTTATTTTTTAAAATAAAAATGTCAAAAACATCTTCAAAACGACTTGAAAATAGAACAGGAAATAATAATTTAAATAGTTTTGAGAATTTAGGAGATAAAATATTTGGCTTCAGAATTTAAGAAAGAAGAAAATCAGGTTATGACCATAGTTTGAACTGGACTTTGTCCTTTCATGTCCTCGCTCGGTACTTGAACGCTGTTGAAACTCTACCCCGTTGGGCGGCGGCGTGACTGTAACAACAAGAACAACCTAAGTTAGACACGTTAGAGTACAGTGCATGATTTGGGGAAAAGATCAAAAAAAAAAAAAAAAAAAAAAAAAAAAAAAGGGCCGTGGTACTCGTAGAGTTGTAGATGCATGCGCGCGTACCTGATCCTCCGTCTGACACGAAGGGTGGGGCGGTTGGGGTGACCGTCCGCCTCGCGCCTCAGCGCCGCCTCCACATGGTCCACCTCATCGCCGTCCTTCCTGTGCCAAAGCTCGACATAGACCTCCTCCAGCGAAGGGAGGTGGTCCATGCGCAAGTCGTCCCAGCCAAGGCCGCCGGTGACATCCCAGGCCCGGACCCTGAACTGGAGGCGCTGCACCATCGGCATGGCGCCTCGCGGCACCATGGACGGCGCCGTCACGAAGTTGAGGAACGCGCACTCCCGCGCGCACGGGAACGCGCCGGCGCGCACCGCGAGCCGTTCTGCGCCGCGGTCCTCAATGCGGCCGCCGGTCGCGCGCAGGCGGAGGCTGCGCAGGGCGGGCAGCGAGCCGAGGACCTGGAGGTCGTCCCGCCGCACCTGGCCAACCCATATGTCCAGGCAGCTGATGAGGGGAATCGACGAGCCGTTCACCCACGCCGGCAGCACGGACAGATGGGAGGTCGCCCCCTGGGTCGACAACAAGAACCTTCGGAGGTCGGGGAGGCACCCAGCGCCGCATCAGGTCGCCGCGCCCGCCGTTCACGTGCATATGTAAGCTTTTCATCTTGGTCAGGTTTCAAGGGACTGCACCAGAGCTTCGTCGAAATCCGTTGCTTCCCAGCTCATCATGAGCACTCTCAGCCTAGTGAGGTGGCTGAGCTCTCTCACAACACTGGCAGGAGAGAGGTCAGCTCGCGGAGGGAAATAATAGAATTGAGCACGATCTGCCATTGATCTTTTGCTCGGATATGATTGTGACGACTAGCCAAAAGACTAGCTATGGAAATAATTGCTAATGGTACCCCTCCACATTTCTTGAGGATATCCTTGGATACTTGTTCCAGTTCGGGTGGACATCCTTCGCCCCGATGAAATATCCTTTTGTAGAACAGCTTCTGAGATTCATCATCAGACAGAGGTTTCATCCTATAAATACGATCATCAATGGAAGAGCTGGATGCTTCAGACACGCTTAATTTGCGGCTTGTTGTGATTATACGACTACTGGAGTTGTTCTCAGGAAAGGCACACTTGATAATTTTCCATGACCCTTCGTCCCATATATCATCAATCACGATGAGGTACCTGTACATTGTTTTTGGAGAGCACTAGTTAGTTTCAATGCGCTGTAATAAACCTATATTGCAGCTTGTATGTAGTCTGCACCTTACACTGATGTAAACGAAAATGAATCAGCGTTTGGTGAAGCAAGCGTATTACCTCTTATACTGAAGAAACCTTCTCAGCTCAGTGATGAGTTGCGCTTTACCCCTGACGGCTTCATTGATGCCGGCATACTTTTTCCTCGTCAAGTTCATACAGCATCTTCTTGAAAATTCTGGTGAAGTCAGGAGTCCGGGACACCGAAACAAAAGCCCCGCAGTCGAACTGCGCTTTCACCCTGTCGTAGACTGCTTTGGCAAGGGTTGTCTTGCCCAACCCGCCAAATCAACAATGGAGACAGTCTGCACATGCTTCTTTGACACATCGCACATCATCGTGATCAGCTCGTCCCTCGACCTGTCGACGCCGACGAGCTCCTTGGCTTCGGTGAACATAGCCGTCAGGCGAGGGTCAATCGACGACGAAGCACCGGCGCCTGAAGACGACGACGTGCCACCGTCCTGCTGCAGCTCGAGCCTCCCGTACCTCCGGCGCAGCTCGGTGAGCTGCTTGGCGAGGCTCTGGGCGTCTCCGATGGCACCGGCGATCTGGTGGAGCTCCTTGCCCTTCCCGAAAAGCCGGCCGGTTTTCTTGAGGAACTCCCGGACTCGTTTCTTGATGGGGCCGCCGCCGTCGCCGCCTCGAGCAGGCTCCGGATCCTCCTCCTCCTCCTCCTCCCCGTCCATGCGCACCGTGAAGGCGTCGACGGCGTCCTCCATGTCGTAGGCGAGCTCCCGCGCCTCGCGCGCCCAGAGCGCGACCTGCTCGTCGAGCTGGTCGCCGGGCACCTCCGCCACCTTGCGGAGAGCCGCTTGCATGAACGTCATCTCCTTCTGGAGGGAGCGGACGTCTTCCCTCACACGCCGCTCGAGGGTCAGCTCGCCCATGAGCAGCTCGCCGAGCTTGCGGAGGAGCAGGTCCATGGCAGCCACCGCCAGCTCCATCGAACAATAATAATAGGCCGGGACGGGTTGTTGTGGCGAATTGAGCTTTGCGCTGGTTTCTTGCAGACAAGCTGCGTGGGATTGCGGATGGAAACCAAAGCTGAAACAGAGGCGTCAACTGCGACTCCAGTAGATTGGCCGGAAGATGAGGCATTTCAAAGCTGATAGCCCGTCCGTGTTGTCGGACCGCCTGCTGAGTGCTGAGCTGAAAGGCATGCAGGATGTCTTCCGTGGTGTGGCTGGGACCACTCCTTCTGCATGGTCGTCGTGATGCAGCCGCCCTTCCTCTTCCGGCCTGGGGCCACCTATTCCAAAGTGTTCGGCATGCACCAACGGAGGGTGTCAGAGGCGCCCAGTTTCTTTCCTGTTGGGCATGTATCGCAACCTTGGGTGCGTTCCTACTCCAATCAGACAAAACGCTGGTTCGACGACTCTGATTTCGCTTCGAGCTCCTACCTCCAGCGACGACAACACCAATATTGTCATCGACATGTTTCTTTTCGATGGCTCCATGGATCTACTCATCATTGCTATGCGCGATCAGTCCATCGGGATACATGCGTAAGATTTTGATATAACTTGGTGTTCCTCGGAGGACCACTCTTTAATTATTAATATACAATATATGCTGTTGCAAAAAAAAAAATTACAGCGGCACAGCACATCAAAAGGGGCTCATGTGGTTCTGCTCTATCCAAAACATTTTCTGCCAGGCGGCGTCGGTGTGAGATTCTCTGTCCCCGGAGCTCGGCTCACACCGCTCACAAAATCACAATATTATGGAATAAATCAGACACTGATAGGTCAAGAAGATAAGGTAGACTAGAAATAATATTTTTCCAAAAACAGTATTCAAATTATTTTCTGGAAAAAAAATGCATGCAAAAGTCTAAAAAGTTGGTTTAGGGATTGTTTGGTTTTCATAAGTTATGAGACCTGTTAAGTCGATGACTAAAAATGAGTGACTTGCCTGGTTGGTTACAACTTACAAGTGACTTATAACTTATAACTTGGATAACTTATAACTTTTAAGTAGGGCGTATCAACTTATAACTTATAAGTCTATGACTTAATAAGTCTTTCTTTTTGACAAAATAAGTCACTCTTTGTTAGAATTTTAACTCATGAAGCATTTTTGTTTGTATTTGGTAAAATATTGTCCAATCATGGACTAACTAGGCTTAAAAAGATTAGTCTCATGATTTTACAATCAAAGCTGTGTAATTAGTTTTTTTACCTACATTTACTACTTAGTGCATGTGTCCCAAAATTGATGTGATGGAAAGAGAGTGAAAACAGTTGAAACTTTAAAAGGGAACTAAACAAGGCCTTAATAAGTCCCATGACTTATGAAACCAAACAACTCCTTAATCTATAAAATTTGTAAAAGATATATGTTTTAGCTCAGGATATTTGTCTTCAAACCTATTCCTCATGTGCATTGGAGATGAACCGTCTCAGAGCATCTCTAGTACCCCCATCCCACCCACCCAAATTGCTTCTCCTATCTCCTATTAAAAGTTTAAAATTATTATATTGAGGATATGATGAGCCTTTTTTCTTGCTCTAGCAGTATGTCAATAATCCTCCCTTTTCTAGGCAGGTGAGATATCACGATTCCACTATAGACGACCCATGGACCGTGAGGATCCGTGATGCTACGCCTGACAATCAAGTTGGGTTGTATACGAAATTGGGCATGATGAGCTGACATTGAAAGACGACTATTGGAGATTTGCTACAACTAGACCTGAGCATGGGCCACACGATCTGCTCCACCATGCATTGGGTCAGGTTTGGGTCGTAACAGCCCATGTCCTAACCCAGTCAGAAGATAAAAAAACTGATTCGAAGAAGAAAAAAAACCGAGAAATAGCCTACCCTGACACAACCCATCAACATGCCAGGCCAACCTTGGACTGAAGATTTTAACCTGGCATTTCTTTTCTTTTTTTTTTTTCCTAACATTGATCCGACCGCGTTTGTTGTCTAGGCATCTAGCTACAAAACATCTTCCCTAATGATCTCCTTTAGCATCCTATTGGGAGAGTTGTATGGAGGGAGCTGCTGCGATACTTGCATTGCTGGAGCTGTGGAGATGCACACAGCGTAAGTCACACCAATCCACGATGTTTATTCAAATCCTTTGACACATCTGTTCTCGCACACTAGTGATATCCACAAGAGTAGCAGGGATACACTAGGGAAGACATTCAGTGTCAATCCAGTATCAATCAATTTTTTCGCGATAACGCCTTGGCATATTTTTCATTAAGAAGAAAAAAGTTTTGAGACAACAAGGGGGATAATGATAGTCGAGCGATTATCGAACCCCGAACCCCATATCAATCAATTCATAAAGGAATCTTTGCTTCAGAAATTTTATAAGGATGATTCATAAATGCCAGAAAACATACAGACGTGACCGATGAATGGTGCTGAAACTAGTCTTCAGAGATAATGAAACATGTAATTCAGTGCATGTTACCTGTCAAAACAATGCATTTCTGTCAATTTAGTGGGTCTATCTTTCAAGGGAGCACACCTTAAACATACGGAATACAGAATCTGGAAGAAGTGCATGGCCAGCTTTATAACATTGCTCGACCCAAGATTATTGGGGAGGAAAAGTAAACATAAACCATCAAAGTCATGGAACAATGCCCCGATCAACGATCCAGCACTGTCCAATAGAAAATGATTAAGGCGCCAAAGAGAAAAAGGAAACAGAAACAAAAACAGAGGTTTATTGGGCTGGATTTGGGGACGTCAGCTCAGGTGAGGACTCGAGTGACGCCGATCGAGGAATCATACTCCTCATCCTGGTGAGCAAACTTCTTGCGCAACACCTTCTCAACCTCAATCTTTTCAAGAGGCTTGTCATTCTCAGCAGCATGCGCCTTGGACAGCTTGGAATAGTTGGCAGCTGATTCCGCAATAAAAGCGATCTCACCATCTGTGAGCTTCCTCAAAAATTTGGCAGGGTTCCCTCCCCATACCTAAATCAACAGAGCATAGTCATGAAAGCATGCAGAAATAAGACACCAAACAAGGCCTATGGAAATGTACTAGACACCAAACAACAATAATTAAGTGCTCGATGCAGTTTATGTGTCATTTAGGTTCCATCATCGCAAGAAAACCCTACCTTGGTGGAACCAGTCAAGTGAAATAAAAAAGAAAAGAAAAGGTAAAGGTGCTTGAGACGGCTTAAGAACCGAAAGTGAAGGACAGTTAACTGTGCTCAACCTCTCCACAAGGGATCCTAGTATTCTGTCGTACGAGGGCTCCAGCAGCTACCATCCCATGCTTTTCAACAACGACACCATCTAATAGGGTCGCCTCCATGCCAACAAAAGCCTCATCCTCGACTAGTCGACTGTGCATCCTTGTAACACAGCACTATGACCTGCCAAACACAGTTGGAGATGTTAACTTGTCTTTTGAAGTGCTCCGGCTCAGTCATAGGGAGCAAGTCATGCCAAATGGTATTTACTGTCTTCACTTCTGGTGTAATCAGCTCCTGACTGGTCAAAAGAAATGTCCCAATACAGGACTGCAATGAATAAAGAAATATTTCTTGAGACATTTACCTACTGTGACGTTATTGCCAATGATTGTTGGAAACACTTTCCCACTTAGATTAGATTTAGCCACATGCACAAGAGAATTGTCTTGTATATTGGTCCCAGATCCAATTTGTCTGTTGTTTGCATCCCCTGAAATTGAAGTCATAGAATTGTTAATAGCAACATATAACAACTTGGATGCTCAAAATACAAAAAGACTAAGAAAAAAACTGTTAATAGAAAATTAGAGTACACTTTAGCTTATCCACAACTTCAAATGTGTGCACTATTTTAGTGAAACTAATTTGATGTTGTAGATGGCCGTGCATTTTTTGATAAACTTGGTCAACGTTAGATAAGTTTAACTTGGGAAAAAGCTAAAGTGGCCTATAATTTTGAACAGGAGTATTCTGTAGGAAACAGTCCATAAAGGTCTTCTTTCCTCCTATACACGAATTGATTGTGTCTTCACATTTCTTTTTGCACAAACAGTTAGTCTGTGTAATGTATACCCCACAACTACTGACATATGCCCACCTCTGAACCAGCCCTATTAAGATAAAACACAAGATTCAACAGCATATGCATATGGCCAAACTGTTGAATTAGAAACAAATCCCATTGAATGCAACAAAAATTACTATCCAACATCAACATTGCATTCCTCAATATCACAGTTATCGAACATAATGAATTTTTTTGTCACCAAAGTTATCCGGAAAATATAACATGACACAGGTTTTTTCACTTGGGTGTAAAGTTGTATATTGGCGGATGAGTACAATGGAGATAAACAGTGTAGACGTACCCACCAATTAGCTCTTCTTTTCTTTTTGTGCAAAACAATCAAAATGGTGCTCATTGGGACAGGAACCACAAACCTCTTAAGACGCACCCATACCAAATGGAAGCTCCTGGCCCGACTTGAACATCACCAATAAGGGATGCACTTGGAGCAACAAATGCATCTTTATGAACATGAGGGGTTTTGTCAAAGATATTCATGATGGTGCGATGCCTTGAAACTGAAATGGTCCAAAAGGACAGTCATGTTAGCGTTTGCTTTACGTCTTTGTTTCTGCATCGGATTACAACAATATAACAATCTTATGATACTTGTAGAATGAAACAAATAATGATAGCCTCACTTATGGAGGCGGAATCATGAAATAAAAAGCAAAACCAGATTGAACAAAAGAGAGCATATATATTCTAAATTCTAATTCTGAGGCGGTAGGAAGGGACGATGGACTTGGAAAAATATCGAGAAAACATAGACCAAAAGAAAAATAAAAGACAAAACTAGAAGGCATCATATGGCGGATGACGGTGTTTTTCTTCACATGATCCAAGATACCAGTTGGGCCATGGGAACCAAATTTATCTGCGTTATTGACTTGGTGGATGCAAAAATTTAAAACGAGAAGGATAAATAACATATTATACTCGCTTGCAAAGCATCCTCCGATTTCATCAAATGTAAGACACATGATAAACAATTAGTAAATGCTTGCAAGCATCGGTTCAACAATATATTTTCTGTGTGCAAAGAAGCTAACATGCATATTTGCGGGTGTAAGACTGTGCCTCGGTTAAACCCTTCCCCGAGAACCCCACTCAAGTCGAACCACCTGCCTTTGGGTCTGTCCTTTTAAAGAAGCTAACATGCACATACAAGATTAGGGTACAAGATAAGGAGAAAACGAGAAAAACAAACGAAACATAAAGAAGTTTAATTGCACTTGAATGATTCCCAAAAGTGTTAAGGTTGACACGAAAATCTATGATTAAGATCCCAGCAACTCATTGAATAAACATTCTCATCTTTGTCGTCATTTGAAGCGAATCTACATTTACTTACACGAAGCGGTCTAAATGGAGACAATCTGGTCAATCCGCATTCTCGACACGGGAAATACTTTCACAAGACCCAATAAACCCCATAAGTACACAAGGGAGTAACATTACTATAATCACATTTTGGAGAGAGGATTTGATGTCCAATTTCAAACTTGTTTGGTAAGAAAACTAAGGGTCGATAATATAGATACCCAACTTAAAACCATCATTGAAATGATCAACCGCGGCAATTTGACATCCGGAAACTTCCAATCCTACAAAATTCGCACCACCTTGTAAAACCAAATGCTACCACGAATGATCTACAATTCATAAAGGTATTGATGACCTACTCAATCTATCAATCTATCAATCTTCTCGGTTCTTGTACATTTTCTCTCGATCACCCACCGTGCAACATCGGTGAAACAATTCATAAAGGTATTGATGACCTAATTTTCCACACTTTATACGAGTGGATCTTGTTCACAATATCCTCATCCAACAAGATCAAATTAATAAGATCTTTATCACGAAGAATCGAGTATACATAATAGCGAGTCTTCAAACAATTCGAGTCTCGATATTAACAACCGATCGAAGAAAGATTAAAAATCACTTCTTTCAACTTGTGGCGAGATAGTTGATGCATGTCTAACCATTCTATCAGCTCCACGTAAGCGAATGCAATTGTCCAAATATAAAGAATCAATCTGCAAGAAAGTAAAAAAAAAGATGAGCACTACGAAATTAATGAGGGCGCTCACTATTTGTAAATTGTTGTGCGAGCAATGCGAGAAAGTGGAGTTGCTTACCTTTGTCAAGGGTTGAGAGGAAGAAAGTTTATCAAGAAGCAAAGGGATGACGAAAGGCTCAAAATATTGGGTTGAACAAAAAATACATCTTGCAAGTATTCAAACATACCGTTAGCCAAGACACACCGACGGCAAGCCTTCCTCACCAACAAACATGACAAGCATCTAGTAACGAGAAAACTACAACTCCTCCATTACAGAGGGATTTCAGTAATGTTAAGCATATATTCAGTTGAAATCATAAAAAGTAAACCTTCTTGAAACCATACAAAATCAAGAGAAATAGCACATTCATACCATCAATGCTCTAGAGAGGTCTTCCCGCCTAGTATCCAAACCATTACCCACTCCTTGCATACAGATATGACACATAATCAAATGTATGAACCGACTCCTGCTGGTGTCTAAAGCTTTGAGTGAAAACAGTGACAAGAGGCATACACTTGGTATACATAGGTTTTAAAAATAGCGACTTCATCATAAGACTAAGGAATAGGTCTTCAACTCCTCAAGAGTAGAATGACGAAAAAAAAGTTTCTTTAGCAAACAAATCAAGGCCACAGTTCTCAAAAGAATATAGGCTAAGGATAGGGATGATGACCCTTATTGCAATGAATCTCCTCATACATATACTTCATAAAAGCTTGCAAATTGACTAAACACTAAAATTTACAAAGAAAAGAAGACCTACGAGTTACATACTACTTTGGGTAGATAAGAAACTATATTGTAACTTCTCCGGACCGATGACACATCCAAATGCATCCTAGATTCCTAGTTAAGATTAAGAACTTGTATTGCTCTTTTAGTCATCTTCATCGAGTTCCATCTTAATGGCAGTCCTTCCGATCTGAAATAACACTCAAGAAATTATCCTTTTTGTGACAGTTAATCAGTCTTAGCTGCCTTGCTCAACATTTGTCCGAACAGAGTTAATACATCCTCTATCCTACCGTCTTCACAACAACTATCAATCAAAGTCTTACATGTAGCAACATCCGGCTTCAAGCCAATAGAGAGCATGCCATCAAGTAAAGTATTAAGGGTAACGGCATTGGGTTTCAAGCCAATCGAGAGCATATCATCAAGGAGCTTCAACACTTCATCCGGTTTACCAGCCAACAAATATCCATGAATCATGGTATTGTAGTTAACCACATCGAGGTTTTACTTCTGCACTTGGCATCAAATCAAAGAGTTTTTGGGCCTCCGTAACCTTTCCTTCTTTGAATAGCTTGTCAATCATTGCATTGAAGACAACGCCGTCGGGACGAATGCCTCTATCCATCATCTCATAAAATAGTTCCTCGACTTTCTCCCATTTTCCGACCATAGAAAAACCATGAATTAGAGTACCATATATTATGATGTCGGGGAGACAATCCATCATCAATCATCGAGAAAATAGGGACATTGCATCGTCCAAATGGCCTTTCTTGCAAAGACCATCTATTATTGTCCCATAGTGACTATGTCCGGCACCAATCCTTGTTGTCGCATTTTGTTAAAAGTAAGCATTGCCTTATTGACCATTCCACGATTATTGTATGCATACATCCGATGTTGAAGATATGATGGTCAAGTTGCATTCCGATTTTACCATCAAATCTATGAAATTATTCATTTCAACAAGATTTCCTTGAGCATACCCATGGACAAGAATTCTATAAGTGGCGACATCGGGGTTTTCACCACTCGAGAATCATAGAATTAAAAATCTCTCTAGCTTTTGCGAGCCCTTTAGATTTACAAAAAAGGTCTATTAGCGTCTTGTAAGTAACAACATATGGTCGTTGCCCGACTCTAGACATTTCTTTGAGAATCCCGAGTGCCTCTTTTGAGCGTCCCCAAATTGAGGTATCCGTGGAGAAGATCTGTTATATGTAGTGCAATTTGGCATAATATGTTCATCAATCATCTGTTTGAAAAACCTCCTCGGCCTTGTCCATTCTTTGGAACCTTGCAAAAGCCATCAATGATTGAGTTGTAGGTCACAACATCCGGCCGGATCCCACGATTCGCATTTCACAAAAGCAGGGGTATACGCTTTCCCCACCTCGCCCTCTTTGAAGAAGCCATGGATTGACGGTAGTATAAGACACCACATTAGGTTTACATCATCTCCATCCTCGGCCATCATGTGGATCAGCTCAACGACCTCATCACATCTCTTGTCATTCTGAGCCTGCGAGAAGAGTGTTGTAGGAGAAGACATTGTGGGTGTGCCCGAGCTCGGGCATCCATCGGAGCACAATATTCATTGCATCGCTCGTCCTCTTCTCGGCCTGCGAGAGGGTCTGAGCAGAGGTGTGAAGGTCATGGCTTGTGGCCCGAGTCCGTCTTAATGATTTGGCCCAATGCGGCCAGGCCCAGGGTTCAAGCAACTTTGCATCGCAACAACTTTTGATGACGATGCCGTAGGTAGGCGTGGTTGGAGCCACCTTCTTGGCGCTGCTTTCGGGCCATGCGGGTTGAACATGGACACAACAGCGGGCGGGGACCGTCCCGCACGGTAGAGGAGGCCGGGGGCGCGGTGACGATGGTGAGGAGCTCGTTGAGGGCAAAAATTGGCCGGGGCCTCGCTCGGGGAAACAACTCGCGTCGTACGGTCGAGTGCGTCCTCGAGGGGCGAGTTTCCCCTGCGATAACTTTCGCGGATGGACATCTTCGACTCGGGGGTAGAGGCGATGGGCCGTCCACACCGGCTCATTGCCGTAACGGCCGGTGGTGGGGAACGCCTTTGGATCGATGGGAGCACCTCGTCGTAGAGATGGCGCGCGTCCTCGGCCGAGGCTTCCAGCGGATGCGACGTCCAATGATCCTCTTGACTTCTTCAACAAAGCGGTGGGCGCTGAGTCGACATGGTCGGTGGCGCGGTGGAATCCACACCTCGCCCGCGTCGTCCGATGCGAGAAATGCGACTTCGATGTCTTTGGGGATGGGATGGTCTCCCGCAATGACGCAGTGCACGGCCCAGCGGCGGCGGTGGCGTACTGTGGCGATATGTGGTTCGGGGCGGGAACTCTGCGCGTGGGCGGCGGCGTGCGGGTGGGCGGTGGGGTGTGGGGAGTCGCGAGTGCGGCGGCGGTGTGGGAGTGGGAACGCAGCGTGGCCTCGATCGGGGGATATATAACTTTTTACCATCATAACGGATGACGACTCTCCGTTTCTCACTCTAGCGGATGGCAATACATTTTTAGCATCGCTCTCGGCCAATCGATATATTTTTACCACTTTGAACGATGTGGCATGCCAGATCATTTGTCCACGCTGGATCCGGTTGCGACGTGACCAAAATGCCCCTGCCTTGATTCCTTGTGTGCACGCTAGCTGGGCCGGTCTAGAATCCCACTCCCGGTACCGCGCGACGCACCTCCGCCGCCCGCTCGCCGTCTGCAGTTCTCTCTCTTGTACTGGTCCAGCAGCCTTCTAACCTCAGTCAACACCTGCATGCATAGATTAATTTGTCACTGGTTCAGAGATTGTGCGACCAGAAGATGAACAAAGAATAAAAAATTGAGCTCAATTGTGGAACGGAAGAGATCCGTGTATCCTTTTCCAATCCAATCAAGGAGGTCGGTTTGTCGTTTCGTCTAATCCTAATCCTATTCGAGCTCTCTTTAATTGTCCCTGTCGGTATCCTAAAACCATACGAGATCTCCGGCTTGGCTGCTGCCGGCGCTGCTGCTGCTGGCCGGAGCTGCTGCCGGCGCGCGCAAGCGAGGTTGCCGCGGAGCTCCTGCTCGGCCCGGGCAGCGCGACGGTCCTGGCTGCGGGCGAGCTCGGCCTTGGCGGCGCTCCTTTGCCCGCCGGAGCTCGCGTCGGGCTTGGGGCTGGCCTCGCCGGTGGCCGGCTCGGCCTCGACTGGAGGGCAGCGCCCTCACCGTCCGGCGCCTAGACGCGGCTCATCAGCCTCGCGACGCGCCTGCCGCGCCGCTCCTCTGCGTTGGCCGTGCTGACAGCGTGCTGCTCCCTAGGGTGACAGAGGTGGGAGACGAAACTGACAAACGGGCCCCACATGTTGGTGAAAGGAAGGGGTGAGGAGAGGGGTAGAGGCAGAGGTAGGGATGGTCATTTCACATTGCTTGCTGACTCATATCCGAAGGCCAGCTGCGTTGGTATCTTGCGTCGGCCAAAGTGGTAAAAATGTACCGTCCGGGCGAAACGGTTGGTAAAAATGTATTGTCAACCCGGTAGAGTGAGATTTGGAGAGTTGTCATCCCCGCTATAATGGTAAAAGTTATATTTCCCCCGATTGGGTGCCAAATGCGGGGCGGCAGGATGATCCGCGAGCACGAGGGGCGGCGGGCGGCGGCGTACCCTGTAGCGGTGGTGTGGGACTGGGGGAACGCGTGGGGTGGGCTCTTGGGTCTTTTTTCTTTTTTTTAATTACTGGGATATATGGTTTGGTCAACACTGGGCATGAAGGAAATGAGAGGGATGATCACGTGAAATGGAAGGAGTACAAGAGAAGATTAGTTGGACGCAAAATAACCGGGTCTTTTTGTTTTTACCCAGCTCCAAAAATAGATTCAGGTTTAAAAGAATGCAGGGGTGAGAAAATATTAAGTCAAGTAATGTTTTAATAATAAGAAGTTTTTTCCTAGATCTATTTTATTGGGTAGAAGTAGATTTTTAAACATTACAAGGACACACAAGTATTCTTAAACTTGAAATGTAAATGTAAGGGGAAAAACAGTATAGAAACCTACGCCTCAACACCCTAATGAATCGGAACCTGTGACGAAAGAGCGCAACACAGTGGAACCCAACGCCAGTGAAAACAGTGGTGGCAAAGTATCCCCCTCGTACTGTCGAGATAAACTTTTAACAACGACGACGATTCGCCAAGAAAACGACCGAGCAACCCTTCGCGGCAAAGCTTCCATTGGGTATGCCGATGCAGCGACGATGGCAAAGTATCCACTAGAGGAACACAATGGCCAAGTATCCGCGAAGACAAAAGACACAATAGTAGTGGCAAAGCATTCACTACTTAAAAGCACAAGATGGCCAAGTATCCATCGAGAGAGAATAGGCCAACCCGCACTCGGTAGCAAAGGCTCTACGGGAGGGTGGGAGACCAAAATGATGTCGGCGACAATATCTGTCAAAAAAGAGTTGTAGCGGCAAAGTACCCACTACGGAAGATCAAATGACCGCAACAACGCCAAACCACTAGAATGACCACTATGATGAAAGGATTGAAGCATACATTGGCACAACTCCGCAGAAGGTGGCTTCGCGATCCAGAGGAGGAGTAGGGCACAAAAAGATTGCTCTAACAAAGCCTTCATGAATTGTCGTGACATCCGCAGACGCCACCAAAGCTAACAGAGCACTCAAGCAGGACTTTCGCCCCAAACTTGCCCCAATGCAAAGGGCAACAAACGAATACTTCTGTGACACCTCTAAGCAATTAGGTGAGCACGATGCGCCACTACCATCGTCTTAGAGCAAGCCAAGCGGGGTTTCCATCGAGAATCCATTCATGAAACGCCTATCACACTAACCAAATGCAATGTGAATCCACGGCCGGGGGGGGGGTGCGGCGCGATTCGGGGGTGTACGGTGCAAGCACAAGATTAGACAGATGCATCCTCAAATTCATATCGGGCGGTCGATGAAGTGGAGTTAGGTGCCGCCACAAGCCGCGCCCGGCACCTCGACCACACGCCGTCGTCTTTGCCCGCCGGCTTAATGGGCTAGCTAGTCTACCACCGGCCCGACCAACCAGATCCGGTGGTCGCGCCGCGGCCGAGGCGGACCACTAGCCCATGCACCAACAGTAACGCGACCCGACACCACCACCAGCCGGCGTGGCCTCGCGAGGGCGACCACCCACGCTAAGACCGACACCTAGCCACGATCGGCGTGCCTCCGGCGCTGGTCGCCACGAACCCGGGCGGGATGAAGAAGAAGGAGGAGATGTCGGATCGGTCGAGCGGTCACTCGTACTTGCTAAAGCTGAAGAGGAGAGGGTGAGGTAGGGAGCTGCGGTCTAGCACTCGTCTTTCGGGGCCACAAAAGCTGCACACCCGAGGGACTGCCCAACTGCGGCAGGACGAGAGCGGGAGAGGGTCCGACATCGCTGGTGAGGTTGCCCTTGAGTCACCTGTTGGGGGAGCCATGGGGGAGGAGAAGAAAATGAGATAGAAGCCAACCATGATGAAGTATTAAATATAGACTAAAAAATATTTGGCTACTTTGCGTGACAATTTGTTTAAGCCTAATTAGTCCATGATTTGATAATACAGTGCTATGGTAAACATGTGTTAACGACTGATTAATTATACTTAATTAATTCATCTTGGAGTACCGACAAATCTGTAATTTGTTTTTTTTATTAATATCCGAATACCACATGGGATAACCCATGTGACATCCGATGCGACAACTATAAAACTTTAGTCTCTGCATCAATCTATCACGTATTGCTGACGCCTGAATAATGATCAATGCTCCGAGGGAGGGTGGCAGTAGCCGCTGGGATCGCTCCCGTTGGTGCAGCCGGACGGCTGAGCCGAGCTGTCGGCTGTCGCCACTGCCACCGCCGTCCCAGATTGCGCCACCCTTGAGCCTGAGCCTCCTGTCACGGTGCCAGAGCCGAGGAAGAGGAGCAGGATGACAACTGCTGCGACGCCATGATCAATTCTACTGAACTGAGACCCTCAGTATGTGTGTACCTCGCAGACTCGCAGTGGAGGGAGAGCTTCCCCTGGACGGAGAGCTAGCTCTTGTACTAGTATGGTCTCTTTCTTACTCGGCATGGCTCAGTCAGAGTCTTGATATCATCTGCTTTATGATCTTCATTTGCTGCTTTATGATGAATCCACTGTCATGGAGTTTTCATTTATCGATTTATCGTGAGTGATTATTTGATACATGCTGACCAAATGTATTCTATGATGCAACAGAAAATTGTATGTGACAAAAAATTGTACATATTGCACAACCCGACACAATTTGGTCAGTACTGGAAAGTATTCCTATCTCTTACAGAAGTGTTTGCGCCATGCTTGACGAGACGAGACACATTGAGCTGAGCCCGATCGAAACATGAAAGGAAACTAAACTGTTAGAAGATAAAATGCATGCCAGCCAGCACGTTACATGCTTGAATTCTCGAACAACGGGGAGGCCAAGAATACATGATGCACTAAGGGAGACTAAGGTTACATTCTCAAGTGATCCTATATTGGTTTTGTATCCTACATACAAGGCAATGTCCAGGATCAAGAGAAAAAGAAAACGGCTCAAGAGCTGGCACCCCAGCAACCCAGATTGAGGGCCAATTTCCAGGCACATTTCCCCGATGGTTCCTTGTTCTTCGGAGATTTACAGACATCTAGAACTTTCAGCTGATCCAAAGATCAGGTCTCAGACATGAACTTATCTGCAGTGTCCACTCCCAGTATCCCAGCTTACATGATAGTAGATCATGTATTAGGTAAATAACCTACGAAAGGCAATGCAACGCTCACATCTCAAGTCAAGAAACAACCAAAAGCTTCAAGCATGCATACCAATCATGTATACTCATTGGTTCCCAGCAGCCTTGGACTAAAGATTTTAACCTGGCATTTCTTTTTTTTTTTATTGATCCGACGGCGTTTGTTGTCTACGCATCTAGCTACAAAACATCTTCCCTAATGATCTCCTTTAGCATCCTATTGGGAGAGTTGTATTGAGGGAGCTCCTGCAGCAGTTGCATACTTGCATTGCTGGAGCTGTGGTCTGTGGACATGCACGCAGCGCACGTCACACCCCAATCCACGATGTTTCTTCAAATCCTTTGACACATCTGTTCTCGCACTGGTGATATCCACAAGAGTAGCAGGGATACACTAGGGAATACATTCAGTGTCAATCCAGTATCAATCAATTCATAAAGTAATCTTTGCTTCAGAAAACATACAGACGTGACCAATGAATGGTGCTGAAACTAGTCTTCAGAGATTATGAAATATGTAATTCAGTTCATGTTACCTGTCAAAACAATGCATTTCTGTCAATTTAGTGGGTCTATCTTTCAAGGGAGCACATCTTAAACATACGTTATACAGAATCTGGAAGAAGTGCATGGCCAGCTTTATAACATTGCTCGACCCAAGATTATTGGGGAGGGAAAGTAAACATAAACCATCAAAGTCATGGAACAATGCCCCGATCAACGATCCAGCACTGTCCAATAGAAAATGATTAAGGCGCCAAAGAGAAAACAGAAACAAAAACAGAGGTTTATTGGGCTGGATTTGGGGACGTCAGCTCAGGTGGGGCCTCTCGAGTGACGCCGATCGAGGAATCGTACTCCTCATCCTGGTGAGCAAACTTCTGGCGCAACACCTTCTCAAACTCAATCTTTTCAAGAGGCTTGTCATTCTCAGCGGCATGCGCCTTGGACAGCTTGGAATAGTTGGCAGCTGATTCCGCAATAAAAGCGATCTCACCATCTGTGAGCTTCCTCAAAAATTTTGCAGGGTTCCCTCCCCATACCTAAATCCAACAGAGCGTAGTCATGAAAGCATGCAGAAATAAGACACCAAACAAGGCCTATGCAGCATACTCTCATTCCACTTCCACCCAGTGACACTGTAAATATGTATGCCACTTGGAAATGTACTAGACACCAAAGAACAATAATTAAGTGCTCGATGCAGTTTATGTGTCAGTTAGGTTCCATCATCGCAAGAAAACCCTACCTTGGTCGAACCAGTCAAGTGAAATAAAAAAGAAAAGAAAAGGTAAAGGTGCTTTTTTTTTGCGGGGTAAAGGTGCTTGAGACGGCTTAAGAACCGAAAGTGAAGGACAGTTAAGGAAGTGTGCTCAACCTCTCCACAAGGGATCCTAGTATTCTGTCGTACGAGGGCTCCAGCAGCTACCATCCCATGCTTTTCAACAACGACACCATCTAATAAGGTCGCCCCCATGCCAACAAAAGCCTCATCCTCGACTGTGCATCCTTGTAACACAGCACTATGACCTGCCAAACACAGTTGGAAATGTTATCTTTTGTGTATTTTGTATTTTGAAGTGCTCCGGCTCAGTCATAGGGAGCAAGTCATGCCAAATGATATTTACTGTCTTCACTTCTGGTGTAATCAGATCCTGACTGGTCAAAAGAAATGTCCCAATACAGGACTGCAATGATAAAAGAAATATTTCTTGAGACATTTACCTACTGTGACGTTATTGCCAATGATTGTAGGAAAGACTTTCCCACTTAGATTAGATTTAGCCACATGCACAAGAGAATTGTCTTGTATATTGGTCCCAGATCCAATTTGTATGTTGTTTGCATCCCCTGAAATTGAAGTCATAGAATTGTTAATAGCAACATATAACAACTTGGATGCTCAAAATACAAAACAAAAAGACTAAGAAAAAAAAAAACTGTGAATAGAAAATTAGAGTACACTTTAGCTTATCCACAACTTCAAATGTGTGCACTATTTTAGTGAAACTAATTTGATGTTGTAGATGGTCGTGCATTTTTCGATAAACTTAGTCAACGCTAGATAAGTTTAACTTGGGAAAAAGCTAAAGTGGCCTATAATTTTGAACAGGAGTATTCTGTAGGAAACAGTCCATAAAGGTCTTCTTTCCTCCTATACACGAATTGATTGTGTCTCCACATTTCTTTTTGCACAAACAGTTAGTCTGTGTAATGTATACCCGACAACTACTGACATATGCCCACCTCTGAACCAGCCCTATTAAGATGAAACACAAGATTCAAGAGTATATGCATATGGCCAAACTGTTAATTAGAAACAAATCCCATTGAATGCAACAAAAAATACTATCCAACATCCACATTGCGTTCCTCAATATCACAGTTACAGAACATAATGATTTTTTTTTGTCACCACAGTTGTCCGGAAAATATAACATGACACAGGTTTTTTCACTTGGGTGTAAAGTTGTATATTGGCGGATGAGTACAATGGAGATAAACAGTGTAGAAGTACCCACCAATTAGCTCCTTTTCTTTTTGTGCAAAACAATCAAAATGATGCTCGTTGGGACAGGAACCACAAACCTCTTAAGACGCACCCATACCAAATGGAAGCTCCTGGCCCGACTTGAACATCACCAATAAGGGATGCACTTGGAGCAACAAATGCGTCTTTATGAACATGAGGGGTTTTGTCAAAGATATTCATGATGGTGCGATGCCTTGAAACTGAAATGGTCCAAAGAACAGTCATGTTAGCGTTTGCTTACTGTTTGTGCATCGGATGACAACAATATAACAATCTTATGGTACTTGTAGAATGAAACAAATAATGATAGTCTTACTTATGGAGGCAGAATCATGAAATAAAAAGCAAAACCAGATTGAACAAAAAGAGAGCATATATATTCTAAATTCTAATTCTGAAGGCAGTAGGAAGGGACGATGGACTTGGAAAAATATCAGAAAACATAGACCAAAAAAGAAAAAGAAAAGACAAAACTAGAAGGCAACATATGGCAGATGACAGGGTTTTTCTTCACATGATCCACTATACCAGTTGGGCCACGGCAACCAAATTTATTTGCGTTATTGACTTGGTGGATGCAAAAATTTAAAACAAGAAGGATAAATAACATATTATACTGCTTGCAAGCATCCTCAGATTTCATCAAATATAAGACACATGATAAACAATTAGTAAATGCTTGCAAGCATCTGGTTCAACAATATATTTTCCTGTGCAAAAAGCTAACAAGCATATTTATGGGGGCAAGATTGTGCCTCGGTTAAACCCTTCCCAGAACCCCACTCAAGTCGGAACCGCCTGGCACTGGGTCTGCCGTTTTAAAGAAGCTAAGATGCATGCACATACAAGATTAGGGTAGAAGATAAGGAGAAAACAGAAAACAAACATAACATAAAAAGTTTAATTGCGCTTGAATGATTCCCAAATGTGTTAAGGTTGACATGAAAATCTATGATTAAGATCCCAGGAACTCATGGAATAAACATTCTCATGCTGTCACTGAAGCAGATCTACAAACTTACATAGAAACAGGTCTAAATGGAGACACTCAGGTCAATTCGCATTCTCTGACACAGGAATACTTTCACAAGACCCAATAAAACCCCATAAGTCCATAAGGGAGTAACAGTACTATATTCACATTTTGGAGAGAGGATTTGCTGTCCAATTTCAAACTTTTCTGGTAAGAAAAGTAAGGGTCAATAAAATAGATACCCAACTTAAACCATCATTGAAATGATCAACACAGCAATTTGACATCTGGAAACTTCCAATCCTACAAAATTCGCACCACCTTGTAAAACCAAATGCTACAACAGAATGATCTACAATTCATAAAGGTATTGATGACCTACTCAATCTATCAATCTTCTCAGTTCTTTTACATTTTCTACGATCACCCACCGTGCAACATCAGTGAAAACATGCACAAAAGAGCAGGTCGATTTCAGCTCAAATCAGAGTGCAATAGGCTAACAACTCAAAACTCTGCGGACAATCCTCGAGTGAACCAGACTATCCTTCCTAGATATGGGACTTACGTGCCGGACTCGAAAAACAGCATTTCCCTAACCGCTCCTAACCCTACCCAGCAATCCCCATTCGCTCAATCCTTTAGGCCGCTCAGGACAGACGGAATCCCCTCTGCGCCCGCAGTGCTCCGCTAATCGATGGACACGGGAGGGTAATTTTAGAGGAGTACGGGGTGTGCCCGAGGGCGGCGTCACTTACTCTGCTCGTGGAAGAAGTACTTGCCCTGCAGGCGGCAGCCGAGGCGGTCGAGGGCCTGGCCGGTCTCCCGGATCCAGAACCCCACCGCGTACATCGCCTTTCCCAGACCCGCCATCTCCCCGGGCGGCGGCGGAGGCGGCCCAAATCGCGAGCGGCGGAGGCGAAGCGATGCGAATGCGCTCGTACCCTTGGAGATCTCGAGGAGGAGGGGAGCCGAGGCGAAGGAAGGGGGAGGAGAGGAACGGAGGCTGGGCACTGGGCCTGCTGTACTGGGGTTTGCTCGGTGGTCGAAGAACTTTACCCTTTTGCCCCCTTTGGGCTTGGCAGAGAGTGATGAGTTGAGAAATGTGTGATGTCGAAAACAGAAGGGCAATCATGGGTTTTTGAATGAGAGCTGTGTTTAGATCCTTTAAATAAAATTACAAAAGCCAAAAGCTTTTGAAATTTAGTCACCTTTTCGAAGAACGGATCTAAACAGGTCAATTTTGAAGAATAGGTAAAGTTTTAGGATTTTGTTGTCAGAATTATTTAGGTCAATTTTTTCAAATTAGACCTACGGTGCATCTTCGTGAAAAAAACAATAACACTAAACCAAATCTAGACAACAAGGCACATCGTAAGTAAAGTACACCATTCCACATCAAGTCTCAGCTCAACAAATTCAAAATGGTGCAGTTAATGAACTCAATAGATTTTTAACAAGGATCATGTTGGATTGTCAAATTATATATTCACAAACCCTCAAGGAGCTTTGCCTACAAATGAAGAGGAACATTAGCCATAGCTACACATGCCTCACAGACTTTTTTAGTTTTGATGAACATTACTCTTAGCTACCTCTTTTCTCTTGGAGCGTGTTCGCCGACTATGACCCTCATCCTTACAAAGGGTACATTTCTTTCTTATCTGAAACTAATTTCAACTTTTTCTTTAGGCCCCTCTGTCGGGTACATGTTTGGGATCTAAGAAATTTCTAGACTCTACAAGATCAGCATTCAGGGCTTGCGGTAGCACAGGACCAGACCTATTGCCTCCGTTCTCTCCTCCATTTGGAGGGATCATAGTAACTTCCTCATGCGAGAATGCGTTTTTGCCGCTCATATGCTTCACGCGGCGAGATGCTATCAAGGATGTAGTTTGACGATATTGTGTAGCTCATGGTACCTCTGTAGGCTATTGGAATAGTCATATATGGTGCTCTTCCTTATAAAGAGGAAATGCATGTCGGCCTCCATTGTCCACCTTTCAAAACACACAACAATGAAAGCTCGCGTTCTCCGTGATACCCAATATAAAGAAGATGTGTGACCAGGAGTACCAAGCGACTACAAGGACCAGAAACGTCCTTTAGCTTGCATTCAACAACACATATCTTACATATCTCCTTTATCAACCCTTTCAACAATATACTTAACAATATCATAGCCTTCTAGAGTCTCAATCCAATAACATTTCTGGTCTCCGATTCTTCTGTTCTTATGGCCATTAGCTGTTCGTTTATCTTTTAATTTCTCGTGTGAGTTTTCTCGGGTAAGCACCAAGGAAAGGAAAACCAGAGATCAAGGTGAGCTCCTTTTTTTTTTTTTTCCCTCCAAATCGAGCATATGACGCCAGGATTCCTTTTGCTCCAAACACGGACAGAGTTAAACGAACTCCTTTACTTTTTTTTTTTTTTGAACAAACGAACTCCTTTTACTCCGTTTTGCCATTCTTGAATTTTTCCTTCGAAAATTCGTATTGTATTGTACAATCAAACGGGCCCTCAAATCCGTATTTGCAGGCCTCTAGCCTAGCCCCTGCCCGCTCAAGAAAAACAAGTTTATGGGCCTCAACAGTCATTGCTTTCCTCTCCTGTCTTCCCGTCGATCTGCCGCCGTCCTCCCCTCCAGGCTCCAGTCCCGTCCCTCGATCTCCTCCTCCACTCCACTTCACCGCCACCGCCTACCCCCTCAATGGCGTCTCCTCGCCGCCGCTCCCTCCCACTCCGCTTCCTCATCTTCATCCCTGTCCCCCTCTTCCTTCTCCTCCTCTTCCACCGCTCCTCTCATCCTACCGCCCCGCTCCTCCACACCGCCGGCTCTGACTCCGGCCCCAGCCCCGATCCCCGCCGCTTCTCCCTCCTCATCAAGCTCCTCGCCTACGACCGGCCGGCCGCGTTTCGCCGCTGCCTCCGCTCCTCGCCGCCGCTGACTACGACGGGGACCGCGTCGCGCTCCACGTCCTCCTCGACCACCGCGCGCCCAACTCGTCCTTGTCCCCCTCGCCGCGTCGCACGAGATCCTTGACTTCGTCGACGCGTTCCCGTGGCCGCACGGGGAGAAGCGCGTGCACTACCGCACCGCCAACGCGGGGCTCCAGGCGCAGTGGATCGAGGCGTGGTGGCCCGGCTCCGACGACGAGTTCGCCTTCGTCGTCGAGGATGACCTCCAGGTCTCGCCGCTCTACTACAGGTTCCTGAAGCGGGTGGTCATGAGGTACTACTATGACCGTGAGAACTACAGCCCCTATGTGTTCGGCGCGTCGCTGCAGCGCCCACGGTTCGTCGCAGGTGAGCTTACTTTAATAGGTATAACACTGCATTGCGTCATGAATGCTTATTTAGTCTCATCCTTTGGTTATGAAGAAAGGTTGCGAAATGCATACTATTATTGATAAATATAGGGGCGTGAATCATCTGTTTTTTTTTCTGAAGTTCGTTGAGATGGAGCGGCTATTTAGCATCATAGCTAGTTTTTTTTTGTTTGCCTTATCACATCTGTGATGTGTCCGATTCATTAGGATTAGTTAGAAGATTGACTTTGTTTTGTGTCATGCCAGATTGAGGAGTTTGTGTGTTTATAGTGGATCTCTACTTATAATGTATATTAAATTAATTGTATATGTTTGCGTTAGAGCTTTTGTCACTGGAACTTCGAACAAATCTGAAATGCAAACACAATTAATTACTGTAGGTTAAAATATGATGATACCATGCCATGGTGCTCTAGTGGAATCTCTGGTGTCATTTTGTGTCTAAGCTAGAATGGAGGAGATCCACAACCTTGAGTTTCTTGCAAGCAGGATTTATGCATTTGATTTTTTTTTTTTTTTTTTTTTTAAAGCGTTCATTTTGGTTTTGAGAACTTTGATCTCGCAATATTGCTCTGTCATTAACAATAATAGGGCAAAGTTGTTTGACTTGTTTTGACTTTTGGTGGCCTGCAGCCTGAGTGTCATCAAATTACTATAGTTGGTTAGTAAAGAGTGATCCTGGCTCATGGATGCATTTTTGTAGCTTTTCTGGTTATTATCTTTTCTGCACTTCATTGTCCAGGACGCCTTACTGACATGGTCTAAGACAAAAATTGGTCCTCGTGGAAAATATTATCTGCCTAGAATCTAGGAATGGCCACCTGGTTTCTTCAGCTAGATTGGTTCAGTTAATTCCTATGTTTAATCTTGAGAAATAAATGGCAACCGAAATAACCAAGCTGAATAGAAACTGAACCTCATTAACCTGTTAGTTGGTTTAGCTAATTCAGTTTCTTGGTAAACCAATCAGCGTCACCTCAGCACTTCAGCAGGGTGGCACAAACATAGCGCTGTGACAGCTACTGGCCTTATGAACTTTTCAATTTGATCCAAGGAAACAGTAAAGGTAAGGTAGTAAGGTACCGTCTTAGTGGAAGAAGTGCAGCTTGAATTAGCATAAGCACTTCCATCAAACCATTTTACATTTCAATAAGCATAAATTATCTTGGCAAGAAAAGGAATATAATGAAGCGCAGTTCTCCTACGTTTTTGAGGAAAAAGAAAAAGAATCCAAGAGGCAATACTGGCGTTGAGTTGCTGAGCCCACATCTGTCTTCATTTCTTCCGCATTTGTGCCAGCATGAAAGATTGGCAGTTTGGTTTCTTGGCATTGAGTAATTGGCTGCAGGCTGGTAGGTAGGTGGTGGTGCCAGCAAGGGGTGAAGGTTGCTGTGTGAACACGAAGCTGGGCAAACATAAGGTCGGGATCTTATCCATGACACGGATGTATTACAACAACAACAACAACAACATAACCTTTAGTCCCAAGCTAGTTGGGGTAGGCTAGAGATGAAACCCATATGAAACAGTATAAAAGAACGTAAAAAGGCACAAGACAAAAAGATAAAGATAGAGTAGAAAGAAAAGGAAACAAAGTCATGGTTCGAGCACGTTGATAGCTAGCCTCCATGCGCTCCCCCGGCCCAAAGCTAAATCCTTGAAGATATTTCACTCCTTAAGGTCTCTCGTAACCGCCTCGTCCCAAGTCGGTCTAGGTCGACCTCTATCTCTCTTTACATTATCTACCCGCTCTAGGACTCCACTCACGCACCCCGCGCCTCGGGAGGCCTCCCGTTGAACATGTCCAAACCATCTCAACCGATGTTGAATCAATTTCTCCTCGATAGGAGCCACCCCGACCCTATCCCGAATATCTTCATTCCGAACTCTATCCCTTCTAGTATGCCCGCAAAACCAACGCAACATACGCATCTCGATCCACGCTTAGGCTTTGGACATGTCGTCTTTTTTGTAGGCCAACATTCGACACCATATAGCATCGCCGCGGGCGAATCGGCGTCCCTATAGAACTTCCCTTTTAGCTTCTCGTGGCACCCTCTTGTCACATAGGATGCCGAAAGCTTGACGCCACTTTAGCCAACTCGCTGCGATTCTATGTCTAACATCTTCATCAATGTCGCCATCCTTCGTAGCATAGATCCTAAATACCGAAAAGTATCTTTCTTGGCCACCACTTATCCATCCATCCGGTGACGTCCCCATCCTCGTGCCTAGTCGGGCTAAAGTCGCATATCATATACTCGGTCTTGGTCCTACTCGGTCCCGAACCCTTTCGACTCTAACGTGTGCCTCCACGGCTCCAACTTCCTATTTACCCCTGCTCTACTGCGTCCACTAGCACCACATCATCGGCAAAAGAGCATACACCAAGGGATATTACCTCATATCCCTTTGTGACCTCATCCATCACCGTAGTAAATGGATAAGGGCTCGATCTTGACCCTTGATGTAGTCCTATATTAATTGGAAAGTCACCGGTATCGCCATCACATGTTTGAACACATGTCGTTGCATCCTTGTACATATCCTTGATGAGGGTAATGTACTTAGTTGAGACTTTGTGTTTTTCAAGGCCCACCACATGACGTTTCTCGGTACTTTGTCATACGCCTTCTCGAGGTCAATAAAGACCATGTGCAAGTCCTTCTTACGCTCCCTAAATCTCTCCATCAACTGTCAGTACTAAGAAAATCGCCTCCATGGTCGACCTCAGGGCATGAACCCAAATTGATTTTGGGTCACACTTGTCGACCTTCTTAGGCGATGCTCGATAACCCTCTCCCAAAGCTTCATCGTATGGCTCATCGGCTTAATCCCCATTAGTTAGTACAACTTTGAACATCTCCCTTATTCTTGAAGATTGGTACTAATATACTTAGCCTCCATTTCTTGAGCATCTTGTTCGACCGAAAAATGAGGTTAAAAAGCTTTGTCGACCATACTACCGCTCTCGCTCCCAGCACATCTCCACACCTCAATGGGGATGCCATCGGGCCCATCGCTTTACCTCCCTTCATCCTCTTCAAAGCCTCCCCGGTCTCCGCCGCCTCCCCGATCCTCCTCACAAAGCGCCTACAAGTATCGTCAAATGAGTCGCCCAACTCAAAGGTAGAACTATCATTCTCCCCATTGAACAACTTATCGGCACTCTCGCCATCCGCCTTGATCTCCTCGTCCCTTCAAAGAGCTCGATCGATCCGCCCCATCCTTGATGCATTTGATTTGGTTTATGTCCCTTGTCTTCCTCTCTCACGTATCCTAGCGATCCTATAAATGTCCTTCTCCCCTTCCTTCGTGCCTAGCCGTTGGTAAAGGTCATCAAAAGCGACCCTTTGCTACACTCATAGCTCGCTTTGCAGCCCTCTTCGCTATCCTATAGCCCTCGATGTTGGCTGCACTCTTGTCTAGATGGAGGCGCTAGATGGAGGCGCTTGAAGCACTCCTTCTTCTCCTTAATAGCCCTTTGTACCTCGCCGTTCCCACCACCAGTGTCCTTCGCTTCCTTCTTGCCTCCCCTACTCACACCCAACACTTCTCGCAGCCCACCTTCCGGTACACATGTTGCCATCTTCACCACATATCATCTCGCATCTTGTCCTTCTTCCCAAGGCCCCTCGTCTAGCATCCTCTCCTTAAACGATTGTGCCGCTTCCCCTCTAAGCTTCCACCATTTCGTCCCCTCGTAACCTTGACACGTTTGTCCCGGTGGGCACGCACCCGGCGAAAGTCCGCCACTACAAACTTGTGTTGAGGGACCGCACACTCCCCGGTATCACCTTACAATCTAGGCAAGCACTCCTATCCTCCCTTCTTGCAAGGATGAAGTCGATCCGGCTCGAAAAGTTGTCCACTATAGAAGGTCACTAAATGGGATTCCCTCTTTCTAAAGAGGGTATTCGCTAACAACAAGTCATAGGCCAAAGCAAAATTCAAAACATCCTCCCCCTCTTCGTTCCTACTACCGTGCGAAACCCCCATGCACTCGCTCAAATTCTACATTTGTTGCACCCACATGGCCATTGAGGTCTCCTCGGAGTTTCTCAGCGATAGGGCACAAACTAACCATGCTATCCAGTCCTCCCAAAATCGACTCTTGGCGTTCTCACTAAGACCTACTTGAGGGGCATAGGCACGATCACATTCAAGACCAAGTCTCCAACGACCAATCGGACTAGGATAATCCGATCACCTTGCCTCCTAACGCCCACTACTCCATCCTTAAGGCTCCTATCTATCAAGATGCCTACACCGTTCCCTACCCGATGTTGTCCCCTGTACCAAAGCTTGAAGCCGGTGCCCTCCACCTCTTTCGCCTTCTCGGCCCTTCCATTTGGTCTCCCCGAACGCATAGAATATTTACACGCCTCTAGTTGCCGCGATCGACTAACTCTCTTAACTTACCTTTAGGGACCCTACGTTCCAAACTACCTAGACGAATCCTAGTTGGCTCGGCTAGCTTCCTTTACCCTTCGCACCCGCCGAGGAAAGTCGCGAAGACCCTTGCTCATTTTTCACTACACCGGGCGCGGATGTAGCGCGCCACTAAGGTTGCGACGAATCCGACCCTTGCTCACTTAACATCGTACCGGATCACGATACGACGCGCCACTAAGGGGATGGCGACCCGGCCCTTGCCCATTTAACACCACACCCGGGTTCCGATGTAGCGGCGTCGCTAAGAGGATTACGCCCCCCAATTTCTTATGGGTTTCATATCCATTACGGCTGCTGATTTTTGCGCTGGTTCGCCAAACCTAACGCAACCCTCCTCCTTTACCCGGGCTTGGGACCGGCTATGTTGAGACGACTTAAGAAAGTCTTCCGGTCAACATAGGCTGGAGTTATGACACGGATGTATTATTGGGATCAATGACTGCTGTAAATAGTGATTTTCCATTGCATTAGAAATCATCGGGATCAGCTGGCTCTACTTAGTAGCTCTGGCTCTGTCCCTTAGTATGGAAGAGAAGTGAGGGTAGTGGCAGGTGGTGTGAGGTGGGACTGTTATAGGCAAGTCAGATATGGAAGATCTGTGGGATTTCTGCAGTAGTGAGTCTATCGGGTATTCAGGTGTTCTCACTCAGCTCTGCCTTGTGCACCATATGTATTAATTGAACTGTTGGGGCACTTGGTTGATTCGAATATAATGTATGTTCAGAATTGATCAGCTTCTTCAGCCTATTTGGTTTCCAGCTGATGGAAACATAGACGTAACACCCAAAACTGAACAAAGCACATTCCAAAAAACGCACTTAGCAACAAAAATTGAGCAAACCAAGAAATTTAGGTACTTAGTCAACGTTTTTTTGGTTTGGTTTTTGGGTTGTCCATTGCAACTAGAAGCTCTGCTTTCATGTTTACCACAATTTAAACCTTTGTTTTGATCGAAAATTGCCGGTCTATGCGATTGCTTGAGAATGGTGTGAGTTGGTGAAATTAATGTTTGTTTTATGCTGTGTCATAATGCATTATAAAAATGCATATTTTTTTTTCTTGAATGGCGCAGGAGATCTGCATGTTATTTCATTATTAATTAAGAAGAAAATGTACAGCGTCTAAAACCACACCACATGAATTACACATGAGAACCCACACCTAAACTGCACAACAACAACAACAAAACTTGCCACATGAATACAAACAAACAAAAAAAAAAAAAATAAAGGTTCTAAGGGTTCCTCTGCAATTGATATGATCCTTGGTAACAAACGAGTAAAGGTTGTAGCTACTGTTGGTACTTGTACAGGTTCATTAACCTCCTAGAGGTATGCTTCCCATGTTGGGAAATTGTTTAAGAAAAATGGCCAGTGGAGATAAATGGTAGATAGACTTTTGGAGAATCTGTAAGAATGTTGCAACTTCAGTACTTCACTATATATATCATATATTCATGTCAAATCTGTAAATAGTGTGAAATGTTAACAACTGAATCTGATGCTGACAAAATCTAAATTAACTATTTTTTTGTTTAATTCAGTCTGATGCTAACATCTCACGTAAAGCATTATAACTTAGGTAGTGATCAAAATGCTGTAGCAGCAGCATTTTCTGTCCTCCGTGTAACATTTATGTTACTTGTAGATAGAAATTAATATGTAGAATTTTGTTTGTCTTCAATTGTCACTATGGTATTTCCCCCATTTATTTGTATATATGTGATGAGCCATGCAGGGTGTTAATGAAGATGTAATTAGCAAGTAACTTTTTGCTCTAAGTAGAAGATAATTTACTATTCCCTCCATTCCAAATTATAAGACTTTTTGGCTTTTCTAGATGCATTTCCTTTACTATGCATCTAGTTATACACTATGTCTAGATACAAAGCAAAAGGAAATGTATCTAGAAAAAGCCAGAAAGTCTTATAATTTGGAATGGAGGTAGTATGTTATATGGGTGGTGGTAATCTTTGTATCTATTTAAACTGTTACATGTTCATTATGTATGATCCATTTTGTGAATTATTGTGCAGTTTGAGTAAGTGGTGTTATGTTAGATGGGATTTTTGGCCTACCTCATACGATACCATTTGGATAATGGCAGTTCAGTCTGTAAAATTATAACATAATTCGTTTGTGGTCCAAAACTTAAAATAGACACATGAACAACCCCTGGGCAGACCGTTGTACAGTTGAATTTAATAATGAGGACCAGGATTTGACTAAAACATAGTCGCACACCTACAGACTGACAGACATTGCTCCCAGGTTCAGGGTTGACTAGCCCTGGTAAAATGGGGTGGATCGTGTCTAGTCAAACACTCCATTTGATGATATAGGTCCATGATAGCCCATGGTTTTATTTTACGCTAATATGGTGTACAACTGCCAAATATACAAAAGGTATTCTAAATTCTGCATATATCAGTGTTATTCAAGTATCTTGCTGATCTATGATCTAATTAGTGTCACAGCAATTAGTTTTTGTTTGGTCATATTTGCTTAGTTTCTGTTTTGAATGCTGGAATATTCGAGGTTAGGCCTTACAATCATGCATGCCATATAGTGAGGGCACAGAAAATTTTTCAGGTACTATACAATACAATCACTTGAACTCAGAGGGGAATTTGTGGCGACTATTCATTTTTGGCAGTAAATTGTATGCTATCATTTTTATAATGATCTACTTTTGGTAGCTTAAGTATAAATTTTCCTCTTGGTATGGTTTTGTTTTGTTACTTTTTTGCATTCCTTGGTCTTTGAGACTATATGTTTTTCTGTTTACTCCAAAGAAAATGTTTGTTGGTGACTCTTACAGTCTATGTTGCCTGGATATGTATATAGGTATCAGATACGATACGTATCAAACAGTGACACGGGGATACGGCTAGAATATATTTTTAATAATAATAATTAATAATTACACATGATAAAAAAATACAAAAAAGGAACAAAATCCAGGGCGTATCCGTGTCCGATACGTGATTCGATATGCAATACGGACCCCCCCCTCCCCCCCCTGGGAGTTTCCACGCATCATAGCTTACAGTGCATACACTTTTTGAACGCAATTACAGTATATACGCACTCCTTACTCCTAATATGATTACAGCAATTGCTGGCAATTTTGCACTGCCACTGTTAACCAGTTGATCTTGAACTACATAGGTAAACATGGAAACAAGATACAGCTGGATAGTGAGACTCGGCTTTTCTTGTATCAGATGGTAGGCACATGGGGTCAACTTCTCTTTCCAAAACCATGGAAAGAATTTCGATTATGGTATGATGACCACAAAGCCAAAGGACTTAAACCTATTCTCCAAGGCATGGTAATCTTTCTTTTTCTTACTTAATGTCTGTCTGCTTCTTCAGTTCCTGTATTAATGGAATTTATGTACCTCATTTCTTATTTATAGCATTTTCGTCCTATGATGATATATGTCCATATTCTAACAGTATTTGTTAGCTTTACTGATACTGTTATTTCATTCCTAACGTTGCAGAAAACCACAGGATGGTACAAGAAGATGGGTGAGAGAATATGGACTCCTTGGTTCATTAAATTTGTCCACTCACGTGGATACTTCAATATTTACACAAACTTCCTGAAGGAAAGGGCCCTCAGCGTCTCTCATAGGGATGCAGGTGTGAACTATGGGAAAAGTGTTGGGCCAGATTCTATTTTGTTGGATGGGAAGAACCTTGATTTCAACTTATGGGAATTGCAGCCTCTCAACAAGCTTAAGTGGTATGATTTCTGCTTCAGTGAAGTTCTTCCAGGAAGAATTGTTACAAAAATAGTGAACTTGGTTCTGTGCTCAAATCTGTGCAATTAAAAAAGTACTATTGTTCTTGTAACTCTGTACTCGATAGAAGAGAGATTTGCAAGAAATTTGATTTGCCATCTTGACAAGGCAGGCATGAAGAACTCTATTGTCCTTGGTGACAGTTCAGATTTTCTGGATGACCTTGCTCATAGAGGATATCCTGTCATTGATGGTATGAAATTTCTTCAGAGCATCAAATTCAGTGGTTTGCAGGGCTCTGATGATTTTGTTAAGGAAGCATTGGTTAAATCTTATGTCATAAAAGCTTGCTTGGACCTGGGATACAATCTATGGCTACTAAATGGAAATGTGATTTCACTTGGCAATAAGCTGATCGAGCCATCAGATCAGTCTGTTGACTTCTTTACTGCAGACCTAAGGGTTGATGTTTATAAGGAGCTCGCTAGACTTGAAAAACAAATGGAATGAAGTTGCTATGTCGAGAGTGAAAGTGATGCACACATCTAGTGATTTTTCTGTTTCCATCAAACAGAAGAGTTTTGTCCATATGCTAACTGAAGTGCTGCCGAGCAGTGCTGGTGTTAGGCTGGGAAAACTGGATGAGGCTATCAGAGTTATTGAATTAGGGCCTAATACCTCAAACAGATCAATATCAGAAGACAAAAGTAATGTGCTTTTCTGGTCTCACAGTAGGGCTTCAGATTCAGTTCAAAAGCAACTTGAAAATATGGACTTATGGTTGGTTGACTCAGATTCGTCTTGTGGTGCTGTTGTTTGTCACCAAAAGCAGAAGTAGCCAGGTTGTTTGTTTTGGCACATTACTTTTGCTTCACTGAAAAACATTGGTGCTATCATAGGGATCCATGGTAACCAGCTAAGGGGCACTTATATACTTTCCAAAATCATATGATGGCGTATCTTTGGATGCCTGAGGGGGATCAGCTATTGTTTGATTTTTGTAGATTATTCAATGAAGTTCGATCAAATGTCTGTTTCTGATTACAGTTGGTTAAGCCCCCGCAGATAACCATTTTGGAGTTCCGCTTCTGCCATTAATTTTATGCTGAACACAGCTATAGTTTTGAGGTTCTGAATGCTCGGATCCTTTTTGGTTTGGTGAGAGCTAACAAAATCTTCAGTTAGCTAACCTGCTAACTCAGCTTACAGGAGCAGTTTTGAACATTATATCCTGCTACGTACCATGTTGATAGCAATGGCCCAACCACAGTCCCTGCAGACACTGAAACTGGTATGGTTCCTTTTTGTTGAGTGTACAAAGTACTCACTAGTCTGTACTCTAATTCTGTAGCAATGCAATGTTATCTGTATTAAAAGCTGTTTTAGTCACGAACATCTGGCACGAGAAAATCTGTGAGATATGCATAGCTAACTAGCATGTGTGATTTTCTTTTTCGCCTGTGACTTGAGTATTCCTACATTTTTTTTTTCTTCCTCAAAATATGAGTTTTAACATCGTGCTCTTTGTTTGGTTGCAACCGGATCGCAGCAGCACCTGTCGTTCTCTCTATGGGACCGATGCAGAAAGTGTGTATCTGAAGAAAATCTGGCAGTTGCGGGTGGTGCGGTGCACATTTTCACTGGCAGAAGCAACGTCTGCAGGATAAAGAGAACCCAGCTGGAAAGTGGTTCGGCAATTTTGACAGATCGATCGTAGAGCCTAGAGACAGCTCTGCAGCAGCAAGTAGCAAGTGTTTGCCGAAGAGATTTCCCAACCATAAGAGTTGACGCTCATGTGTTGTTAGCAGAACCTGAACTAGGTGTGTGGCATCATCTGTCGCTGTATCTCCAACTTGGAACACAAGCAAGGACTGGCTGGGACAGAACGGTCCGGCAGAAAATGACATGTGGGTTGTACCGGATGCGCCGTTGCACCTTCGCTTAGCATATGACGACGTGACAGTGCATCGTTTCAGGTTGGGGTGCGAGCGTTGTGAGCGTGATATCTGCTCTGCAGGGCTGCCCGCCATTGTTCCGTGAAAGGAGGACTGGGACCTGAAGTTGCAAGCAGCAGTTGAATCATGTTATTAATTGGCCAATTCTTTGAATAAGATCATGTTAGGTAGCAAGTCCCAAAGTCTCGCTCGCCACACGCGATTGGCAAAGAATTCGGTTCCCAGGTCTCCATTGGAGCGTTGCGTTGCCGAGATAGCTTTCCCCAGGGACTGTTTAACACAATGCCAGGACCATTAATCAAAACCAACCGACGATGCTTTATGATGCCTGATCTTATATAAACATAATACGTACGTACATTAATTAAACGCTAAAGTGCCCGCCCTTATGCAGAGCCGGCATCACGATCTTGGTATCCACACACACTAGTCGGTGTCGTACATTGCACTCCCTTACTTTCTCTGTGTCCACTGCATTTGGCCGAAGCAGAAGCGTTTGGTTGTGCTGGTGAGTGGTGACACATTTTTCTTTTCTCCACTCCAACGAGGAAAAGAACAAAAAAAAAAAAAAAAAGAGGTTTCTACGTCACGCCGTGGAAGAGGACAAGGCAACTAATTAGGTGCACCAAACGATGGGATCAGCAGGCGCGAGCGTCTTCCATCTTCGAGCTATATTAATCACCCCACCACCTTATTTTTAGATTAGATTATTACTAGATCAGGATGGAGATGCGGCGGTGTTCAGAGAGTACAAGAGACCAATCGGATGTGGCTGGTCCTTGGACTGTTGTCGCACACCATACAGCAGCAACGGGTACAGGTGTACAACCGAGCACCCATGTGCCGTGTGATGTGCCTGCTGCGGTTGGACTCATCCGATTCCGATCCCATCTCTACTCTCTAGCGCCCCAGATGTGTAGGAGCTCAGCCTGGAATCTGGATCAACACCGGCGCAGGCAGAATCGCACTCTCATGCTATGCACGGTGATTACCGATTGCATTCCTACGCTACTAGACTGGTTGAAACGCACCACTGTTGGGTCAGGTTAGCTACCAAGGAGTATCATATCAAGTGGGGCAGGGCAGGGCACCCAAGGAGTCGGTGACGAAATATCAAGCTAGTTTTGTCGGCAGGCAGAGCAGAGGTAGCCTTTTCCCTTTGGCTCTCGAGTCAGAACAGAGATGGCAACGGGAACGCGATGCAGGTTGGTGAATCGACCCTGTCAAAGTGTCCATCAACAAGCCGAAGCATGCCGCATTGAGCGATGCCGAATCACCCGATGCGAGCGCTCGCCTGGGTTGATCTTTCCCGCCTCGGTTTGGCTGGCAGGCACTGTTGGGTCCTCCGGCGGATGCGCCTGGACGTAGTACGTGAACGTGAGAGGCTTGCCGTTTTGCCGTTCCATGCCATGATTAGGCGTATCACATGCGTCGATGCGTGGCAGGAGGTGCACGACGCTCTTGTTTCGGAGTGGGGCTGGCTGTCTGTCGTTCTATCTTCTATGCGCTTCGGCAGTAACCTAGCTTAGCTAACACACACGTACAGTACTACATACCGATCTCGCCCCAGGGTTTTTTTTGGCCACATGATTTACTGCCGTCGCGATGGTCCCATACCACGACGCATCCCCCTGCTCGACGCAACGACACTGCACTGCATTGTCATACCCTACCCAGGGGCGGCCCGGGCCGCCGTGCCCGTGCGGCGACAAGCAGAGGCCATGATGGGATGAGCATTCACAGCGGAACATGGCAGTGGTACGATATGCTACAGTATATACCACCAGAAACGCAACCAGGACACAATACGCATACGGTACACCGAGTAGCTGCCGCACGGCGCCAACCAGGCACTGTGGCTGCGCCCCGCCGCTTCCTGTTTCTTGTGCGCCCGCGCATGTGACTCGCTCGTGGACTGGCTGGCGCTGCTCATCACGTGAAACCAACCATTTTAATTTCACCTCACCTCACTAGTTTCCGCGGTGTTGCCACATGCGATGCGCGCAGAAGCAGAATAGAAAGATTTCAGGTCGGCCGGCCTTGATCCGTTGATCGGGTCCGGGGAGATGCGAGATGGACTCGACAGCACGCAAAGGCGCGCGTGTCCACGTTCGCTTCCACGGACCGAGCGCTGGCGGTTGGGCCAGCGCCAGCGACGCTCGAGCTCCACACTTCGACAGCGCCAGCGGGGATGTCCTGTGCTGTGTGTTATGCCTGCAACTGTTGAGTGTGTGTGAGCGTGAGTGAGCTGAGCTCTCTCAGGACTGCGAGGCTGCTGGTGATCGATCTAGCTGAGCTGCCACGGCCGGCTCGATCGCTCATCGGTTCGAGTACGCCGGAGTACATACATACTCTTACATTAGTGCATTATTACGTGTGGATGTGGGGACTGTCGAGAATAACCTCACATTCCTGATCTGGATCTGCTGCCGGGTGCCATCCTGGTCTCACCTCACCTCACCTCGTGCACAGCGTGACAGCACAGCGCTGCATTGTGGATGGGACTGTGGACCTACAAATGATTGAGCCAGCCTTGTTGAGCGAATCACCTTAACCTGCCCGGTTACCAAAGTTACAACCACTCGATCGGTCCCGGTCAGTATGCCAGCCGCAGCCGCTCTGCTCTGCCCTTCGTTAATGGCTGGCTACAATTTTAAGTACTCCGCGCGCATCACTCTTCCTATGGCAACCGGCGTTTAATAAACAAGCCAAATCACCACCCCTTTGATTAGACACTATTTAGATCCAGTAAGCTAATAGTTAGCTGCTAATAATTAGCTCCTTAAATCATCCAGCTAACTGTTAGCCCAACGAACAACTATTTTACTAGTTGGATCAAACCAGCTAATGATACTACGAGTCATTAGCTAGCTATATGTTAAATACAGGTGAATGGTCTGATCGCGGGGAAAAAAACTAGCTATACGTAGTGGCTACCCGCCCACGTACTGTTCAATCCCGTGTCAAGCAACACAAAGCTACAATAAATAAGGCAACACAATGAGGCAATCAAAATTAGTGCTTTTAACCCAGTCAAGCAACACAAAGGTATAATAACGAGAGAGAGAGAGAAAAAGAAAGATGATGCGTGCAGCTCAGCACAGCAGCTGGGACGATGGGATCGATCAAGATTCAAGATCCTTGTATTCCTGTCGCTCTTGCACATGTTCGTTGGTACTGTACTGGACAGAGTGTGCCCGTAGCCTGCTCGGTTGTGTGCTCATATGGGAGGAGTCGGTCATTCAGTCACCGTGTCAGCAGTGCGTCGCCGGCGGATTAATAAATAATAAAGAAGTTCAGGAGGAGGAGGAGGCTCATCTGCTCTCTGCTCGGGCCAAAAGGTCAAACCTGCTGCTTGACTACAATGATTATTGCGTAAGCTTAGGCCAAATGGACGCTCCTCGCCTGCTGCTCCGTATCCATCGCCATGTTTGTCACTTCGCAGCGAGATGACGAATGTACCCCTCTGCGCTAGTATGTTTGTTCGGCGCTTACTCCCTTGTGAACAAATAAATCAATACAATTTCAAGATTTAAATATGATAAAAAATGTCTGTCCAAGTTTTAAAATCTATAATTATAGTGAATTACATTCTTTTGAGATGCAAGGATTACACATAAAGTAATATAATTTTAGTATAGCAAAAGTCAAATTATTTAAATTTTGACCACACTTTCAAAAAATATCATATTTATAATACCATATAAGCTTCCTAGATTGTTCCTTGATTTTTTTTCACTATATATGTAATTTAACGTTTTAATATCAACAATGTTTTTCTATAAGTTTGATGAAACTTTAAAAATATGATCAGAACTAGAATTATATTTTTTTTTAGGACATAGTTGGTACATTGTTTATTCCAACGGCAACCACAGCTAACTAGACTGCTACAACTTTTCTGTCTGTTGCTCCCTCTCTGACTTAAAAAGATGTAACTATTTCCATTTTATGAGTCAAATGATTTGGAGTCTAAAGAGGTTTATACAAAAAATAACAAAAAGTATTTCTTTATAAACTTTGTTATAAAATATTTTTCTTATTGGTCTAGTGGTACTTGTTACATAACATAAAGATTAGTACTAGCTTTGTTATGAAAAATATGTTTCATGATTGATCAAGTGATACTTGTTACATATCATAAATATTAGTACCTTTTATAAATCTTTTGTTAAACTTGGAATTATTTGACTTCTTGGTAAGTGAGATTTTATTCCTTTTGGAATGAAGGGAATATAAGCTAGCTACCCATGCCCCAACACAATTTATAATGTAAATAAAGTACTATTGAGGCTCTTATTGATAAAATTAACGGATGAAACTATATATTTAATTTTTATATTCATTTCTAACACAATACTTGTTTTCACTGTAATCTCCCTCCATATATTTTCATCCTTTATATATCCTATGCCATTTTATGTAAACTTAGTCAAACTCACAATTTGTTTAACTCAACTAGTATTATTTTTTAGGATAAAAGGAGTAGCTTGTATGAAATGAGGTGATAATGGATCAACCACCCCATTTGGGCCGTGTTTAGGGCTTCTCCGGTGGCGAAAGAAAACTGACTCAATGGGGTGATCGGCATCCATGAATCGACTCACACCACTGCGCAGACCATCGACTCATTTGGAGATGTCGAGGAGTCGACTCAAAATATTGAACCGATTCATGAGAATAAACAAGTATTTTGCTACAATGGAACACAACGGACGAGGCCGGCGGAGCCTCGGTCTCCTTGACGACGCGGGGGGCTGCGGGCAGACGGCGCCTCGACATTCCTCGCCGCCGCCTTATTTAGCACCGGCCCGGGACTCTGGTCTCGGCGGCGCGCGGCTTATGGCGGTCTTGGGGCGGACGAGCGGGGGACGGGATTGGGTCTCGGCGACGGTGGCGCGGCTCTGGTGGTGTTGCGGCGGGCCGCGGCGGCGGCGTGCTCCTCGGCCGGGCGGCGGTGTGGGTGGTGCGGGCGAACGCGCGGCGGCGGCGGCGGTGCACGGCTCACGGATACGGTGGAGACGGGGAAGGGGAAAGAAGCAACGCAGAGGAAAACCGATTCATGAGTCGATGGTGGGTCCTACACCGTTGGAAGTATTGAGTTGATTTTTACGAGTCGTTTTTGCATCTACGTGTTCCCTTGTATTCCCTCTCTCTCCTCTTGAGTCGGCTCAACCAGCTGCGGGAACTTCTCTCCAAAATTTCTTGCACTCCCATCACATCCCCATCACATCGAAGCATTAAATGCACCAAAAGACACATGCTCGGAGTTCGAAATGTAGGTAAAAAAAACTAATTACACAGTTTAGATGTACATTGCGAGACGATTCTTTTTTGAGCCTAGTTACGCCATGGTAGAATAATATTTAGCACAAAACAAACGAAACGTCTTCTACAAAAAATTTTGTTTAGAGCGATGCTTTTTCACCGCAATTTCTTTAGAAATCCCATGAAATTCGGAACGCTTTTTGACATCTAAACACAGCCTTGGTAAATCAAACAAAAAAAAAGTGAAGAGATGAGATGGCCATCTCGTTTCTAAAACCTAACATGTATATTAATTTTTAGTTAATTCTATTTAAAAATTAAGATAAGAATTGCCCCCAACGCATTTTAAGAAATTATCATTATATATATAACACTCCTGGCCCGGTGTAGTGGACAAAAACAAATCCAGTCGACTGATGTACGCAAAAAAAAAAAAAAAAAAAAGATTTTCCATGTTGTACGCAAAACGAGACAGTCACACAAGACAGCCGCCCATCGGGCCGACGCCGGCAGAAGCAGAAGCAAACAAACCCCTCGACGCGCCCGGGGCAGTAACGTCACACCGCAACAACCGTTCCGTTCCGCGCGGGGAAGCCGGGGCAGCACCGTCATTTCCGCTGGCACGGAAGCGGACACCCGAAAAATTTCAAAATCCAAGCGCCCAACGGGCCGTTTTCGAACCCGACGCTGCCGGCCGTCCGATGGGAGCGATCGGACGGCCCCCGGCTGCCGACGGCGCCGTTGGAGGGAAACGCGACTGGGCCGCCTGATCCCGGTGCCCTAGCCCCCGCGCCCACTATAAAACCCGCCCCCCTTTCTGGCCACTCGCCCATTTCATTTACCACCCCTGCCCCCGCTCCCTCCCTCATCTGGACGGCCGATTCGCTTCTGTGAGGTAAAATGCGGCGGAACCCTACCTTGTTGCTTGCGTTGTGTCTCATCTGGGTGCGGTTTTAGTTTTTGTTTCGTGTTCGCGTGCGGGATTTCTGCCTGGTGTAAACAGATTTGGGGACGTTTGTACGGAGATTCAAATTTTGGGGCTAGATTTCGGTGATGTTGTTTGGCTGCTGTCGCGGCTACGGTTTTCTGTAGATCTACACCGCTCCAAACCTGTTTTGGCGTGTGATTTTGAAATCATGAATCATCTACCGCCGCTTCGGGAGAGTAAAAGTTGTCGGTTCGTGTTTTGGGATTTGGGGGGATTCGGTTCCTGAGGTATTCTCATAGAATTTCAGGTAGATCACAAGTAGATACTCACTTGCCCTGGGTGCTACATCAAGTGTTTTGAGTTTTCTGTAATCCTCTTTGTTTTTGTTTGCGATTTTTCCGTGTTGTGCACGGATCTGTTTGATTTCGAGCCGGAGCTCGTTATTCCTCCGTAGATCTGGTTCTCCACTCCCTTTCGGAGTAATGTCTCCATCATTTTTCGCTACTAACCACCACCCTTCTGCCTTCTGCTCCCCCCCACCTGCAGCTACCAACCTTGTGATCCAGCCATGAGGGAGATCCTCCACATCCAGGGCGGCCAGTGCGGTAACCAGATCGGTTCCAAGTTCTGGGAGGTTGTCTGCGACGAGCATGGCATAGACCCCACCGGACGCTACGTCGGCACCTCCGACCTCCAGCTCGAGCGCGTCAACGTCTACTACAACGAGGCGTCGTGCGGTCGCTTCGTGCCGCGCGCCGTGCTCATGGACCTTGAGCCCGGCACCATGGACAGCGTCCGCACCGGGCCGTACGGCCAGATCTTCCGCCCCGACAACTTCGTCTTCGGCCAGTCTGGCGCGGGGAACAACTGGGCCAAGGGCCACTACACCGAGGGTGCTGAGCTGATCGACTCCGTGCTCGACGTCGTGAGGAAGGAGGCGGAGAACTGCGACTGCCTGCAAGGTCCATTTCGCTTTTACCGTCCTTAAATGCTTACTGTTAATTGTCTTTTTTTGACTTGAAAGCATGCTGTTAATTGTGCCTGAGTGATTGCTATGTTGTGGGTTAGATCTGATGAGGGCACTTTCAGATCCGATGCTGTCTACTAATCTTGGAATTTGATTATTTAGCATTTAAGCATGCTTTGATAGTTACTTGATTGTCGGCTAGTGTGGGTTTACTGTCAAACTGTAGTATTCTATATTGTTTATTTATACTACTTATTTATCTATACTTTAGGATTCACCTATGTATTGCCGGCCTGTGTTTTTTTTGTTAACTGCATTCACATTAGCCTGTTCACCAATATTGATTTTAACAGGTTTTAACTGTAAATGAAGTTTGACCCATATATGCTGTTTGATTTCTTTCATACCTGAAAGACTGTTTAAAAAGTGTCAGATATGGAATATGCGATTGACATCTGTAGTAATTTTTTTTTTACCTTCTGTGTGATAAAAAAAGAGGTTGTCTCTATCTTGTTTGTGCACAGGGTTACTGTGATAACAGTAGAAGTCCTTGGTCTCATAGTGTACTTTAATTTGTTTCTAGATTGTGTTGTCGGCAACTTACTAATTTTCTTAACTTGCTCTGAACAGGCTTCCAAGTTTGCCATTCCCTTGGTGGAGGCACTGGATCTGAATGGGAACTCTTCTCATCTCCAAGATCCGGGAGGAGTACCTGATCGGATGATGCTCACTTTTTCTGTCTTCCCATCGCCCAAGGTGTCAGACACTGTTGTTGAGCCATACAATGCAACTTTATCTGTCCATCAGCTGGTTGAGAATGCCGATGAGTGCATGGTTCTGGACAACGAGGCTCTGTATGACATTTGCTTCCGTACTCTGAAGCTTACAACACCTAGCTGTGAGTTGATCTAAACTCAAGTTGAATTATTCTGTGTTCAGATTTTGTTATTTGTGATATGCTTTATCTGGTTTTTTTGATTTATGTTCTAATGATGACTTAAACAATATATTTTTACTCAGTAATTGAATTCAGTTTTTGTAATATCTGTATTGCTAGATCTGTTGATTTTATTGTGTCTAGGTCCTAATTTGCTGATTAGTTGCACATGACTGTCCTATTTTTATAAAGCTGGCACTTGATGTTATTTGTGATATGCTTTATCTGGTTGATTTGTGTTCTAATGATGACCTAAACAATATATTTTTACTCAGTAATTGAATTCACTTTTTGTAATATCTGTATTGGTAGATCTATTGATTTTATTGTGTCTAGGCCCTAATTTGCTGATTAGTTGCACATGACTGTCCTATTTTTAAAAAGCTGGCACTTGATGTGTACCAGATTATTAATTAAAATGTCCTGTACCTGTCCTATTCATCAATTAAGGCAACTCATTATTTCTCCATGATTGTCCTTGTCAATATTCTGTAGTAATATGAAATTAGCTTAGTTATATAATCTAACCCTAGCTCCTCAGATGAGATGACTTTGCACCTGTTTAGACATTGGCTATTCCTTCTATATGCTTTGTAATTATAGTGTTCACTTACTGACTAATTCTGGATCTGATTATTTACAGAAATCTTGTAGCAGTTTATTATGTTTAAATTCTTGAATACTTTTCTGACATAGTTTGTTTCTGAACAGTTGGAGACCTGAACCACTTGATCAGTGCTACTATGAGCGGGAGTGACTTGCTGCCTGCGCTTCCCAGGACAGCTGAACTCTGACCTGCGCAAGCTTGCAGTCAACCTCATTCCATTCCCTCGCCTGCACTTCTTCATGGTCGGCTTTTGCGCCACTCACCTCGCGTGGCTCGCAAACAGTACCGTGCTCTTACTGTCCCAGAGCTGACACAGCAGATGTGGGATGCCAAGAACATGATGTGTGCTGCTGACCCGCCCATGGCCGCTATCTCACAGCCTCTGCCATGTTCCGTGGCAAGATGAGCACCAAGGAGGTGGATGAGCAGATGATCAATGTCCAGAACAAGAACTCGTCCTACTTTGTGGAGTGGATCCCCAACAACGTCAAGTCCAGTGTGTGTGACATTCCACCACGTGGCCTCTCCATGGCCTCCCACCTTCATCGGCAACTCCACCTCCATCCAGGAGATGTTCCGCCCGTGTCAGTGAGCAGTTCACTGCTATGTTCAGGAGGAAGGCTTTCTTGCATTGGTACACTGGTGAGGGTATGGATGAGATGGAGTTCACCGAAGCTGAGAGTAATATGAATGATCTGGTGTCTGAGTACCAGCAGTACCAGGATGCCACTGCTGATGAGGAGGGCGGAGTATGAGGATGAGGAGGATGCCATCCAAGACGAGTAAGATCCCGCTGGACTTGCCCTGCCAGATGTTTGTACCCCTCTGGACCTGGTTTTCTTTCAAGCTGGAGCTTTCCTATGGTTTGCTTAATTGTATTCGCGCATGTTATGCTGGGTATGTAGTAGTACTCCTGTTGGTAGCATGCTGTATGCTACCACTCTTTCGCCTCCACAAAGACTTGTTCACCTGCACTGCTTGATATGCCATGGCGTATATGTGAGGAATATTTTATTATTGTACTGTATCTGCGTGCCTGCTTCCTCTGATGGTTCTTTTTTTAACGTTAAGAATGCGATTTTGTCCCTTGCACTTGTTATCGTTGGATATCGTTGGGTCAGCACGCCTCAGGCATATCGAATTCGAAGTGCTGCCGCGCTGGTCCAAGGGACACGGCCGGCCAGGACCTCAATCCCGATAGCTCTCTATCCACAGGATTACCGTCGAGCCATATGGACTCGCACCGTAGTCCAGGATCTAGATGCAGAGGCGCTTGTTGGAAGTTTCGTATGGATTCATTCATCTTATAAGGTATAAAATTGACTTGCAGTTTAACGGTTTGCCAATACTTGTTTTGTGATTTGTCTTTTCACGTTCACATGAAAGAAAAACTGTTAGGTTTGTGAAGGGAAAAAATTACCCCCAGTCTCGACATCAGAAATCAACGATTTAACACAATCTCTTTTTTTGGATTTCATTGGGTATATTTGTCGTCCTCGTTTCAAACTACTTCAGCACATTGTGACCGTAGTGTTTCAGTCTTTTTTAAGAAGGAATGATAAAAGATTTGCCCCAAAGTTTTAATAGAGGATAGAAAAACATGAACATAGAAAAAAGAGGGTTTGCCAAGTCTCTAGAAAAAAAGGAAAACACGGACTTGGCAAGACACCCTGATTTTTTTTTGATCCTCAAGACACCCTGATTTACTAGTGATTGAAAAACACAACTCCAACATACGAAGGGAACAAAACAATTGGGCCACTACTTTTGAGTCTTTATTTGAAATGGCCCAAGAACTATTGGACTTGTCTTGGTTGCAAATCCTTGAACGTTCTCCTATTGTGTTATTTCCAAATGTTCCGCAAGAAGTAGACTATAATGCCATCAAAATATCTTTGTTTTTATTTTATCAAACTTCATCCGCCAAAACTTATGGAGGGGGAGCATTTCGAGATTACAACACCAAACCACTGTTAATAAAGTGCCCATGTCTCTTTTGTAAACAATCTTTACAAAGGTGAGTTGTAGTTTTCGGATTATATCCAAAAAACTTACAGATCGTGTCATTGGGCCACCTCCATCTGCTTAGATTGTTGGTTGTCATGACTTTCTGTGGAGCAATGTCCAAGCGAAGAACCAACATTTTGGTTCTGTTTTGGCTTTCCATATTGGCATGATTTTAATTTTACTGAAGGCTTCAAATTGAATTGTGAACGAAGAGGTATGCAGTCTTTATGCATCATGGATCAAGATTTTAGACCAAAAAATGCACTTTCAAACTTGATGGACCAAATTGACACACCCTCACAAGTTAATAGACTATCCATGCAATTTACTCAATGAAAAATATCAAATATGAGCCCTTTTATGATTTATTGGCACACCACCGTGGCACATTCGCTGCAAAAAACTTCTTCCAAGATGTATAGAAGCCCACGCTGACAATAGCCACACACCACAATGGCGCATGGAACTCAAGCTGTCAAGCAGAACTGCAACATAGCGTGCAGGGGAGTGTATAGACTAGTCCAAGAATTTGCATCATAGACAACTCCTGACTTCTTTTAATTGAGGATAAACATAACAATCATCATGTACTTTCCTCCGGCTGGTATTAGAAGTCGTTTTGGATAAGTTTGGGTCAAACATCGGGGAATATAAATCATCAATAACTTTTAAGTTGTTGATTTTGTAAATATAAAAATTATATGAGTAGATTTGTTTTAAAAAATACTTTAATAAAAGTATACATATATCATATTTTTCATAAATATTTTTATAATAATAAGAGGTCAAAGTTGTGTTTTTGGAGAGACCGTGTCGCTGTCCTAAACGACTTCTAATACCATCCCGGAGGAAGTATGTAAGGGGAAAAACATGAAAAGAACAACCCGTCTTTGCTAGAGTCGCAAAAACCATGACAGTAGAATTATGGGAGACCACTATCTAACAAGGTTGATTGATGTTGATCATTTTTTAGATAAAGTTATGTTGATGATTTGTGTTTGCTTTGAGAATCACTTCATTCTTTAAGATGGTTCATCGTAAATTCATCTAGTTTACTAGTTAAGGATAAGGTGGAGATAGACAAACCAATTCTACAGCTCAAACCGGGCAAAAAGAGTGACTTAAGAAGTGGACCTCTTGTTCTTGAAACCAAACACCTATACCTGGTTTCAAAAGAGAAAAAATGCAATGCCACAAAGCCCCATGACATTTTTGCTAAAAGGCGTAGGATTTGTTTTGTATCTGATACGTCATTGATTCATCACTTATCAAAAACAAGGTCGCAGTAACACAAGACAAGATCACAACTTAGATATGAAGCACAAAATCTACTCCATTGCTGTCATTAATCTGTCACTGGAAGCGATTACAGCTAATCCAAGTAGAAAAACAACTAGACAAGTCTAAATAAATACCACAAAAGTATGAGCTCATAATAATTAAGCTAAGTAAATAATGAAAAACACAGAATCATGGAACCGATCGACAGTCATCACTACTGTGTGGTACAGTCAGAGGACGGCGAGGCAGAAGAACGCGACGCACGGATCGCACGGATCAACCACGGGCTCCGCTTCTGCTCCGACTCCGAGCACACAGTAAGACGCGTCGGCCTCTTCGCGACGGCCGGGCCGCACTTTTGTTGCTGTGGCGGTGTCGGCAGTGCCGACCAAAAAGCCACAGCGGGGTCGGCAGAAGGACGCGGAGCCTCCTCGACGGCGCAGGGCGAGGCCGCGCTCGACGACCGCGGACGACCACCCGAGCGCCATGTCGACCTCTTCCCGCCGTCGTTCCAGGGCTGCCCCACCGCGGCCTATCTTCGCCGCGACGCGGTTTCGCCGGCTTGCGAGCTCCTCTGTAAAGTCGTTCGCCACCATGGTGATGCCTGCGCCGTCAATCGATCCTCTGCGGCTCGGGCAGCGGATTGAGATTGGCACGATCGTAGTGACCGCGGGTGAGGGACGCGAGTGCCCGAGAGCGTCTGCCGTACGTCTGGGGTTTCCGCCTTGCTGGCGGGATCCCATATATCGCTTTGATGGCCCCGGCTCGATGACTCGGAATCCTTTACTCGAACTCCACTCGGGCGTTTTGAGTCCGTGGCAGGTGGGAGGGAGCGCCAGAGCGTGCATGTCTTCCTTTCGCGAGAGGCCGGGCAAGCGTATAAGGATTCAACTTCAAATTTCCGAATTTATCGGTGATTTCAAGGTTCAAAACATCAGGTGGAGGGTGGATTTCGTGCCCCTAACAAACTACTACTCCAAATTATATTGTGAAATCACTAAGGGCCATTTGGATCCCTGGAATTTGGAGGAATCCAGCCCCAAGAGAAGTCGATATGTCTCCAGGCTAAACACCTATCTGATCAAACTCCATGGCAGAGTGGCTAAAGGACACAAAAATAGGACATGATCAACAGATTCCCATAGCCCTCACAAGAAACAGTTTGCATCCCCTCTCCATTTCCCTTTTACTAAATTCTGAGCAACTTGTAGCTTGTTGTTTTCTTGTGTACATTTCAAAATTTGAATTTAAAAAATAACAACTCAGACAACATTTTGAAACATCAAATGATTTCAAGCTAAAGAAGTCATGGATATAAAAGTTGCATAACTCATCAAGATGTACATTTATTGTTTTAGTCATTTTTTCATATGATAAAGTGAAAAGTAAAATTATTCAAAAAATCTTACATATCTCTCTTGTAGTTTCATAAACTACAAGAGAGATGTATAAGATTTGTGTACATGTTAGAACCACTATGTCGGATGAACAAATGACCAAACAACTAAAAATAAACTTTGTAGATCTTAAGAAGTTATAGAATTTTGTAGTTTGCGACATTTTGATTTGAAATCATCTTGTCAAGCAAAACTACATTTTGAATTTTAAAATTGAAAATCAATTTTTTTAAATGACCTTGGATGGAAAACAATCAAAAATGAAAATTGTAAATCTCAAAAAAAGATATAAACTTTGTAGTTCACAACCTTTTTGATTTGAAATCATCTTGTCATGCAAAACTATGTTTGAATTTCTCAAATTTAAAATTTTAAATGACCTCAGATGGAGAAAGTTTCTAAACGAAAAGTCATCGATCTTGAAAAGTTATGAAATTTTGTAGTTAACAACTTTATAATTTAAATTCGTTTAGAGCCTCCAACAATCAATTTACATACGATTTAATATAATATGTGGGGAACCAAAATGGCTTCTAAATACAAGCGAATGTGAGGTGCATTGGTACATGAGGCTCCATACGGGGAGAGGTCATGGGTTCGCATCCAAGACGGACGATAGCGCACAATATGCACGCGAAAAAATGAGCGACTTGTGACTTTGGCGAAAGCAAGCGGGTGGTTGACCCAAGGGCCTCCCTAGAAAAAACGATTTGTAGGGGTGACACAATATCTAGCTAGCCCTAAAAATAGATTTGTGTTTTTTATCAAGTTTGTATCCAGTCTGTGTTCTTCTTTTCGTGTCGGCGATTATAGCTTGAGGTACCAAGCACACCGACTAAGTCAACATGTTCACAGCCATTTCCATCATTAGGGAGCTTCATATCGTCAACTTTCACATGGCCACACAAGTTCTTTTGGGAGTGCATCTCTTTGCATACACACATATGTATCAGCCACTTGGTTACTAGAAGTGACTAAGTGACTATTTGTCATCACAATGATAAGGAAGCAACCTCATAAGGAGGCTCGTGCGAGGGAGAGGTCGTGGATTCGAATCCGCGACGGACGATAGGGCAATTTGCACGCGAAAAAAAATGTGTGACTTGTGACTTTGGCGGAGCAGGGGGTGGTTGACCGGGTAGGGCCTCCCCGGAAAAATGATTTGTAGGGTGGCTCAAGATCCAACTAGCCGCATAAATCGATTTGTATTTTTATCCAAGGTTGTATCCAATCTGTTTTTTTTTTCAGTTGGTGATTATCGCCGAGGTACCAAGCACACCGACTATGTCATGATGTTCACAACTATTTCCAACGCCGTGGACCTTCACATCAACAACTTTCACATGGCCACACAGGTTCTTTTGGGAGTGCATCTCTTTTGCCTACACACATTTGTATCAGCCACTTGGTTATTTGAAGTGACTAAGTGACTATGAGTCATCACAATGATAAGGAAGCAACTTCATAAGATCATGAGTTCATTTGGATCCCCATAACCGTACTCAAGTGTATTCCGTGCAGCTTCGATTCAATAATTAAATACCCCTCCATTCTAAATTGTAGATCATTTAACCTGCTTGATCCCAAGTTTGGCCCTTTTCTTATTCATTCATACAAATATAGTTAAATTTAAGTTATTTGATGAACTTTTGTTAATAAAGTAAGCCACACAAAAGATGCTATTTTTTTTTGCAAAAGTTTTTTGGTCAAAAAAAGTTGTTAATTATAATTTGGAACAAGTCACTAGAAACCACTTAGTTAAGAGAAGTGACTAAGTGACTATGAGTCGCCACCGTAAAGGATAAGGAAGAACCTAATGATAAGGAAGCAACCTAGCTATGATAAGGAAGCAACCTAGCTATGAGTCTACGACGCCTAAGATCATGAGTTCAATTTGACCCCTCGCCACCCCTCTCTGCGCCCTTTGGCAGCCTAAACAACACGCCCATACGAGCTTGGTGAGTGTGGCCTCCACCACACCCCCTCGTGAAGCTGCTTTTGTCGCGCTTAAGCCACGCCGTGCCGAGCTCCATCCCTACAAAGGTTGCGCTCATGACTAGCCCGGATAAGAGATCATCATAGCCACTATCCTAGGGAGCCGTGTGGGCCTCTAGACAGGTCTCTCTCCACAAAGGCGAGGGAAAAGGAAGGGAGGTGCTCTATGGCTACATCGACTAGGCTTTCGTCACCCTCGAGGGAAGGATGGGGACTTAGGCATTCTCAAACTCGCCTTGAGACAAGTGAACTTGTGAGAACCGTTCGGGACTTCGATGATTACTTTGGGTGTCTCGAAAGCTTTAGGCTTTATGAAACTAGGCTTGAGACAAGTGAACTTGCAAGAGCCAATCGAGGACTTCGATGATTACTTTATGCTGCTCGAGCGAATCTTTTAGGCATTCTTAAACTCAGCTCGAGACAAGTGAACTTGCAAGAACCGTTCGTGACTTCATCGATGATTACTTCATGCGGCTCGCACAACCTTAGGTATTCTAAAACTTGGCTTGAGACAAGTGAACTTGCAAGGACCGTTGAGGACTAACGATTTCTTACTTTACTCAATTTGACATAAGGAAGTCCTTTTTAGTGGCAATGAATACCATCCAAAGGAAAATATATGGTGGGATTATTCTGGTGTGTGTGTGCGCTTGGGGGGTTTGACGTTGCACCTATATTAATTACCCTCAGATATGTCATTAGTACCCAATTTTCTCCATCATGCAATCTTATACTTGATAATTTATACATGCTCATAGTTTAAGTTCAGCATGACCCGAAAGGTTATCTTGGCCATCCGCACAATACAAGTTGAAGGAGATCGAAAAGCTACCAATAACTTCAGCCAAACAAATATTTTGGGACGGGGGATATAGAATAGTATACAAGGGATGATTTGGATGGCAAAACTGTTGCTATTAAAGGATTGAAGGATCATGATTCAGTTGTTGGAACGATCAATTCCACACGTAAACTAAAACCCGGCATTGATATTCTACATGTTGGTAAAAGAAAATTTATGATTCTTCTTACCCTTTGGGATAGAAAACTGAGAGCTAACTTTTTTTTAGAGACGTAAGAAACTTCAGCCTCGTGTCTCACACAACGCTTTACATTATACATAGTTTCAGTGATATTGCTAATGAGTCCGAACAAAAAACTTTTGTTGCACATTGCACTTTTAACGCCATATATATGACCATCCTTGCCACACAATTGGCAAGTGAGAGTCGATGCACCTCCACAGCCACCATCACAAACACCCTTCTAGCCACGCCTAAAGCTACCACGCACCCCGGCGCTGTTGTTTTGCCACTTCCACGACCACCATTGGCATCCATATTCGCATAAGAATGAGAAGAGCTACCATGCATCTTACAGCGCTGCTTTGCAGCATCAACTAGGTGCAGAATCCCCCAACTGAGATTGGACTCAATTCCGCGTAAAGAATAGCGACCACCGGGTTGAAGTCTAGGTTCTAATCCAAATAAGATGTCGAAGACAAGCTCACATATTCCCAGCTTCTTCCCTACATATGACATGGGTCTTCATCTTCGCGGAAATACCGAGTAGGCAGGTTTGACGCCCCTTTTAGACGCCGCGGGCAAGAGCCATCTAAGTGCTGATGATCGACATGTGTCTTGGATTAGGATGCAACATACCTCAATGGCGCCTCATGGTCACTATAGTCTTTGTAGAGGCTGCCACTTGAGAGAAGATGTCACGGTCGAGGAAAAAAGGTTATAGAGCACCTGTTGTTCCTTGGCAACCTAACACACCACATACTCAGGGTTGGGCACGGGTGGCTTCTTGTCGCTTCGTCGCCCTTCGGTGGAGCTGGAGTTAGGAACGACATTGGGGGGCTATGCCAATGAGTTGACGTGCCCGGCAACCGAGGCACCGTGTAGTGCCAAGATGACTTCACTCCACATCACAAAGTTGTCTCTCATCAGCTTCTCGCTCATAGGTAAAAATCCTATATCGACAGAAAGGTAGGCGCATGGGAATAGGATGTGGCCAAATGGACCAGCTCTATTAGGAAATAGGCTTTGATTACCATGTGAAAGTGGGTTAAACGAGATACCCCTGAGCGTTTTTGGCTACATGTTATTAATATAATAAAGCTCGAGAACAGCCCCCGTGTGGCTTGTACATCAAGTCAAGATTACATCCATAAGATCAATGAAGATCCAACAAAGTACCCTGTACAACAGTCTAGGAACTATACAATGAACCTAGACACAAGCCAATAACACTTTTATCTTAACATGTATGAAGTTAGTAGCTCTGAGATAATTGTGTGTGTGCGTGCGTGTGTGTGTGTGTGTGTGTGTGTAGCATGGCTCACAAATGTCCATAGGCGGAGTAGCAAGTCCATCCTGTTTGATTAGTGTATTCTATTTACCTACAAATTAATTCCATTTAGCAAATAGTAGGCTGATGG